>JAWNNP010002078.1:0-600000 GCA_035044805.1 Leucophenga maculata | reverse complement strand
AAACTAAAAAAATGTGTGGGCCAATTTGTATGGGGTCTACCCCTTTCTAGTGATCCGTATTGACTCAATGCGAGACATTTTATCAAGACTAATACACACCATATTTAGCATTAAATTAAAAATTAAAAAAATATTAGCGAATAAAAATATAAAAAAAATAATCTCAAAGGCAAAGGAGCACATTTATTTGGTGAATACCCCTCATTAGGGGCATTACTCTTGGAACAACTTTTCCTTCATAAATGGCAAATATAACACTATGGCAAGGGTAAGAATGTTACGCCTGGTATGAAGCACCGCCTGCTACAATATCTTGTAACTTCGGAAATAGAAAGTTTCCCAATTTGGTTAATGGTTGATTTTAAAGTGGAAGAAATTTTATCTGTTTAAGGCTATTTGGAAACTTTTGATTTCTGCAATTTTGTACTAAAATAAAATTTATAGGAAATAAATAAATTTTGTCTAAAAATACATAAAACGAGCTTTCCTAAACACCCATAATTTTTTTAAATTGAAATAGTTACCACTAAGTTATGCCCTCGTCAATATAAACAAATCCTTTTAGGGCATGGAACTTACACCCCCTGTAACAAGGGAACCCGTCTGGTTACTACAAAGAAACTTATACATTAGCATGAGGACCTCAGATATTTTAACATTTGAAAATATTGGCTTTATTTGAATATCTTTATTAGGCCCTGTACCGAAGGTACAAGAGCCTATTGGTTTTGTGCAAATGTATGTAACAGGAAGAACTAATTGTCGGAGACCCCCAAAGTTACCCCCATTATGGTCAGGAGTGATAGAGGAGTCGATATAGCCATGTCCGTCTGTCCGTCTGTATGAACGAAAGGATCTCGGAAACGGCTATCAATCTATCAATATATCAATCTATCAATCTATCAATCTATCAATCTATCAATCTATCAATCTATTAATCTATCAATCTATCAATCTATCAATCTATCAATCTATCAATCTATCAATCTATCAATCTATCAATCTATCAATCTATCAATCTATCAATCTATCAATCTATCAATCTATCAATCTATCAATCTATCAATCTATCAATCTATCAATCTATCAATCTATCAATCTATCAATCTATCAATCTATCAATCTATCAATCTATCAATCTATCAATCTATCAATCTATCAATCTATCAATCTATCAATCTATCAATCTATCATCGTGTTTTTTGCATTCGACTAGGACTGCTCCGGAATTTCACAAGTTTATTTTAAAATTTTGCCCCTTCCCCCCCTTCCCCATAAAATCACCCCTTAGGGTAAAAATTGCTTCGGCACAAAAAAAATTTAGTATACCAGTATAAAGTTAACGTCCTTCTAAACCAAAATCAAAAAAGTTCATCAAAATCGGATAATAAATGACGATTTTATAAGCAATTGAATTTGAACGACCCCCCTTTTCTTTTCATTCATATTCGCGCAGTGAGAAGTGGTCATGTGTTTGGTCATAAGCTCGGGAAACATTTAATGTGTTTGTTAGGCGACCTGAACTGGTACAGGGCCTCTTACAGTCGGTTACGCCTGACTGTATTTTCTTACTTGTTTTATTTTGGTTAACCACTTCAAGAATATTGCATCATGAGGGTTGGCAATTTATTTTAATACAAGTTATCGGATGACGTAGTTTAAGAACCAAAATACCTAAATTTCGGATATTTTGGATATGTCTATATCGATTCGATTTATAATGCTAATAAATTCTACATCCTACTTCCAACTAAAATTATAAATGGGAAAGTTGGTGAGGATGTATGGATGTATGTTTGGATGTACCTTTCTCAAGCAGGTATGAATTTTGGTATAGAGATTGATAGGGTTTTGAAAAGAACATATGCTACTTTTTGACAAAATCGGAAAGGCCTTACCCCACCCTCCATTTAAGCGATGAACAAAATTTGCCATGTTTGTGCATCGATTTGTACAGATATGTTAATGGGTAGGAAGAAGTAACCATGAGTCGATTGGTTCAAAGCGAAGGGGGTGGTACCCTGCCACCCATATAAGCGATAGAAAAATTTTACATATCTTTCAATCCCTTTGAGGTACAGAGTTGAAATTTGAAATATACATAATGGGATAGGAAGAAGTAATTCTACTTATTTTGGTCAAAATTTGAACTGAAAGAAGTTCTATACTGCCCAGTAAACTGTCTAGTAAGACTAGATTGTCAAACCGTCTCCACTATTCCAATGGATTTTAGTTCTCTCATTTAGTTGTACCTCAAATGGATGCAAAGATATGACGAATTTTGTTTACCGTTTCTATGGGTGTGCTGCACTGCCCCACTGATTTTAAATAAAATCAGTCTATGTTACTTCTAATAAAATCAGCTATCAGATAGTGAAAGTCCCGTCAAAATCGGTTCAACCGTCTCGGAGATTAGCCGGAACACAAATTCTAGAACATGCTTGCTATAAACTTCTTTAAGTTGCAAGCTATGCAGCGTATTAGAGCGTCGCGTATACCAAAACGAACAATTTCTCATTTATAGTTTTTTTGTTTACTTTTTTTTTCTGCGCTTTTATATTTTGGTTTTACTTGGCTTGCCAGCATTTGTTGTTGTACTATTTCTTTTTTGTGTTTCTTTTTTTTTTGTTGTTGTTTTTTTTTTGATTTTGCGCTTCAATTGCAGCGCATGACGTTTTTGTTTTTGATATTGCAGTTGTTGTTTTTGTTGTTGCTGTTGTAGATTTTAACTTGCCAATTTCAAACCTCGTGCAACTATTCGCTCACGTTAGTTCATTGCACGCTCGCTCGCTCACTCACTCTTTGCAGATTGCATAAAACATTTAGAAAGAAATTCCAATCAGACCGCTACGGCAAACTGCTGCACATTAGTGAGTCCCGCTTCGGTCTGCTGTGCAAAATCAAATAAGAAATATTACCAAAAATTTAAAACTAAAAATATTTATTACCGCAAATAAATTTAAAAAAAAACTTTTTTTTCTCTATTATCTTTCTAGTGCTAATTGATTAAAGGCCAAACAGAAAAAAAAAACCCGTTGTGTATTGTACAAAAAAAAAAATCAATACAACAAAAAATCGCGAGAAATATTTTCGTGTCATATAAAGAAATTTTTTTTTTGTTGTTGCCCCTTTTTAATTCGTTTTGTGTATTTCATTAATATTAATATATTATTTTATTTTGGCAAGTTCTGGTCGCGCATTCTGTTTTGTGTCGTCAGAAGAATCGTTTAGTTTTTTTTTAAACTTGACGTCGTCGTCGTCGTGTATTATTCTGCAACATTGGCTTCGTATTCCGTCTGTCCGTCCGTCTGTCGCCTGTTTATTCTCTCGTTCATTCGTTTGTGCGTGTTATGCAAACATGCTGCTGCTGCTGCGGCTAAATACAAATCGAGTGTTTTATAAAAGAAAGTGTTTAAATAATTAAAAAGTGTTTAAATAAATAAATTAAAAGTGCAATGCGCTAAGCAGTCCTAATTTAATGCCGAATTTCCAACAAATAAAATATTTAATGTGCATAAATCATACGCCGCGTTGTCAACGTCGTCATCCGCTCTGTTATTGCGGCTGATGCAGTTTTTCAGTAATTTCCGTTTGACTTAAATTTTCTTACCGTGTTGCTGTGTTCTCGGTTCGGTTTTTTGTGTTGTTTTTGGAAATTTATAAAGCGTATACATAATTATTTATAATATATATATATATATAAAAAGTGCTTATAAAAGTTGGTACAGCCATTGCACGTGCTCAAAAGGCGCACTCCCGAATTTAAACTTACTGCAGTTCACATATACGTGCACACAAACACACGAACAAACCGTGCATCGTGTGGAACAGCGGCAAAAGTGTTTATATTATTTTTATTGGGGTAAGTTTTTATGCGGATTTTTATGGAAATTCATATACATAAATAATCAATTGTGATATCTGAAATATATATTATTTAATGATTTTTCTGGCACTGTGTTAGGTTATACTTTTTGCAGCGAGTGTATAGTGTAGTATATTCATTTTATTATGAAGTTTGTAACATTCAAAAGAAGGTGTCAGCTTCGCTCTCGAGAATATAAATTCTTGATCAGCTCAACAATGCAAGTTGATCTAACCATGAATGTCTATAAGGTTTTATGGAGGCTCTATAGTAGATGGAATGTAGTGAGATTAAAGTTACATAGGTTCTCGTCATATGTGAGAGGGAAAACTACTGCGTTTTTGGCTATCCTGTTAGCAGTATGTTGTCATCTATACTACAGTGACCAAGCATCCATATTAATTATATTTTATTGTTTTTTTTTAGTAAGTGTATCTATGAAGTGTAGAAATCTGCGTTGTTTGATTGAAGATAAAGATGAATTGAAGGATCAATTAACCCGGTTGACAAGATAGCAGAAGTTCCTTGTCTAAGTTTGGTTATGGTATTTCCAATAAAGTTGTTATTAGCGAAGGAAGCGTTGGTGTAAATTAGTTAAGCGTCATTTGCTTGTGGTAGCGGTAATTGTTATCAACTGAAGTTTTCGACCAATGTTTGCTAAAAATTTCTATTTGGAATTGGTTTGTAACCGCTTGGGTTGGCGTATTAGGGTCTAAGAGGGCATTGTATATTAAACATTTTTTTGAGATTACAAAAGTGGTTAATATTGTTCCACATTTTTGATGGAACAGAGTTAGGTTTGATTTCGGACATAAACCTATATATAGACGATTCGGCCTATTGATTTTGTGCAAACGTATGTAACAGGAAGAAATAATAATCGAAGACCCCCCAAAGTTAGCCCAATTATGGTCAGAAGTGATAGAGGAGTCGATATAGCCATGTCCGTTTGTCCGTCTATCCGTCAGTATGAACGAAAGGATTTTGGAAACGGTAATAGATAGAGACTTCGTGTTTTTTGCATTCGACTAGGACTTCTCCTAGTCTTCTTACAAGTTTATTTTAAAATTTTGCCCCTCCCACTTCCCCATAAAATCACCACCAAGGCTAAAAATTTCTTCGGCACAAGTAAGTATGCCAGTATAAAGATAAGCCAAAATTCATAAAGTTCATCAAAATCGGATAATAAATGACGATTTTATAAGCATTTAAATTTTAACGACCTTTGATACTTCCCCCCTTTTCTTTTCATAAACAAAAAAAATGTTTTATATGTCACTTATTCGTGCAGTGAGAAGTTGTCATAAGCTAGGGAAACATTTAATGTGTTTGTTAGGCGACCTGTACTGGTACAGGGCCTCTTTCAGTCGGTTACGCCTGTAATTTTCTTGTAAAAAAATTCCAATTTGCAAAAAAAAATTTTATTCACAGTTGATATCTTAAAACAGGAATTAAGCTTTACATACACATTATTTAGCACTGTGATTAATCTATTGAGCATCCCGAAGAACCATAATTTGTTTTTCAAAGTTTTTTATAGGGAATACGTCCATACTCCTTTTCCTATTTTTAGGCCCTGTACCGAAGGTACAAGAGCCTATTGGTTTTGTGCAAATGTATGTAACAGGTAGAAATAATAATCGGAGACCCCCCAAAGTTACCCCCATTATGGTCAGGAGCGATAGAGGAGTCGATATAGACATGTCCGTCTGTCCGTCCGTCCGTCTGGCCGTCCGTATGAACGAAAGGATCTCGGAAACGGTAATAGATAGAGACTTCGTGTTTTTTGCATTCGACTAGGACTGCTCCGGAATTTTACAAGTTTATTTTAAAAACTTGCCCCTCCCCCCCTTCCCCATAAAATCACCCCCAAGGATTAAAATTTCTTCGGCACAAAAAAAATTGAGCATGCCAGTATAGAGATATCGTCCTTCTTAGCCAAAATCCGAAAAGTTCATCAAAATCGGATAATAAATGACGATTTTATAAGCAATTGAATTTGAGCGACCCCCCTTTTCGTTTCATACATAAAAAAATGTTTTAAAAGGCACTTAGTCGTGCAGTGAGAAGTGGTCATGTGTTTGGTCATAAGCTAGAGGAACATTTAATGTGTTTGTTAGGCGACCTGCACTGGTACAGGGCCTCTTACAGTCGGTTACGCCCGACTGTGATTTTCTTACTTGTTTGGACTACACGAGTCAATTATATATACCAAGGGCACTTCCCATTTTATACAGATGGTAGTTTTAATAGGCCTGTGCGATGGTAACAGCACATAGCGTTTTTAGTCATGTTTGTGCGTTAATGCCCTTCTTCGACTTAGAATTTATGAAGAAATTTAAAATTATTATTATGGTCTAACGATGTATGAGGTTGTATGAATCTGTGGCTTTATTGATCCAGTCATTCCCTTCATTATTTTTATCTGGCTTAGAGCTTAGTTGCCATAGAGAAAGCCGGGTCCCACTCTTGATATTATTGTACCCTTCCCAGCTAGTTCATAAGCTTCCTCGTTACCGGTTAATTTCTCTGTGCTCTTTATATAAGACTAGCTGTACCCGGCACGCTTTGTTGCGCCTAGTAAAAATTATTTTCATTACACAATATATTCTCCTCCTACTCGACTCCAAGCACTTCTCTACTTCTTCCAGCAATATTCAAAACCGATATATCAAATAACTTTTTTTATCTTTTAAACTATGAAACTTTATTCTCTTTTCTCAACTTGATTACTTCATCCGATCCCATTAACATGTACACCAAATTTCATCCATGTACTTCAAATGGGTGCAAAGATATGTTGAATTTTGTTTATCGCTTGTATGGGGGGTGGGGCATAGATATATACAAGATTCATTTATATATATTATATAGATTGACTATGTTGGAATTTGCCAGAAGGTTGAAATTCATGTGACATTCGAGCGTGAAGATATTTGCTGTGGCAGGTGCAGTTTGAGCCGTCTTTCCAGATGAATGTCGAGAAGCTTGACGTCATTGGCTTGTGGGAGCCCAATGTTGTTTAGAGTCAGCGTTGGACATGTGTCTCTATTTAACGTGAATGTGTGTTTGCTTTTTTGCTCATTGTTCGAGTTAGCTAGCCACTCCTCGAGAAGAGTGTGGTGGACTGCTGAAGATTGCTGTGTCTTCGGCAAATGGGGATGTTGTGCGTCTATGATCAATTGATATATCTGATGTGTACAACCTTGGGGTAAACCAGCGTTTATTTCAGACTCCTGTGCTATTTAGTAACTCTGTCGTACTGCGAATATTTTTTTGCTTAGATGTGGGTCAAGAATTTGAGGTACATGGAGAAAGATTGCGGAACCTGTCCAAACGCTATTAGACAGCTATATATTCTTTTTGTTATTGTAAAATCAATGATATGTGAAATTTTCATTGGTTTTATTGGTTTGGAAATAATAAGTTGCAAATGCCTAAAGTGAATATTGTTTGGTACAGTTTCTAATGAATATACCAGTTCCACCATGGGCTTTGACATTATATTTATACGTTATATGTGATTCTGCGAGAAGCATTTCATCAATGTCTCTTTCTTTGAGAAAATTTAAGAGTTCGTTTTTGTGCTTAGAAACGGTATTGACATTCAAGACCCAGAGAGTCATACTGTTCCATAATATATATCTTTTATGAGTTCTTTGACTCATCGTTTTGTATGTTACAAAGAATAAACAAAAAGGTTCAATGCTCGTGTCCAAATCATTATGAACTGCATAAATTATTTATATGTTTGGCCCATAGTAAAAGGGAGATTAAGTTTGTGCATATGTATGTAATAGGCAGAAAAAGGAAGACCCCACAAAGAATATATATTCTCAATGTCGAGTAGATATATACATGACCGTCTGTCTGGTTTTAAATTTTAATATTTAGTTTATCCTATTCATGCTTCAGAATTATGAACAGGGGAAGATGGATCTTACCATGCAAACCTTCACCTCATTTCAAGTTTTTGTATGAAAAAATTTTATTGGTGTAGGTCCAGATTGAACCACTGAAAGGGATAGCCCCCATACAAATCTATCCAACCTTTCTGTTTTTGTATCACAAATTGTAATTCAATCCTATCTCTCTCTAAGAAGAAGTAAACATAAAACCTGCCCAAGCTTTCTGAGTTTTATAATGAAATTTGATTGATTTCCAAAACGATTTGTATAAATTCTAAGCCGGGAAGCTCTGGGATTAACTGATAGTATATATAAAAATTTTATGTTCCGGGTCTTAGCGCCTCAAACTCTACAATAACTGCATCAAATCTTAGATTAGTCTGCCGAAATTTAGTTTCCGACCGCTTTGGGAAGTTATTAAGTACACTCGCTAATGGCATATTACATCTATCCTACGATATGTCCTACATTGCGATCCAGTATTTTTTCTTAAATTGTGTATAGCAATTATAATTCTTAGATAGTTTTAACATATTACATATAGTATTTTAAAATACAATATTTATGCATTAGTTTTTAGTGTGTAGTGGTGGGTGATTGTCATAGGTGGAAGTCTGAGTGTAATGACTCGAGAGGATAAACGCAGACGGAAAGAGAGCAGTAAGTAAGCGGGACAACTTTATGTAATGGGGATAGCGTGAGGAGGAAAGCATTATCGGATCAGAGTGTAATTAGGGAATAGTGTTGTGGGAATAGTAAGATGGGCTTTGCTTTTTCGTTTTGGTTTCGATTTTAAACTTGGATTATATAATCTACATAAAGTGTAGATAATAAACTGATTCTCCGACTTTGGATAATTTCACAATAAATGTCGAAATTGTGTTAACCAATTTCGATGGAACTTTTATTGAAAAATACATTTCATAATAATACTAATATTTCTTAAACTGGAAAATAGCGTATAGCCACCCTACTATATAGACGTATGTTATTTGATGCAAGGCTTTGGGAGAAACATCATTCCATGGAAAAATGGGACTCACACCCCTAACTTTATAACGTAGCTGTTATTTGGGAGAAAATAAAGTGCCTTGCACCGTTATGCGTGTGAGATAAAAACAAAGGACCTCTATGTTCATACCTAGTACACGTACAGCTATTGCCGCTCACTGAGTTTTTTGATTTATGGCTGATGAAGGTTATTTATAAGTTTGTACACATATTATCATTTATATGACTTGCGTGTAGGCCGTGGAAGTAATAATATATTATTCTATTATTGATCAGCCTGCTCTAAGCTCATTCATTTTATTTCATTTTCGCATAATTGCATGTCCTTAAAAGAATTTTGAATCTATTTTTGGAAAATTTCGACATCGTTTCCATTTTGCCTAACGAAGTGCCAGTAAATACTTACAACTATAAATTGCGATAAAAATCTTTAGAAGAGGCCGTCAAACTAATGCCTTTTCGCGCAGTTAACGCCTTGCCTGGCATCTAATGCTGCACATCAATTAAGTTAGGTGGGCAGTGAGCAGTATAGGCTTGGGTGGAAGTATTACTTTGATAGGCAACGCGGCTATGTGTCATGTTGCAAGTTGGCGTGCAACATGAAGTTTCATTGTAAATGTGTTTTTTGACTTTTGGCATTCGACGAAGAAACTTTGTATTGTAACTGGGTACAGAACGCTGCGGAGGCAACTAAATCGATTTTTATGGCGCATTCGGAGCGAAAAATAAAGTTGCATGTTAGAAGTAGTAAATTGTAGAAAATTTGATGCATAGAGGAGGTTACATAAAGAAAACTTTGTACATACATAAAATCGCGATGTTTACTGACTCCATCTTTTTTTTCATATTTTTTTACTTCACAGTTTATTGTTTCACGTCAAAATAAAATACTGCATTTGATAAAAAATGCATAGTGGCAGTGGTGGTGGCGGCGGCGGCGGTGGTGGCTACGAGGAAGTAGCTGCCGCTAGGCGTGGTCGCTTTCGTATAACATCTTCAACGCCACAGGGTCCGCCGGAGACAACAACACATCTCGGACGTTTTCGTCTGATGCCGACATGTAAGTAGAAACGGAGTCTCTAATTAATTTGGAAATTGAATTACTTCTCACTGTGTAGCTAATTATGGCGCCATTTCGCCGATACTGCAGCGCGGCCGATTTGCTGTCATTCCGGAGGAGCCACATGCTGGCTCGCCAGCACAGGGCACACCACCGCCTGTGGGGCGTAATGTGCGCTCACCCTCGCCGGAATGGGATTTTGACATTGAGCAGGTAAGTCATCGTGTTGAGGTAGTTTTGTGTTTATTTTTGTTACTTAAAGCTTAATGAGCGAAAAATGCCGTCATGCGAGGTGAAGGGGCACAGCCGAAGTGTTTGAGTGGAAAAAATGCGCGCGCAAAAAATGAAATTTATTCATATTGCGACATTTCTATTGATTTTTTTTTTTTGCTTCTGCAGGTTTTAGCATATTTGTATGCGGGCGGATGTTGTGGGCGATTTAGTTGTAATATTTATTAATGCGGTAGTATTTCTGTTTGGAGTGTTGGAGTCCAATTAAAATACATTTTTATGAAGCAGTAAATGTGAAATAATTTATGCAGCTGTAAATTCTCAAATTTATTTTGCAATTTAAATATTTTTTTAATTAAATTAGTAAAAGGTTGCGAATAAGTATTTGGCGCGCTCTTATCATCTATTTTGTTTTGTTTTCTTATTCGTCACACAACAAAAAACAGCTGATCGCAGGAGTGAGCGGTACTTGCACCTGTATTGGTAATGTGTTCAGAAGTGTTTAAAAGCTCGAAGTTCGTGCGAAAAGACGTGGCTTCGGGGCGGAAAAGGTGAAAAGCTTGAACACTTCTGAACACTTTCCAATACAGACGCAATTGTTGGAGCACAAACGTTGCGTAGCAGCGAGCTTTTTGAAATGTGCAGCTTTTTGAATGTTGTTTACTGTTAACGTTGAACTTGAACTATGTCTTGAACTATGTCGTTGGGAATTATAAAAAGAATTAAACGATAAAAACAGATTAAAAAAAAAATAAATGAATAAAGGAAATAAAATAAATGAATAAAGGAAATAAAATAAATAAATGATTCGATATCCATACTAGACATAATATTATAAATCTGAACAGTTTGTTTAGTTGAAAGCGTTGATCTTAGGGAAAACTGTTTCAAATCGAAACATTTTTTTAGTGTTGAATAGGCCAATTATCGAGGAAGACGTTAGCGAAGCTGGCCGGTTGTTCTGCGACGTGGCAATCCGCGCGACTTAAACGCGTGGTCGACTTCCTACGGAACGGTTGTATTCAGCGAACTGTTTTGTTATATGTTTAAGCGATATCTCGTGGTATAATAATTCTTTTTGATTTTAATTTTAAACTATTATGATTAGGAAGGACCCTTAGAACCCATCTACTTATAATAGCTACTAATTCAGTACAATAACAATACATATTTTAATTAAACATAGAAAATTATATGAAAATATCAAAGTAAAATTCATTTATGATGCACTCCCTCCCCCCTCTTGATACACACTTGATTATTAATACAATGAAGGACTTACAATGATTGATTCAGATAAGATTCATGAGATGTTTGATAAATCTTTAACTGATTTTGAACTCCCAGCATCGAATAGGAGTCATTCATCTATTAATATGGATCCCTTCGAAGATGCTTTGCGGAAACTGTGTGATTTAATTAAGTGAATATTTTTCTTAAAATGGACCTAAATTAGTGAATGAACAGCTAACTTCATAATATTCTGTTTTGAAAAGTATTCGTTTTACCGAAGGAAAGATATTTTTTTTTTATTTTGCTCCAGGTGGAACCGCCAAAACCTTTATTACTTATTGAATATTACCAACAGTAAGATCGTAGGGAAAACTAGTTTTGTCCGTTGGTGGACGCACCGTTTACTCGACGTTCAAACTGTCTCTTACCGTGTGTTCTTTCCGAAAAAAATGTCTCAATGGAGAAAATTTACCAGTTTGATAATATGGAATGAGCACACAATGATTCATAGAGCACATGTGAAGGTTTTAGATAGAACCCTTAGAGATATTAGATGCTCAAACAAGATCAGGTGTAGACTCACTATCATGTTTGTTTGTAATTTTCGGAAGTTCATTTATACCCTAACTACTAACATGAGAGTACATTTTGGTGAAGGCATTAAATTAAATATTTTCCTCCAAAGTTACTTTCAATAAGAGATGGAAAAGTAACTCATTTTGAAAACAAAATTAAAATTTATCACAAATAATCACAAAGATGTAGCTCAAGTTGAAATCAAACACTATCAGTGGATGTAAGAGAGGGCAATATTAGCGACTGGTAATAGTAGTGTTGTCAAAATTAATGACATAATACTGAGTAAACTTCCAGAAGATAGCGCAAATTACATTTCCATTGATGTAATGGATCAAAAAGATGCGGTACATTACCCACAAGAATTTCTCAATTCTCTAAATCCGAGTTGCTTTCCTCCATATTTCCTCAAATAAAATACTAGTACTCCAATTAATTTGCTTAAAAACCTTAAACTACCAAATTTATGTAACGGAATCAGACTCGAAGTTAAATTTCTCCGCAACAATGTGATCATTGCCACAGTTATGAATGGTCCAGAAGTTTCTCAACAGAGCTGATACCTCGCATCTCAATGATTCCCACTAATTTGTCTTTTAACTTTTGAAGAATACAGTTTCTGGGTAAGGACTGGGGCCAACATTTAAGGACGTAGGAATCGACTTACGGCAAAAATATATTTCACACGGACAACTATAAATTGCGTTATCAAGACCAGGTTGCGGAGAAAACCAGTACATTCTGCTACTGTTCCTCAATAGCGGGTTGTCCAAATTAATTGTATTATTATTATATTAAGACTGTATTGGTTGTTGGACCTCCGGCGGAAGACTAAACTCTAGCTTACAATTGACTTTCCACATAAACCTAACTTTTCTGACGCTACTCGTTCTCCACTCGATCCGTTGTTGGTACGTAAACATCTGCCTAAGTACAGGTGCAATCGGCCCCGCCGCTGTCGACCAGACGAAAATAACCGCTTTAGTGCGAATGCAATCTGAGTCGCTGGTGTTCGTAAGCGTGTGAGCGTTACCCAGCGTCGGAAATCTTGGTCGTAGGAATTATTGATAGCTTACATGTCTAATAAAATATTTTTATAAATATTTTTCGGTCGCCATATCAACTTTTAAGTCAATTTCAACAGTAATAAAAGAGTTTTTATACAAAAGAGAACGAGTTGTTTACATGAAGTGCTTTGATGTGGTTTTTCTTTATTATTTACAAGCTTCGATTTCTAATAAATTTGTGCAAAAGAAGGCTAATAAAATATCAAAAGAAGGCATGGCACACGCTATGAAGTTTATATAATCTTGATCTGTATAAACAATCAAGTCTAAATGGACATGTGCGTCTGTTCATGGATGTGGCTGTTCGCATGAAAATCGAGAACTTTGACACTAAAAGAATTAAAATACTTCAAGACGTGTATTCTGCGAACGTGCCCAGTGGTAGTTCCCATACAAACCTAGCCCTTCTTTTTTGGTATTGTATCGTAGACGAACTTATCCGACTTTACCATCCTTAAGCCCAAACTTTAAAGACATGCAGATATTTTTGAAGACCGTTTCGTATTCGCATCTTAAGCTATAAAATGGCATTTTGAATGATTTGCCCATGTTTTTTGCATCTGGGACGAGAACATCCGCTGTAAAGATGGAATAGGTCCCAAGACCCCTGTTAAGACTGCATGAGTGGCTGACATACCCGAACACAGTTTAACAGAAAATATTTACCCTTCTATGAAGAATAGAAGCAAGGAATTAAATAGTAGGAAGCCGTGAAAGCATCTTTGATATTGGCCAGCAGTCCAGTGTGCCACACGCGGTCGAATGCTTGCTGCACGTCGATAAAGGCGTTTTTGTAGTATGATTTGACCTCAACAGCACCGAGTATGTGGAGCTGTTCGGGTGTGCCATGTCCAGAATGAAATCCAAATTCGTAGTCCGGAATAAGACTGTAGGCATCCACAAAACCAGTAGTCCGGTTGACGAACGGTCTCTCCCAAACCTACGAAATGGAAGACAAGAGACTGATCGGTCGGTACGGCTCAGAGGCATTGCCCAGCTTTGCAGAATTGGGGATCATGGAAATCATTGCAAACTTCCATTGGGTGGAGTAGATTTGCTCCCCTATTTTAACGAAAAAGATTAACGCTATAAAAAAGAGTGCATGCTATGTTAGTACTTCTAGGACTCCATTTCAAATTCCGTTATGACTAGTATCTTTATTTTTGCTTAGACTCTGTATGGTCCTTCTTACTTTAAATGATCTGATGGGCAGATTCAATTGTGACGGAGAAGCTAAACAGCCTTCTGTTATACTTTCTTCGTTATTTATCTGACCGCCACCTCCATCTTACGTGAAAATATCTGCCAAGCAAAGACAATGTCTGACAATGTCGGAGTTGACTTCCATTTCCAAATGTATTAAGTTTTTGAGGATTGTCTAAAAAGCGCCTATAATTGACAGGTGGTCCGTGTTTAGGTCCAAACATTTCTGAATGCTAAGCTTAATATGAGGTATGCCTTGGTATATGACGAAGTCAATGCAACCAGAGAAGTTGTTCGTATTACAATGATACCTCGTGGGTCCAACGCTGAATGAATTGATATGATTTATCAGCTCTCTTTTCCGTCACATCTTCTTGCACTCCATAGCCCGTGTTTGAAGTTCCAATCACCGCCAATAAGGAATGTAGCAATATATTCTGTATTTGGATTGCAAAGTCAGTGTCAGTTCATGTGAAGTTTGGTGGGTAATATATTGTGCGAACATTGATTTCACCAAGGGCAGTAGATCGCCTTGTTGACCTTGATAATATGAACATTAAGAGATTCTTGTCAAGGAAAATTCCGAGGCATCTTAGGAATCCTCCTATTTGATGCTAACGCCGTTAAGTTAAAGTTCGGTGCTGTGAAGTAAATATGACTTCCTTTATTTTTGTGGAGAAAATTCTTCAGATTTGTTTGCTTTTAATTTAATCTTCTTTCCAAAGATGTGGTTGGATTTTTGAAAATCGTTATATGAAGTAACTGAGCAGTATTGGGTTGCATTACCAGAGTATCAACTGCAGGGTTGTATCTCCAGAACATCAAATGCAGCTTGAACATTTAACGTTCCTAGAGCAACTATATCTTTGGATTATATTTATCTTTAATAAAATTAAAATGTGCTAAATTGTAAATTTTGGTAGAATGTAATGGTTCTCTAGGTTAAGTCTAGTTTTTATTCCTCGTTCTAAGATTTTAGAAAGTCCAAATTTTTTTTTGTTGAAGGGAAGAAACCAAAGTGAATCAGAGTGATAAAGATACACTTTTTATGTGCTTGCTGCAACAGAAATTCTTTAAAATCATTTTCGTTAAAAGGTGTAAAATCAATTGATTATTTTTAAACCCACTGTAAGTTCGAACTGCGCGCTCAACGCTAGCCGGTTCGCACGACGCAAAACCGGGTAAACTGTTCCAGACCCGATCTGCGCCCGTTCGGGACCATGTCATCTCTAGAGCTTTCAAACAATGACAAGCAGTGTAGTTTGCGTTGAACTTTTGAGTGAGAACGTGTTTTATTTGTTTTGCGCGGCTATTTTCAGCTTTTTTCTATTTTGTGTCGTCTTCGTTTATTGTTTAAACAATTTCGTGAATTATTTTATTAATTTGTGTGTATACGGGCTATCAGCTTTTGTCTGCGTTTAATTAATATTGGTAAAAATGTGCATTAATTGAATAAGAAAGCAAAGAAAATGAATTAGTTTTCTGTGTCCGTCTGTGTGTACAAGCAACTTGTTGCTGCAGCAAATTGAAAAATACAAGAAAAGCGCTTAAATGAAATAAAATAAAATAAAATTAAATGCGTTGAAAGTGAGTGCAGTGCAAATAAATTGGTGTGCAGTGCATATAAATTAATAATAAAACATAAATGTTTATTATCAATGCAACAAGTGCAACAAGTTAATAATAAATTTCAAAGTTAAAACAAAATTAAAAGTGTTCTTGCATTTATTTTTTTTTGCACTATTTTCTATTTAAAAGCAAAAGCGTCAAACAAAAGAAAGGCGAAAAAAGCGCGCATAAAACCCATACAAAAAAAGTCCCCTCATACAATATCAAAAAGAACAAAAAAAATTCCCAACGCATAAAAAACAGCTGATCAGCTGCCGTTGCTATTTTGAAAACAAAAAGCATAAAAGAGAAGCAGCGCAGCACAGCATCTCTAAAGCAAAAAAAAAGGGCGAAGCATCTTTCGATCGTGAAATATAAAATACAACAACAAAAACAACAAAAACTAATGGAAATTTCCCATTGCGAACGCATAATATAAACTCGTTGTGTTGTTGTTGTTGTTGTTCACGACGGTGTTGTTTTTGTGCTTTTGACGTCCAAGCATTTCGCTGTGTTTTTATATTTTTTGTTGTTATTATTTAATAAATAATTCAAAAGCGTGCGTCGCTGCGCATCTTGATGAAATGTCACAAAAAAAAAAAAAAAAAAAAAAATAACATAAAAAATAAACCAAACAAAACAAGTAAACAAACAAAAGATGTGCCATAAAAGCCATAAAAACTAGTAGCATTGATTAGTTTTATAGGCCAACACAATAGTAGAAGATGATGGACAAGAAGATGATTAAATGAAGCTTTTGTCTATATTCTTCTTTTTTCTTTCCTCATCATTAATAAAAGCAATTGTGTGTAGTGTTGCCAGATTATTTGGTTTTGTTGTTCGAAAATTTCTGGAGAAAAGTAAGAATTCGTATTAAATAGGGAAATATTAGAATATGATTCTTGCTTTACTTAAAACAGACGTAAATTAATTAATAATGATCTTTAATCTGAATCTTATATAAATAAAACAAAAAAATCAAGAATTGTATCTAAACAATTTTGTATTCAAATAGTTTTTTATTAACACTTTAAAAGAAAAGATTTCTCCGTAGAATTCCTCCGTATGATTCCTTCACTAAGAAGCACAAAACAATATTAAGGCCTATATGGCCATTAATTGATTGATTTCCACCATTTTCCGTACTGCTTGTCAGTATTGATAGAAAAAGGGTTTTTTTTTTTAGAAATTCAATAGATACAAAACATTATGGCTCTGGTATTATCCATTATTATGTACTTCAAAAACTGTATTAGCTTTTTTCCAGTAGATTGCCAGCTATATTACGTTACTATAAATCAGAGGAAGAGGACCAATAAATATGCTGGACGAAGATTTAAAAATTAGTCAGATTTTTTAAAAAAATTTACTTTATTGTTCGCACTTTTTGTTGAACTTTGAAATAATCACGTGAAAGTAGCAGGATCTGCCCTCCATTTCGAATTTTAAAATATTGGCATCGGAATCAGCGACCCCAAAAACTCTCGATTTACAAATTCCAGGCAAATCTAGTAATTTTCTCATTAGATACTTATTGTATCTCTTTTATTAAAAAGGGGTTTTCCTACCCTTAACATACGTTTCGTTTGTTATGCAGCGGAAGTTAACTTCTCCCATTGAGAAACGAAGACAATTTTCTTAATTTAGCAAAAGCCGCATTGATATGATCTCTGAGAGTCAATCTTTTGTCCAAATGCAACCCGAAATTTTTAGTCTTGGAAGCCTGGCGCATCACAGAGGCATTAAGGTGTATTGCCGGAAGAATAAGCCTTTTATGTTCCATATTTTTGCTCAGACTTCAAATATATTCGCACTTGGAATCGTAGGAAATATTTATGTCAATGGCAAATGACCCAATAAGCATTATGGACGGCGCCATACCCATGGACTCTGCATCTGGGACCAGAAGGTCTGCTCTGTACACAGAATAAAGAATAGGTCCTAGGGTAGCGTCTACCCTTTGGTACCACTGCTATTACTGGATGTGTGTCTGAAGACTCCTTTCGCACCGTTCGTAAAGGCGCTGTAAGCAATTTTTGGATTTTCGCCAATAAACGCCTGTGGAACGTTAATAAATGCACCACTGCATTATTCCTTAGCTTAAAAAGCACTAAGGATATGGTTGACTACTCGTTTTAGTTGTTCGGGAGTGCCATGTCCAGCACGGAACCCAAACTGGTTATCCGGTATAATACCTCGGGATTCCATAAAGCCAGCAACCCGGTCTACAAACAGTAAATCCCAAACCTTCGATATAGAAGGTAGAAAACTAATCGGCAAGTTAGCGGCAGGGATTTTTTCCGGCTTAAACTATCAAAGTTCAGACTATCTATTAAAAACCCCTAAAGAGATATAACCTAAATATTTGCTGGCTAAAACTAATTTTTGACTTCACCATAGCTACACTTTTTTGTAAATTGTTGATTTTAGCCGACTTTCAGAATGATATTCCTTAATGGAACTTGAAAGACTTCTAAAATTTGAACCCCAACCAAATATTAATAGTTCAAGGCATTTCTATTGATTTAAAGTGTTAAGAAATATTTTTTTGAAGGCAGTAGTTCGATCTTTTTATTCACTAAACCTAACCTCCGGATCGAAAAATGTTCATCAGCTAATAGAGACGCATTGAAGTAAATTAATGAATAAAGAAGATTATAATCTACATTAGCGAAGCCATAGCTCACTGGAATAAAGACACTTTAGACTCCCATATTTTAAATTTATTTTTGGCGATTTTTAAACTGTTTGTTCAAATATGCTAAAAGATATATTATTTTTCTCTGTAGTTTTTACATATTTTTCAAATCTTGTCAGTCTACCTCTAATAGCTTTTAGAAATATATGACGATTTTAATTTGGACGCATAGTACCGCCTATTTTCATTGATTGTTGCCCATTTTTCCCGTAATATTTTTACCCTGTTGCCTTTTATATGTGTAGCCAATCATATATATCTGCGTCAATTACTCGTAGTTGCTAAATTATGACAAATTTAGGGTTTATTTCATGTGAAGTACCTGGATCGGCCCATTCTAATTCTGATCGATAGTAACTTACTATAAATTCCGTAACAATCGATCCCTTTGTTTAGACGACATAAGGTTTAACAGATTTTATAGCTCTTCAATAAGTTAAATATTACAGTATATAGCCATAATAAATTGAATTTAAAAGAACAATCTAAAAAATGCTAATATCTGTCTGGCAACACTGTATTAATTATTATTGTTAGAAGCTTTTCCCTTATATTCAAATGCTTCTATGCACAATGCAATCTGCAAAATCTTATTGTACGAGTATTCATTATATCAGCTCTGTTCGTTTCTTTCTTATTTTTGTATGTCTTATACCCTACCCTAAATTTGCAAGGGTATAGTAAGCTTTTGGAAATATGTGTAATAGATAGAAGCATGTGTGACACACCCCATAGTGTATTTATTCAATATATTGTATATGTATATATTCATGTTCAACATAATAAGTCGAGTCGTATATATAACGACGTTATAATCCGTAAATCTGTCCTGCGTATGGTATAATACCTCGGGTATAATACCTGGCTATATACTGTGATTGCGGAGTTTATAACTAAAAAAAGATCAAATTTTTCACATTATTCTGATATTAAAAAATATCAACATGATATTTTTTGATACCAATATAAAACAATATATATTGATCTGAATTTATGTTATCTTTCACTTCGAAAGTAGGCAAATAAAGAAGAAAGTATATAAAAGTTATTTTTATCAAAATGATATGAAAAATGTCATATTGATATTAAAAAAGATCACTCTGATATGTGCGGAAATATTATTTTGAACATGACTTACATGATTACTCGAAAATATATGTTTTTTTAATGCAAAAATGTTTTTTTTTTTCCTGTGAACATACATAAGTAGGGGACGATTAGAAAAACATTTTTATATGCCAAGATTACTGCGTTTATACGGCTTGAGTAAATTGTTTTTGTCAGTGTATTTCGAAGTCGTGTATACACGTTTGTAGTTTCTTCTATGTTTCTTCTTATTCAACTTTGCATTTTCTTTGCCTTGGTCGCGTGTCATGCTTCGTTTGTTGCATTGTTTCGTACATTAAACAATAAAAACTCCCCCCGCATAATTTTTCAATAGACGAGTCTTGTGATAAAAATTAGTGCGCGTGTTTGTCGACATACATATATATCTGAATATATATATATATGATTATTTGATGCCTACATTTAATCGATCATATTCATTTGATTAATTTCGCTCTTCAATTGTTCTGTGTTGATAGTTTTTTTTTTTTTTAATTTTTATTATTTTTATATTATTATTGTTTTTTTCTTGAGGTTCTTCTTCTCATGTCAACAGTCTGGTTTGATTTATTTAGTGTTGAAATGTATCTGATAAGCTGTGCACAACAACAACAACAACAACAACAACAAAGACAATAACAACAACAACAACTACGCAAATTAGTAACGAGTGACTTAATCTAATCGCTCTCACACCAAAATAACAAGCCTTATGAAATATAAAAAATAGAAAAAAAAAAAAAATAAAAATAATGAAAAGAAATTTGAAATGCAGTAATAATTTTTATTTAATCTCTTAATTGTTTTTCCACAGAGTTTTTATAATAATTGTTTAAAACGTCAAAAAAAATTGTGTTTAATTGTCGTCTTATAAGTGATTTTTTCTACATTCTGTGTTGGTTTTATTTAATTTAATTACTGCAAATGAATATTTGTTATAAAGTGTTAAAAGAAAAAAATCTTTGAAGTAACGAAATATAAAAAAAAATATCTTCAAGTGCCTTTATGCATCAAGTGTTATAAATTACACCACTGTATATACATATATCGAAAAGGTATGTGTCTATATTTCATTTGATTTTATCTTTAATATTTGTCCCATTTTGTGTTGATATTTTTTTTTCTATTTTTTAAGTTTAATGAACTCTTCAGTTTTAATATTATTTATAATAGTTGAAATGCATTTTGAAGTTTGAATTTACTTATATGTGCTTATCTTGGTTATACAGTTTGTAGTTAGTTAGTTAGAGCAAAGGTATGGCACGAGAATACGCGCTATTAAAGCATTTTATTGCTAATTAATACTGATTGTGAATTATAAACGCCTTTAAATTTAAATTTAAATTAAATGTTTGCTGCTATGCAAATGCCAAAAAAAATTTAATTTTTCGTTTTTATTGTGCTTTCAGTGCACCGTTAAGCAAATTGTTATTTCATGCTCCCGCGCATATAACAACTGTAACGAATTGTACTTGAAATATTTACCCTTAATTAAAAATATTTATATGAACTCAGTTGCTAAGCATGCTATTGCATTTAAATTTGCAGTTTTCATTATTTCCGAACTTCTAATTATATTTTCTCACAGTTAAACAAAACAAAAAGTTGCTCTAAATTTTAAACACAAATATATTGTTTTTTTTTTTATATGAGAAACGTGTTTTTTTAACTTGTAAATGCCATAACAGTTTATACTATTATAACTCGCAATTATATTTTACCACTTTACTGATATTAGCGCTATACTTAATGACAATTTATTGCTAAAAGCCAAGTACAATTGTGCAACAAATGTTGACAATATAATTAAGATAAATTATCTAAAAAAAAATTACTTACACAAGACCAAAGAGTGAGCGTTTAGGTTTTTAAAAATATTTAACTATAAACTGAAATGGTTTATTTTTCAGTAAATATATAAATTATAATCACATGATTTTGGGAGACAGTTTCGTATAATTTTGCACGTTTCTATCGCCACTTTAAGTGGCTTCATTTAAGAAATTTAATAAATTCAGTTTTAATATTCAAATAAATATGTTCACTTTTGCGCTTCTATATACAGATTTTGTTTATCATTTTAATTAGTAAACCATAAATTGCTAAAATAAACTTATGGAATTGCATCTCAACCAAAGTGTTTATTTACTTTGAAAGCAACGAAATGTATATGGAATTTACTTAAAAATTTAAAAACTGTGAAAAATATATGGTTCATATGTTGCAGTCTTTTTCCGGTAGAGTGTTTACTTTTTCCACATTTCCAAAATATAGCATATAAATTATTTATATTTGTGACTAAAAATAATATTTTGAAATTTTTGTTTATTTTGATTTTTAATTTTTACAATACGCATAAAAGGGCTGAAGGCATATAAACAAGACAGAATGCTACATACGGCTGTGCTCGACTTCGAGATACTCTGCATCTTATTTGAACTATAAACATATGACGGAAGATATCAAAAACCTAAGAAAATAAAAAATTGGTAGAGAATTTTAAAAGGGTCAATAGATTGTTACGGATTAGTCATTACAGTAAGTTTGTAATTTAGACAAATTATCAAAATTACGAAGAGACTCTTATGATCTTCAAGATTTCGTTATTAATGCAGACAGACGGACATACTGTTATGCTTATATCGACTCTATTTTTGATGCTTAACAAGAATATATATACTCCATGAAGTTTGTGCTTCTTTTGGGTGTTATGTACTTTGTTACAAATTTAATATATGCTCTTATAAACCCACTCAAAACATAACTAAGAGACAAGAAATTGGTCGAACTCGGCAAAAGACAGCAACTTTCATTCAACTTTTCGTCTGAGTAAAGCAAATATAAACTGCGAGCAACCATATAATCTATCCTCTACTGCGCTACAAATAGAAAACGATATAACGATGATGGAATTTAAATCAGCACTTAACCAATTATAAGGTATAACCCCAAGTCGGGACCGAATAAAATACCCAATGCTGAAAAACCTTCCCCCTAAGCTACTACAACGAATTCGGAAAATCCTTACCTTTTCAACAGCATACTTAATAACTATATTACCCAACAATTTAATATCAGCAATGTTATACCTATATCAAAACCCAACACCGACAAGACTTCCATCAACTCATACCGACGCATTTCACTAAACCCATGCATCTCCAAAGTCTTAGACAAAATAGTTTCAAAGCGGCTTGATAGTCGTCAAATGGGATTTAGGAAGGGTAAATCAGTGTCTGACTCTCTAGCAGTGTTAGATTACCAGACAACCATATATCTATCCTATCTGTGGACTTTACCAAAGCATTTGACAGAGTAGGTAAAAAATTTTTAGCCATACTTAACTCCAAACACTCTCCAATTGAACACATATGCAAAAAAATTACCAACTCTAAAAGACAAACTAAAGTACCATCCTCCCTACATGACACGATACAGCAATATAGAAAGATTAACATAAAAATAATACCTATCACAATCAAAAAAAAGAAAATATTCCACTCTGGTCCTTCCAACCTAAAATTATTACCTCCCTTCACTCCTCGCATAAAACAGGAACACCTCCGGAAATTTACCAACAAAAGTTCATGGAACTTACAGATTCATTTCATAGCCGCATCTTTCTATACACTGATGGCTCTAAGTCACATAATAGGCAATGAACTCGCGGACGTAACTGCCAAAAATGCTCACAACTTTCCTCTGACTATTACAAAAAATTTCAACCAATCAGACATAAAAAATTATGTCAACCAATACCAATTAAACACATACAGAGATACAATATGGAACAACACATCACTCTACTATAAAAGTGTAAATCCAAATAAATCAACAATAAATTTCAAAAATATTAACTCGTCTCGTAGGGACACTATAAAATTTCTGAGAATTAGATTGTGTCACACCGCTTCATCAGAACAAAAACACCTCGACCGATTTGCACAAGCTGTCATACAACACTGACCATACAACACATCTTTTTAAGCTGTCCCTTCTACCAACAACACAGAATTCAATTCCTTAAACCCACAATCCAGCAATCTACATGACGTGCAATTCAATGAAAGAGTGTGAACGCATGATTAATAGCTAACCAACTTGAAATCGTTATAGATCATTTGTGAAATTTCAAAATGAAAAATGACAAGAGAAACACCTGTCCAATGATACCCAACATATCATAGTTCGTCAACTTTACCTTTTTCATTTTCATAAATTTGCGTCTCGTTGTCGCCACATAGGAACAATTATATAGACAGGTAAACACATAACCCTTCTTTGCGTTACGCAGTCGGGAAAAATCCTTGAAGCAGACATGGTAAACCTAGAAAAAATGTACAACAATATGAGCCAATATAATCATATAAATGTACATTTTTAGACCTTTGAGTAAGATCATTTCGAAAGATCTATGGTTTATACCAAGTTTTCGCTTAATGAAAAATCTAGGCAACAAAATTTTGAATTCCTCAAACAGAATATCAAACAAAAATAATAAGAGCAGCTAAGTAAAATGTCTGACCTTAAAATTATTCCACCATGGTCAGTGCTATATTTAGTTAGAATTTGAATTATTCATCTTATCAAATAAAAAAAATAAACATTGAATACGTTTTTTCCATGACGTATTGTTGTTCTTTACGTTCTTTATATAATATATTTTTTTTTTTTTTAAGTTTAATTTTGCTTTTAGAACGTCGCAGCTTGCTTGTTAAGGACATTCTCTATTTTGAGAACATTTAAGTCTTTTTCAAAATTCGCTGACAGCTCATTTAGATCAGTTTGCGTAACATTTTACTAAGAGATTTTATCAATCTGCTGATATGGGTTTTGAAAGCGAGCCGCCTATCTTGAGAGACCCACAAGAGTTCGTGTGCAGATAGCGATTTAGAAGCTGATCCTGGAGCCTGACTTCCGGGCAGTCATCACTGCGTAGTGATTGCATTACGCTGACGCATTTGTCCAGGTTTATACTTCTGTTTCAGCGTTTTGCCCATAGCACAAACTTGCGAAGATATAGTTGGAGCACATTGGTAGCATTGTAGACCTTTAGACATATCGCTGGTGAACATTGATAAGAGGCCACCACGTATGCTTTGGTTTAATATCTGTCTAGGATAAAGTTTACCACACTGTTGAATTTTACGTTGTTCCATGAGACTTACAGAAATTAAACTAAAAGGGTGATATTTTTTTTTTTAACTTCTTGAATTCAAGAATTCTATTTAGGAGGCACCTGTCGAAGAGCTTTGTTACGCTGGAAAGTAGACTGATTGGTTTATATGATTCCAATGACGAAAGGTGTTTTCTGGCCTTGTGGATCATACAGGTTCTTTCTTTTTGCTATATATGAGTTGTAGTTAAATAGCTAGAAACGGTTCTCTAAATCTTCCACACATTCCTTAGGGGACTTAGTTTATGTACCATCACTCCTCCAGTTCGGAAATTTTATAGACACATGCTGTTTGTATCTATTTGCCATAGTCCCTAAGGAGATTTTTGTGCTCGCATCTGAAGTGAAATTTTGCAGTAAGCGATCGAGTCCTTCTGCTTCTGCTACGCCAAGAGACTTCTGATCCTATTGGTGACGCTGCGATAAACCATATGCACAATTGGATCCCAGGTTGACAGTACTGCCGCCTGAGTCTCCTTTTCACCAGCAGCAGTATTTCGATAAGGGGGGAAATAGGGTTTTGCAGCCGCATGTACCTTATTAAGGAAGATCGCGTTTGGATCCTTAAAGTCTTGTGATTGAAAGATCTCAAGGTTAAGGTCGATGATTTCCTCTAGCTCCCATGGAAATGTAGCCATGTTAACATTCGATGGTAGTAGTCGTTCCTTAGGTGTCCTAGTTTTCGAGGCGAAGGTCAAAGCAAATCACAAGGGACAGCTACTACGAAGAGAACTGGTACTCAAACCTTATTCTCAACTCTTCTGCTCACAAGCCATTGAAGCCAAAGGAATTGATGGCATTGTGCGAGTGTCTTTGTACGAATTGAAACTGTGTCGCTTGATCTGTAGCCTGGATTTGAACAGAGGAGTAAGAAACTGCATATGCTTTCCATTTTTGATAAAAAAAAATCTGATTAATTAAGTTTGGCACTGAGTTTACCAAATCGAATCGCTTATTGTCTTTTTGAGGTCATTTACATCGTCAAACTGGAGCCCACTCTATTAAATTTTGCTGAATAATATTCTCCATAGATCTTCAATGGCGTTAAGCTCCAGAGTAATCGCTGGCCACTCCAATAAGGGTAATATTCTAGCCGACAAGAACTACTTTATTTTAAAAGTTGTGTGGATTGCTAAAAGATCCACTTAATCTACTGAGGTTCTCCCATCAAATTCAATAAGTGTTGTATTTAATAGTTCCACATACTTTTTCTGCATTTGTTCAGGTTAGTATGAAATAAAGTGAAGACTTTCCAGCATACGCAAACGCAGACCAAAGTCAAAACTCTTCCGCGAGCCATTCGTTTTGAAAATTTTTTCAAATGTCTCTTTCCGTGTGCACATTCTTAAAAATTTGCTTAAAAATGCACACGATTACGAAGTTGTTAATAAATAATTAGCCTAGCGCTGTATACATTTTCTTGTGGTAGACAAGTGAGTTAAGTGAGTCAACAAACATCCACTCAAGATCCACTCATCTCAACCAATTTAAATTGGCACCTTTACCGAGCAATATTTTTATATAGAAGAATTACCTTTTGTAATATTTTTGGATATTCTGGCGGTTTTTTTTTTATCAGTGAAATTAGTTCGAATCGATCAATTGTTGTTGGCAGCTTTTGTTATTAACTGTTACACTAGGTCTTACGAATTTATAATAGACCACGCATTTCTGATCCCACTAAACATGGAGCATGGTCATCTTGGCCATTGATGCGTATGGTGCGTTTGGTAATAGTTATGATATTTTATATTAAAAATTTTCCAAATAGATCTATGTCTCATTCTCATCGACCAAATTTCAAGACATATATTTTTTTCAACTTGCAGGTGCATGTTTTATGTGATATAAATTTTGATATATTAAACACCGCAAATAGTTCTACAATTTACTTTTAATTTGATTTTGAACTTCTTCCCAAAGCTTTATTATTATTATTATTTTATTATTATTATTAATAATAATAATAATAAAGCTTTATACTAAACACTGTATTGGTGTGTCACCTGTTTTCTAATTTCGCATTTCATACCTGATAAATCCGATTTCTTAAATTACACTGAATTCTCCTAGCATTACTACTTAGAAACTGTAATTCTAGAAGCTCACATTAATTTTTAAGCTGTATAATATTCAATATATAATGTAATATGAGCATTAAAATCAGTAAATGACGCTTAAAATTTTTCGTATTTTATTTTATGCCAGCAAAAAATGATCATATTGTAATAATATTTAGGCTTCATTTTTCTGAGTATATATTTGAATAACGTGATTCGCTGGTATAATTTTTTCGGAAATAATAAATCTAAAATAAATCGTTTCAACTAAAGCGCAATTTCTAGAAATCTACGTAAATTACTATATGTTTTTTTTTTTGTCGGGAAAACAGTTGATGTTAGAATTGATTAATTTATATATGGCTCTACAAGTCTTCAATCTGTTCAAGAATTTATACCAATAATGTCTTGTGGAAATATTTTGTATTGCCTTCTAGCCTACTAGAACTCATCTGTAACAAATTTTGGATCACTAACAATAAATTATTTTTATTTATTAACATTTTCGAAAAGTATTTTGGCTCATGTGTGCGAGCGAAACAGAAAAGGGTTGGTTAAACATGATTGAAAATTTTAGAACTCATATTAAACATAAAACTTTTTCAAATTCACAGTAAATATATCACTTTGTTGTGAACTTTCGGACCTATTAGAATTAATAGATATTTTCATAAAGTAAAAAAAAATAATTTATTACACCTTTATGTAAATAAATGTCAAAATACTGACCTGATGATGCAATTCAGCGTAAAAATAGGCAAAAAAAAAAAAATAAAGATTCAAAAGTTATCAGAAATTTGTCATAAAATTGTTTTTTTTTCGCTGACATTTGATTTATATTTATTCCAAAACATTAAAAATAAAAATTTAACAAAATAAATGCCTCGAAATATTTTATATAAAAAATGTGAGTTTGTATTTTTTTTTTACATTTCCTGTCACCATGAAAAATTGCTGGCAAACACGTGCATTGTTTATATATAAAAATGTAAATATACAAAAATATTTTGCCTTTCGTTTTTATTGTTATTTGAATTTTTTTATAAAGCTTTATGGAAAAAGTAAATTTCCATTGCTGGATTATTATGAAATTACTTTCGTAAAAATTTTCTGCGGTAATCTTTATTATTCGTCATCGTCATTAACCTAAAAATTACTCGTGACCGTAGACAAATTGCAAAAGAAAACTAGAAAAAATAATAAAATAGTTTCGTCAGTTGCACCGAAGATCTAATACCATTCACAGGGAATTTCTATTATAAAGCCTAACCCAACAAATATTTATTTTTATATTTAAAAGTGGACAGTGGTGTTCAACCCAAAATATAGTGGAGTACGTCCATTATTATATGACAGTGAAGTCACCGTTAATAAAAGCCAGTATATTACCTTTTAAGGTAATATGAAAAAGATTTCATGAATATGCAAACATCTGCTTACATTAAAAATCCGATGGACAGACGGATATAGCTAGGTCGACTCGTATCATCAATGTTTCCTTTAATTCGTTACAAACTATCTGATAAACTAATAATACCATTATCACAATATGAGTGAATGGTATAAAAATAAAAAATAATAGGAAAAAAAAACAGAAACTTCAAAACAATTTGGCTGAAACAGCATTTTGCAGTTTATTGAACTCTCAGTTGAACAACTCGGTTTCCCAGCAACTCTCGATCTGTCAATAACTGGCAATTTTGTTGTTCAGTGAGTTCCATTGATTGTTCAATTGTTTATTGGCTGACTTACTGACTGAGTGACTGCCACACTACAGGTTGCTTTCCGGACAATCCTGACTGAATGACGGTTTGTCCGTTTGTTTCGATTTCTCTGTTGATTTGTACTCAGATTAATTGTTTGCCAAGTTGCGGTCGTTTGTTGGTTTGTTTGTTTGTTTTTGCGCGAATATAAACTTTGCATGCAGTAAATAATGCGCGTAATACAGTGAAAGCAGTTACAGTATGAACTCGTAAAAATGGACCAAATTCTTGGGAGCATTGCTAGAAAAGTCAAAGCTATTCTGGACATGCTAGGATTATAATTTAATAAGTTTGTCAGAGAAATTTAAATTTGTTTTATTTGTTTATAAAATAGTATAAACTAGTTGGCAGCGCTACTGTTTCTTATTAAAATTAAACTTTAAAGAAACTTTGGAAGTACTTCTGTAAACGGAATATCTTTGAAATTATTTTTCAAGAAAAAATACCGCAAGCTTGTGCTATATTCTCTATGAAAACTTATTATAAACATAAAACTTCTTCCGATTTCAATTGTTTGTGTTCACTGTACAACTGCACGCTTCATGAGCTCACTGATGTTGTTGATGATGCCTATTTTTATTTTTGTATATGCCTGTACTAGACTGATCGCTAACAGATGTGTTTATGTATTTAAAGATTTCCGCGAAGTTTTGTATGCACGACAAATAAACAATTTTAGGTCTATTCTATTCTAGAAACTGTCTATGAGTATCGGCGCAAACTAGAGCCTTATTACTTAGAAATATATTAAATTTCTACTATTTCATTAGAAATAACTCTCAAAGGAGTGATACCGTTACAAAAATTTTATTATGAAGTGTTCCTAAATTTTATTGAAACCAGACATGCATAATAAACAATTGTTAAGTTCATCGTAAAATCGGAAATATTAGAAATTTTCTTAATTATTCCTTAGAAATGATCATATGGAAGGTGCAGAAAAAGCAGTAGGCGCAATGGAAGTTCTCATAAATTATATATACAAGGGAAGTAATCGGCTTAGCAAAGAAAAAAATGTTTAATTTCTTAACATAATCTGCACATAATCTTCTTTTAAATCAAGATTCTTTATCCAGGTGGTCCTCTAACTTTTGTATGCCTTCTAAATAATTCATGCGTTTGTTTTACAGATGATCTGATCATGGGCTTGAATTCTAAAATCTGCTGTTTATCTTTGAAAACTAATATAGTTAAAGGGGGCCAAATGAGGAACCAGTTAATACAATTTTGTCATGGGCACATTGAATCGGCCCAACTGGTCTGAATAATAATTCCTGATTATCCTTCTGACTTGTTGATGGTAATCGATATAAATTCCCAAAAATCGTCGTCCTTTGCAGACAGTCCCATCTTGGTTTGTATCGGTTTCGATTGCCCACCTCTTCGACTGTTTCTGTCTGTTAGTGTCTGATGGGTTGAGGTGCATCCAAGACTCATATTTGTTAACAGTTAAAAAAGGGGCAAAAAGTCTTCCATATTGCGATTAAATATTGCAAGAATCTCCTTTAAAATCTTGGTTGTAAGCAATCACGGTACCCATCAGGCAGTTCATCATATTCAAATATTGCTGAAATATATTTTCCACTCCTTTACATGATGTGATTGACCTTATTCAATCCGTAGATTTTGTCAACTCTTGATGTGATGTGGTTACCTGACTTATTGACCTCTCTCTCTCTCTGTCTGGTGTGGTTGGTCGTCCGGCGTTAAATTCAACGCTCAAAATTTTGTAATTGATGGACTTTTATGGACAACCCCTATAAAAGGTCTTAAATTTTTTTGTTTTTTTTTTTAAATTTGTAGTAAATTTAAGAGAGAGAGAAAAAAAAAACAAATAAAAATGTTTGGAAAATTTTAAAATTATTGGGTTCTACCGGACATTAAACTATTAAGTATGTACTCGTTGTACTTGACTAGGGAACTGAATATCTTGGAGGCATCGTAATCGATTTTTTATAAATTATTTTGAGGTATAATAGTTAAAATACCAAATTACAAATTAGAAAAAAATCTATGTCAATTCATTTAAGATATTCAGTTCCAAGCCAAGTTCAACAATTACTCCGGTAGAACCCAAAATTTTTAAAATTTTTTAAAAAACTTTTTTTCCTTCTTTTCTTATATAATACTGCGCCAAATTAAAAAGAAACTTGAAAGACCTACTGCTAACTTTCTTTGTTTTGAGAAATTTTGACCCAAAAGATGCCACCGAGTTAGGGGTAGGCCTCGAGAAAAGTGATTTGGTTGGACTAGGGAGCTATGTCAATATGCCTATGGAGTATTCAACTAAATATGCCACACCTACTTTTGCTTCTTTGTATAATAAATTTATTTATTGCAGATTATATTAACTTAAAATTTTATATGGTAGTTTCTTAGGGATGGATGCTTCTCATAAATATAAAGGACCAACTTTAAAATCCTTATAATATTTTCCTAAGGATGTTAGATTTACATATTTATCGATAAGCGTGTCCCGCCTAGTTTGCGGGGTAGTCGTCATACAAACCCACCACACATTTTTTGGTTTTTGTATGAAAAACTTCTTTTTTTTCAGTTTTTATCAACTTGAATTTAGTTGTGGTGGCTTCCTTTGAATGGAAGGTTGACATATATATTTATGGGTATGATCAGCCCGCTTAAAGGGAAAGTCTTCATTCAATTGCGTGGCCCAACCCCCCATAAAAGCGATAAACCTAAATCGATATAACTTTGCATCTATGTGAGGTAAGGAGATATTTGGTTTACGTGTAAATAGGGTTGGAAGAACATCAAGGTTGGAGGAGGCGGTGTCGTAGTTTCTTTAGTAGCGATTAACAAAATTCAACATATCTTTGAGCGTACCGGGTTCACCTAGTGTATAGATATTCTTAAACAGCTTCTCGTGACCTGTGGATCTAGCTGTCTGGATGTCTGAAATATTTGGCTAAATTTTGGTATAGAAACTTATTTTCGTCGTTTATAAATAGGGAATCAATTTTGATTTGTCGTGTTAATTTTTTGGCGTTGGCCACCCATATAAAGCCACCCATTAAAAACTTATTTTTTTAAGTCAATATCAGCTTATCGGCTTATATATATATCGACTACGGAGGCTTCTTGTAGACGCCCGTTTCATATGCTTACAGTAATAGATGTGTGCCTTCCCTTTTTGGCGTAGCCCCATACAAACCCATCGTTCACTTATGGGTTTGTTTTATGAAATATTCTTTTTATATCAGCTTAAAAGAACATCCATTACAAAAAAATTTATTAAAAGGCATACAAAACATCACGCTTTCGCTAAATTATGATTTTTATGAAGAACATTTCGTTATATCTGTTTAAAAGATATGGTGGCTTCTATCCATGGTTGCATAACATACATATAATATGCGTATCCGATCTTATTTTGCGGTAAACCCCTCTACCCATGTTGAAGTTTTACAAATTATAAATTTTTTTTTTTTTTGGCTGGGCTTTACAGCTATAATTTTGTGTCACTGGTATTAGAGCTTCGGTTGCACCGGAAGTTACCATTTTTTTTCTTAATTTTCCTATTTTTGTCATCCATATTAATAACCCCCAGTTTAACTTTTTTATTCAATATATTTTAATACGGTTTCAATAGATTATAAATTTGTTTTATAATTTTAGATTATTAAAAATTTATCTTTGGAACAATTTTAATAGGAGATACATGAAATTAAATAAAAAAATTTAAGTTTTTTAAACCGCAATGGTGATCTGCTGCCACATAGAACTATTAATGCTATCAAGTATGCGCATTTTAGCATTGAGTTCATTCAACATTTTAAAGGCGCGATCGAATTTCTCCTCCAAATGGACAGTAATAGACTTCATCTCTGTACGCAATGCTGCAATCTCATCCAGCGCAGGATCCATACTCAGTGGTGCTGCATTTGTCAACTTATCATTTTGCTGCTGATTTTCGTCACTTGCATCATCAGATTCAATGCGATACATGCAAGCCACGCCATTCACATATTCACCCGGAAAGTCTCCATCAAAACGATCTATGGTATATGACATATCATACACTTTTATGAGCATATCCATCATATTATTCAAACTATAACAATTCCAATTGTTTGCATGTATATAGAAATGTGTCAGCTTAGAGAGATACTTGAAATTTGATGGATTAATTTCGCGCAGTTGATTGTTGGATACATTTAGATTGCGTAGATTTGGTAGACCCGCAAGCGATGCAATCGGTAAGACCTTTAAGCTGGTATTACTTAAATCCAAACGTACAAGTGCATTGGCTTGCCACGGATTGGGTAACTCACCCAAATCAGGATTATCGGCTAAATCCAGAAAGTTGAGCTTTGTAGCACGCGAGAGCGACGCGATTTGCAGCAGCGCATTATTACGCAACACAAGCGTTTCGAGTGTTTCGGGTTCGGAAAAATAGAGTTCCATTAAATGATTATCACGCAAATCGACATTACGTGCCGTACCATACACATTGACACGGTTCAATGAACAGTTGGCGGCAAGTAGAAAACGCGTTGCCACATTCAAAACAATCGCATCGAGCTGCTGATTATGCGATAGATCAACAGCGACCAATTGCGTTTGTTCGCGAAAGGCATACTCGCCAAGCTCACGCAAACGATTCGTGCGCAATGTCACGGTCAAGAGTAGCGGATTTTGTGCAAAGTGTTTGTTGTCAATGACACGCAAATGATTCTCGGCCAGATTGAGTTCATGTAGTGCTGCCAGATCGTCGAAAACACCTGCGGGTAGCTGCTTCAAGCGATTATCACTCAAATCCAAATGACGCAGCTTGCGCAGCCCTTTAAAAGTTTTCGCTGTCAATTGACGCAATTTATTACCACTCATAAAGAGAAATTGTAGCTCACTGGCAAAATTAAAAGTCATATCATCGATTTTTTTAATAAGATTATCAGACAGCAGTAAAACAGTCAACTTATTGGCCATCAGAAAGCTTTCCCAGCTTAAATGTTCCATGCTGCAATTACGCATATCCAATTCGCTTAGATCCAATGCATAGAAAAGATGCAACGGAAAATTGGCAAATGTTGAATTCACGAAGATAAGCGTATTCGAATTGGTTTCACCCTCTCCTATATCATATGTAGCACCATCTGGCGAAATGCGTACCTTAGTTTGTAGATCGAAGAATGCCACCTCATCGGCATTTGCAAAATTAAAACCGCTACAACGATTCTCATCGCAGTTATCCGTCAATGTGAAAATATTCACCATTTTATGTACGACTTCATCATTCTCTTTCTGCACATAGTCCTCCGTGCAGCGTATGCCATTTGCCAACAATACCAGGCAGTATAAATATTTCAGTACTAAACGCGACATTATTAAGTATTTCTATAATACTTCCGATCCGAATTCAGTGAGATGCTCTCACTCCAGCGTTTACTTTTGGACTGAGGCGCTTTTTTGCGATTTGATTGAACATTTTTCGTTAGCGTTTCAAATGAGCAAGCAATATAATAACATGAATGTCCGATCTATGAGCTGTCATATATTCAGTCTATATAGCAGATTGTTGTTTATATAAAAACAAATTTTATTTTTTTATTGTTTGCAAATTATATACAAGTGAGTACAATCAAACCATACACTTTTTGCCTTTTAATGTTGTTGGGAATTATTCTATGAAATCACGCAAAAGAAAAAAAAAACCTCTACCTATGCCAGTTTTTGTCAGTTTTTATTATATTTATTCTGATTATTTGTTTGTATTTTTTTTTTGCAATTAATTTCCTATTATATTATATATTCTAAAATAATTCATGGTTGAACTGCGCTCAGTAAAGCTTATCTGTTAAACTTTTAGGAATTATAAAACATCGATTTCGCAATCATCATTGAATTTGGATCCAGAGTGCGGAAGGGAGAGCGAAAATAAGACTATTCCGGGTTAAGTTTTAAACTTGATTTGAATGTTTTTGAAAACAAACATTCGAGAGTATATCAGCTGGAATTAAGCTTAACCGATAATCAACTTTGAGGCTTGTCAGAGAATATAAAAAACAGTATTTAAAAAATAAAACCGAGGTACAGATAGCATGTTTCTTTAGGTATTAAATTTTTGTTGATTTAAAATTTACAAATAGAATTTCTTTAAATATTTAAAATTTTCAACTTGGTACGAATATAAGAAAATGAGAATCTCAAAAAAATATCTCCCATAGAAAGCAGCTATGAAACACCTATGTTTAAGCGTAGTATTCTGCATTTTGTCTTTTCTGGATTGTTCTGTTTTAGGGCAAATTTTCAGCTTGGACATAGTAGCAAACGACAACATAGAGTGTAGAACTCAATAAAGTACAGGTGTATTGATCAGAAAACTAAGAAACTTTTATACCCCATCGTCATCATGCCTAATTCCTTGGTGTTTTGGGCCTAACAAAATGTATGTCGTTCAGGAGAGATGTACATTGAATTACCATCTTCTGTAAACTTTTCTTACAACAATTCTCATATAACCCCCGATGTGTGATACGTTGCGCCGTCGTATTTCAATCAAATGGTCTCCAGCTTCATGACATTAAGACAGAAAAGTCTGCTTGCACGATCCAATAGCGTTTTCAATGAACAAAATACCAAATAGTAAGTGTCTGTGGAAGCATTGGAGGTTTTTTAAATTGCTCTAAATTTGATTATTAGATTCGATTTGCCCTTAAATTTCGAACCGTTTTCAAAGGCTCCAAAGCAGTGTCCGGCACACGCCATGCACCGCGCATAGGGATTTTTTCTACCATAGCGTTGCCTGCAGACATACAGTATAAACTTTCGTATGGTTTCGCTTCTACGATATTTTTCTGTTAGGTTGATGTCGTGGCGCTGTTATGGCGGTGTTATGGCGCTGTTACACTGTTGAAGCAATGCAAAATGAATCAGTTGCTGTTCAGCCGTTGTTGATGCTGTTATCATTCTGTTAAGTCGCACACTAACGCAATGCAAACATATGACTGTATTGGTGCCGAACACTGCTAATCGGCAAACATAAGATTTACAAGATTGGTGATCATAAGTCTATTGGTTTTGTGCAAATGTATGTAACAGATAGAAATAATGGTCGGAGACCCCGCCAAGTTACCCCCATTATGGTCAGGAGTGATAGAGGAGTCGATATAGCCAAGTCCGTCTGTATGAACGAATGGATCGGAAACGGTAATATGTATATAGAGACTTCGTGTTTTTTGCATTCCTTCATCTGTTAGAGAGCCGTTTGTATTAGCTAATTGTCCCTGTTTTGACAACATAGTACAGTGTTAAGTTTTCCCATTTATGTAGTCATGAGTCCTACTATAAATCTTCGGATGAAGTTGTTCATTATACCTATGGTGTGGGTGGGCGTCCTCCAAGATATCATTAGATTAATTCCTGATGTAGGCCTCACTATTACTTTTGAATATGAAGAGAGATATGAAGATGCAGTGGCACTAGATTTAAAAGCATGCCTAACGCCGCACTTGGACAGGAACGCATTGCTATTGATACATTTGTAGAAGCTAACCTCTGCATTATATTCAGTTGTTTGTTGGATATTACTATTCACGCAAACAATGGCGCCTTATGTTACCGTAGATCTAACCATTGTGAGATGCATCAATTTCATTATTTTAGGAGTACATCCCAATTTTTCCCAGTAATGACTCTGCAAGTCTTAATTGCCACAGTGGCGTTTTTCATTATATGTTCTAAGTGGATCTTCCATGTGGTACGTTGGTAAAAAATAGCTTCCAGGTATTTGACATCTTTGGAGAATTATACCAAGGTGCCATTCACCCATATTGACTCAAGTACTTAATGATTCAAGTAGAATGATTTGTATTTCTCTTATTAAGTGCCCTTGCAGTTTACTGCTCCGGAATTAGTCTTGTGAGATTTCTTGGAATATTGGGATACAGTCCAGAAAGTAAGTATAGATTAGAAAGCGTGAGGGGGAGAAGATCCGCAACCTTCGCAAATGTTCCATTTGGCTTTATCAGATATAGTCTTGAAACTGTTTTATTATTGGAGATAGCTCTAAATAATCTAGTTGTAGGGTTGGTATCCCAATGTTGCTGCAAAATTTTCGAAAATTATCTCGTTTGGACTTTTGTATCCTTTTATTTCATTCTGTTAGACTGGTTGTGTACTATAGCCAGCTAATGGACTACTTTCCTAACTTTTTCTAAATCCTTATTTCACCAAGAAGTGTCTTTGGCAGAAACTTGAGTATGAGAGCAGAGCTATTTTGGAACCTCAGTCATTAATTGCAGCTATGGTTTGTTTAAAAAATTAATTTTCATTTTCTATAGTAAAATTAGGCTTGAAATTGTTTTGGATAACGAAATGGCACGCCTTTATGAGGATTAATGCGGTGGCTTTCGTTGGTATATAATTTGTTCACCACTCAAAGCGCTGAGCACATTACATCAGAGACGGTACGGTCAAGTTTCCTTGAGATAGTAATTACTAAGTCATCTGCACATCTTTAAAGGTTATAGTTTACTTCAGACACATACCTAAGGAAGAACTATTATGTTACGCTTTCCGGGGGCTCTATCCAGTGTTGTCAAAAGCACCCTCAATGTCCAGAAAGTAGAAAAAGCGATTTCGTTTGACTGGAAGGATTTTTCGATTTTGCCAAGTGATAAAATTTGCCTACAGTTGATCTTTAGTATATAAAATTATTATTATATAAAGGAGATATTAAACTTGTGCCTCATGTGACAATCTTTTATTCGTTTATTTGTCTCCAGAAGTAAGGAAGTTAGACTACTTTGACCTATTGCCATGTTCGAGGATGAAAACGACTTTTACCTTCGTTTATAATCCCGTTATATCACCCAGCTTGTCGATATGCCTATATATTTCGACAAACTCTTGTCTCTTTGTATAGAGTGAATTATGAACTTGTACTTCGCCGTAGACAATGCCGTAACAAAGAATATTACGAGTAAACTCATTGTTGGCATGATATACTAAACAAAAGCTGGCGTTGCAAAAGCACACACACCTGGAGCGTTGTAGAAATAACAGTTCTCAAAAATAGGGTGATTGTATTATTTCAAAACAAAAGTCTTCAAAAGAATCCTCAAATTGTGCAGTGCGTAATATATGTAGTTGTTATCTGGACACTTACTTGATTTAACACAAACTATCTTACATATATCACATGATTATAATATATCACCTATCGACACGCCTTCATGAACGTTATGTGAATACTGAAAATTTTATCGTTAGCTTACACTATTAAACACTGAACTTAAAAGGTTTTTATTATTTATATTTGGTAAAAATATCTCAAAACAAACCTTTGCAATACATTGAGTTTTCAAAACAATCGACAGCCGGAAACACTAAATTGATGTCAATTACAGAAATATCAATCGCTTCGACACCATCATGAGTACTATGTATTACAATTTTTAAATAAAAAAAAACACACAGCTGGATCATGAGCTCAAAGCTTTTCCACAATACGCGATCGATCACACATTTACATAAAAAAAAATTAAATAATACTCTCGTATTTATTGGTTTCTTTTTTTTTTATGGCGGGTATTTAAAATGTACTTCGACATCGTATTGTATTGTAGTTATATATATTTTTTTTTTTTTTTTACTCTGTGGACTTTGTTGTCGCTCGCAGTTGTTTGCTACAGGCTTCAATTGAAACGGCATGACTTCGTTTAGCGATAAATTTTCTCAATTCAATTCGACGCAATTACTTTGCATAAACACAGACATAGACAGAAGCAGGGTGCTTAGTATAAACAATATATAAACGTCAAGTCGAAAGCAAACAAAACCACTCATTTGTAATGAAAGAAATTCCTACAATTGTCATATATGGATTTTTTTCCATATAGCTTTCGAGTCGCTTTCAAGTCGACCTGCATATAATTTAAATCAAATTTTCTGTAATGGTTTTGCTGTCTAAACAAATTATTTAAAAATTCTCTGTCGACAAAGAGTCTGATGTGTTGTTTGTTGATGATGTTTGTATTTTATAGCGCTTTGTTACTCACTTAAATTTATTTATTTTTTTTTTTTTTGCTGGTACGCAAAGTAATTTTGTCTTATTTATATGTTAAGAACTATGGAACTTTTTTTATTTTGAAACAGCATAGCTGGAAAATTCCAAGCAGTCAATAATTTGCCACTAAAACTTTCCATTTTTTTGACTTGCTGTCTCTGATTTGTCTACAAAAAAATATATTAGAAAAAAATATATTTTTTTAATCAATGTCACCCATTTACCATTGAAATATGGTATGTACTTACTTTTACCTAACAAAATCAATTATTTTAATCAGCAGTAGTAGTAGAAGTGGGTACATCAATGTTGTTCATTGTCAAAATAAAAAATTAATTCTTATCAGCTATATGGTGGGGCCTATTTATCAGCGCCAAATTTTCATGTTCATTGATTATTGTGGGTATTGAGAAAAAAAGTTTGATTCTATAAAAGTTACTTGTGGGTTTATGGAACAAAGTTTATGCTCGAATATTGTACAACATAGAAAAATTTCTTATAGTACAATAAACTCAAAATAATGAATTGAAATTGTTTCGAGCAATGCCATACTTGTATATAAAAGTTTATAAATAGATTTAAGTGCTTAATTCATAAACGACTCTTTGAAAAAAATAACAGTTGGGGCATGGAGATGAAAGCATAATGATCTGGGCTTGTTAGGCCCTGTACCGAAGGTACAAGAGCCTATTGGTTTTGTGCAAATGTATGTAACAGGTAGAAATAATAATCGGAGACCCCCCAAAGTTACCCCCATTATGATCAGGAGCGATAGAGGAGTCGATATAGACATGTCCGTCTGTCCGCCCGTCCGTCTGTCCGTCTGGCCGTCCATATGAACGAAAGGATCTCGGAAACGGTAATAGATAGAGACTTCGTGTTTTTTGCATTCGACTAAGACTGCTCCGGAATTTTACAAGTTTATTTTAAAAACCTGCCCCTCCTCCCGCTTCCCCATAAAATCACCCCCAAGGCTAAAAATTTCTTCGGCACAAAAAAAGTAAATATGCCAGTATAGAGATATCGTCCTTTTTAGCCAAAATCCGAAAAGTTCATCAAAATCGGATAATAAATGACGATTTTATAAGCAATTGAATTTGAGCGACCTCCCTTTTCGTTTCATACATAAAAAAATGTTTTAAAAGGCACTTAGTCGTGAAGTGAGAAGTGGTCATGTGTTTGGTCATAAGCTAGGGGAACATTTAATGTGTTTGTTAGGCTACCTGCACTGGTACAGGGCCTCTTACAGTCGGTTACGCCCGACTGTGATTTTCTTACTTGTTTTTCATATAAAGGAGTAGCTCCAATTTTTCTCATTGACAATAAGGTAGATCTGGGGTAAGGTTAGGCTTACAAGAATCTATTAGCAAACATTCTGCTTCCATATGAAGAAGAAAATACAGCGACCCTAAACACACATCAAAGCTTGGTAAAAATTGATTAAATAAGAAAAAGAACACGTTTTTTGACTGGCTTAGCCAATCACCGGACTTAAATCCGATCCAAAACTTTTGCGACGAGTTGAAAAGACCATATATCAAATTTCAAGTTGATTTTAACCTTAAAATTCGTAATGTATAACACCATATTAAATAGAACAGGGTATAAAAACAAAGCAATTTCGGTTGGACGATGTAGACTACATCTTTTTGTTTAATATTCTCGAAATCAACATTGTTTACATTTGTAATGACTCTTCTTCGGATCTTTGTTTGGGTATTTCATTCTGGATTTTTTTTTTTTTTGCTAAGTTTCCGATCATATTTAAAACACTACATCTTGTGAGCTTTCCGTTCATTTAAATTATTGAATTATTTGAATTAGTGAACGTATTCAATTTCATTTCCTTACATCACTTTGAAGATTTCGACCCGTGAGCTTTCGTCGACTTTCCCTGAATTTGAACAACCATTCATGCACTATGCTTTGGGACAAATAATACTTACTATTTAAGGATTCATTAAATGTTTTAATGAGTTCAACAAAACTTTATATTTGCTGTTTGCTCGAACTTCATGTTTCACCCAAGAGCAATGAAGGAGAGTACGAAACATTCATTTTAACGATACAAAAATGCAATCTTGTCAAAATCTACTACAGCTGTGTATTTCTTCGAATACGTAGGAATTTCTTAAACTGTTTTATATTGACGCCGACGTTCTAACATCCAACAAATAATAATACATCAACCGTAAGTGAAATACTAGAAATAGAAAAGCAACCAAAGTCTAAGTTGTCGGTACTGCAGATTGACGGTAATGCAGGTATTGCTGCTTGAAAGTTCGCATAAAAGTGACAAATATTCCTATTGTTGGTGGTTTTCTTAAATGCGTATGTATCAGATGAATCCTACAGTTCAACTTTGGCATTTCTACCTTTAGCAGTCTACAAAATGTTTTTGTTTACACAAAGACGAACGGATATACCAAGTCCATTTTTTCATACTTACCAGAAATGTGAAGGGTTTATCAATATTAACATATTAAAACTATGTTTAAACAAAGCACAGAATAAGTGAGATATTGAACTGAAACATATTCTGGGAAATGGTTCGGCAGTACACATTTTATATTTAAATTTGGATAAATCTCGTTCATATGACCACCGGAAACAAATCTTCCACACATTATCGATATTATTTGTGAACTGCTCAAATGTTGTTGGGTTGTTGTCATAAAACAACGACTTGAGGTAACACCATAGAAAGAGATCCAATTGCTCTAAATCGCTTGAGTTGGCCATTCTAACGAACCATTTCTCGAGATTACACGGTTACCCTTCAATAAATTAATTCTTTGACAAGCGGTGTGGTTAAATTTTTTTCGAACAAATGTGAAGTACATTCAATTCTGGCCAATAGTGTTTAAACATGGTACGATAGCGAACTTCATTGACAGTAATATGGTGATCACTTTCAGTGAAATCCACACCACACACGCCCTCTTTACGGTTGCAATGTATAAGTGCATAAAGACTGTTGCTGTATATATTTATACGCTATTCCCATAAGCAAAAAGTGTATATTAACTTTGTGCAAATTTATTTAACAGGTAGAAGGAGGTGAGACAGACCCTTTAAAGTAAATATATTCATCAGCTTTAGAAGGCTAGTGGATATATTTTCGTCCGTCCGTATAAAAATTGAGATCTTGGACGCTATAAGAGATAGATCCTTTAAACAATATTTATTAATATTTAGTTTCTCCTATTCATCCTTCAAATTCCTTTTATTTCACAGACTCGCTAACCCCTCTTTCTAAGGGCGATTGGTACTTAGCATGCATACCTACTCTTCATTCTAAGTATTTTAATGAAAACCTATCATTGATGTTGTTAAATTTGCTAGAAACATCAAATTTGATTTACCTACTACGTTAATCCTTATAAAATATTCAATTTAGCTCCAGAGCGATTCACTAAAAGAGCGATTCCATATAAATGTGTCCCATCTTTCGGAGTTTTGTATGAAAAATTGTTTATTGTTGTTGTTTATTTAGCTTGAAACGCTAAATTTAATGTATTTTGCACGATTCTTAAGAAAATATTCCATATAAGCCTATATAGTACCACTAGAAGTGGTGCCCTCATACAGCAAAACGTTCGGAACAGGGTTTCTCGAATGTATCGTTCTTTCTTGTTCTTATTGACAAAGCCATTAAGCCAAAAACTAACTCCATCGCTCAAGAAGGTTTTTCAAAGAATTTTAATATTTTCCAAAAACTTTTGTAGCGCTCAATCAGAAATGTTTCGTTGTTTGCAATCATCAAGAGGCTTTATTTCTTGAACTAATTTGATCTTGTAAGGGTGTAGTCCAAGGAATTTTTGCAAAATTCGCATAAATGTGGTTTTACAGATTCCTATATTCCGTGAATGGAGTGGAATCAATAGATTTGGCACATTTTGAACTGAAGTAATTTCCGCTGCGATATTTTTACTAAAGGACCGGAGCGTTCTCTTATTGGAATAATCAATAGTGAATAGAAGGACTCAAACTTATCCAGAGCGTGTCTGCTTGGACAATTAATACGACTAAAAAGTGGAATAACCACTCTCAATGACGACCTACTTATTGTCAGAATCTCGGTTGTAACTTTTAGATCCTTCCAGGTTCTGAAAAAAGTTTATAAAATGCGTTAGTATTAATATATAAAATTATTATGATCCTACTGGAAATGCCGTTACATGCTTCGTGGGGTCTTTCACACCTTCTTCTACTATTTTCATAAATTTAAACCAATTTAGTATACTTTTGGTTCTCCGGATGGTTTTTTAAATCGTATTTTTTTTTCATTGACTCCAAATATTGCTAGTTATAAAACGTAGAACTCTTTTTAAACAATAAATCGTCTGGGTTTCATCGCTTTTAATTATTTTAAAGTTATATTTCTCTATTATGCACTACATTATTTTTATATGACATTTTGCAATATAATGTTTATTAAATGTTTAAACTATATCGTTTCAACTCATTGCTGCTCTACATTAATTGCACTCTTCTGGTAACTAGTTTCCGATACACTCAATTTTTATGTACTTGAAAAAAAAAAACTCGGTAATTTTTAACGCAATCAATTGACACGTCTGACATATATATAACTCCATCTTTATTCATAAATATTACAGAATTTTAAATGCGAAAAATCAACTTTCTCGCATCTATAAGTGTATACATCACTCGAATCACCTTTGATTTATTCATTTATAGAATGCATTTAAAAAAAAAACTTTTTGTAATTTACACTCAGGCACGAAAAACGTGTTGACATTAAGTACATACCTAGTATTTCTCATTAAATAATGAATTTCATATTCTTTCTATAATATAAACAACTGCTCTATTAATAAAGAAAAGCTGTTAAATTAAAAATACAAACTACTTAGTCGGCTTTTGTTTCATAATTAAAGCAATGCCGAAAGTGATTCATATGAATTATTTATTTGACTTTGCCTCAAGTCTTGAGCAGTATTTCCAATTTGTTATCAATAACTACTTAAAAAAAAAACCACTTTGTAAGTATTTCTTTGATATATGCAATTTTTTGCGCTTTTAAATTTCATTTCCAACAACCGAAAATTAAAAAAAAAAATATAAAGTGAAATAATAAACAAAACAATTCAAATGCGAAATGAATTTGTTTGCATATAATTTATTGTGATAAGTCGCTATAATACATTATTTATTTATTTTATAAATTTTTCGCAGTTATGCCAAAGTGGATCGGAACGTTTAAACCAGTTTGTATTTAAAAGCGGATTTTAAGATATTTGCAAAATGAGTTTTTAATTATATGAAATATTTGCTTAGGTATTAATAGAATTTTATGCCAGTGTTACGGATTATAAATTGAAAGAGTTTAATAATGTGCGTTTGTTTTTATTGGTTTTTGTAAGTACAGAATGCATCGTACACCCTATGATTGAAGTATTTTTATATTTCATCTCAAGATGTATCAATTTTTTTATATATAGAATTTTTAAAATATTTAATTATATTTCTACGCTTTGTTCTATTTTTGCCTCATGAGAAGGCGGTGCACTACTAGCTTTCTTTTCATTTCGCAAATATCAGCCATCTGCTTCAAATAGTTAAATCGTTTTTATTTAGAGACGTAAAAATACGTAGTTTTCCAATAAAAATTATTTTTATCCCATACTCATCCATCCGTCTACCTCAAACTGTTGTAGTTATATAACGAATTTACTTTAGATCTGTGACAATACCCATACCCATTTTTCTTGTAGTTCTCATTTCTCCCAGTGCCCATTCTTTGACACTGTAAAAAGGATGCAGAATTTTCGCTTACATCGGAAGTTTGCTATCATATTCATGATCCACAAGCCTGGCAAGCGGGAAAATGACCACGAGCAATATCGATCGATCAGCCTCCTGCCTTCTATTTCGAAGGTCTGGGAAAGACCGAATGTCGCTTGGATTGTTGTTTTTTTTTTGTAAGTTCCACCGTACGTGGCATACCGGTCTTCTGGCTAAGATTCTCCCGCCTCCATTCTTCGTATTGATGCACTACTTCATAGTGGTGCGCTCATTCGCTGTTAAAGTTCGCACTGGTCAGTCATCCATTCAGTCTCAGCTGGAGTTCCGTAGGGTAGTGTATTGGGACCTAGCCAATACTCAATATTTACTTTGAATCTTGCAGTTCTTGACACAGAGGCAATGGGCTCAAATGCATATCGCATTCTCACCACATTGCTTGCTGATGACGTTAGTGTGTTCTATTCTTCAAAATTTGAATACGAAGCTGCAGATGGACTGCAAGAGTATCTCTATGCTTTTGTGGCCTTGCCTAAGAAATGGAATATTAAACTTAATGGTGACAAATGCTCTAACATCTGTTTCACGCTCAAATAACGTACTCCAGCATCAATTTTCTTCAGTGGCACTGCGTTAAGGTAGGGCACCAAGGATAACTTTAAGGGTTCTTGTTTGATCGTCAAAATACTATCAAAGATCTTTCCACCTTACATATAGATCTGAACCTGGCATCTATAGAGAAGCAAATCTGTTTTATCTCTAGTAAAATAGATTGCTATAGCATGACCTTGAACCCCGCCTGCTTCACCAGCAAACAGCAAAGTGAAGCTTTTCACACTTGTCCAATGGCTCTTACTTCCCCGAATGTATACCAAATTTCATTGCTGTTCCTCAAATGAATGTAAAGATATGACAATATTTCTTTATCATTTTTATGAGGCTCCTCCGATTTTAACAACATATATTTCAAAACCAAAATTTTAAAAAATTGGTTTAGTTGATTAGGCGTGATGCGCGCACAAACAAACAAACATTTTCAACGATTTTATTATATGTAGGAGAAAGTCTTCTCCTGCTGGCACTGCCCAGCTACTGGCACCCATCATCTCCAACGTTTGTGGCCATCACAGCGGCCATGTGCTTAGTGTCAAAGTGACATCTCAGAAAGCGTGCTTTTTTTATAAATCATTGAGTTGCATGCACGTATAGCTGTAATGACACGGTCGTCGAGAAGTAAAAAATGTGAAAAAATAGAGACTGATCTAAACCGTATTTCTTGAATTTTTAATTCAGTTAGAATTCTTGTTAGCTATTGAACTTAGCTTTCAAACGAAACTGAGAAATCCTGGAAATTTTGTTTTAAACGAAAGTTATGGCCTCAAGACTTTAGTGTGCCAGTAGGTGGAAACTCTCCCCTATAGATTGTTACAAAAAAAAAAGTTTAACCTTAAAAAAATGCTCCCTTTTAGCACCATACATACAAATAGTCCAGCGTTTTTTAAAATTGTTTTGTTCCATTCAAATAATTGACTGTCCCATGGTCCTCAAAATAAACGTTTATTTCAGTGATGACCTCTTGATTCGACCTAAGTCTCTTACCGCCCAGCCATTTCTTCAGGTGGCGAACCAGAAAAATAAATCTGAATAATCTAGAGATTATGCTGGATAGGTGCAGAGGTTCGAAACCCAGATTTTTGCTTTGGTAACCACACACGCGTGCACTCGTGCATTGCCCTAATGGACCATCATTTTTTTGCTTCGCCAAATGCGGTCGTTTCTTCTTTAAATCAATATCAAATGCTCTGAATAATATTAATAATGCGACTGATACTGCTGCATCCCATAAAAATGTATTGCCAAGACACTCTTGGGCGACACACTCTCTTGACTTTCGTTGGTGTACGTTTACCCAGAGAACCCCTCAGTCTTGATTGTCCTTTCCTGGTGTGTTGTGATGAAAGCACCGGAAATGGTAACGAAACGGCGCAAAAACTCGATCGGATTGTGGGTAAACATCGCCAAATCCTTCCTTTAAAGTGATCAGACAGTGGTGCTTATTCTCGAGTGTAAGACACCGAGGCACCCATCGTGCGTATTTCTTATCCAAATAATTATATCAGTTGAGATGCCTACAGACTTAGTCATCTCATGCAAATTTATTCTGCAATCCAATTTCATGCATTTTAGAGACGAATTCCAACGTGACAACGTCCTTTGGGCGACCTGTCCTTGGTTTAGCTATCAAACACAAACAAACGCTCAAAATTTTACAGTAGTCTGTTCATAGATGGCAATCGAACGGCGTTGCATATAAAATTATTGCGCGGAAGAATCAAGAAGTCAATAACTTATCAAACCAGTTGGTGGTCGACGTTACAGTTTCGCAACTACTTGATCTGTTCACTTGAAATGTAATGTTCCATGGTTTTCGAAAGATCACAAAGCGCCGGTGGGTAGAGTATACCTACTCTCAAACCGATTACACTAATTCATGACGGTCCAAACGTGCTTTTTAGAGGTAGCACTGCGAATATTCAAAGACATGGTTCGCTGGGCAGAAACATCCTCCCAACCTTACCAATCTCCTGGGGGAGACGGCATGTTTGCATCTGTTACAGAACTGTTTGATATCTGTTATGAAGGCTATTCTCTTTTTGGGTTACAATATCAGACGAACATTCTTCGTAATAAAACAGTAGTCTCTCCTTCAAAACAATTCTGCTATATTGAGGAGTAGTACAACTGAAGGCAAATTTGGTGAAAACGCTTTCAAAAGAACGAAAAATTTTTAAATTTCGTCCAGTACTTGTATGATTCAAACACCAACATTTTTATATACATATAAGAATTTATCTTTTGTGTAAGATATCTCTTGCATAGACATATGATTTATATGAAATACGCTACACTCTCTCACTCTCTCTCTCACTCACGATATATATTTAATTTTTATGCGTCACATACCAAACATTATAAATTTCCACTGCCTGAATCCTAGAATTTCTTTTGGCTGCGTTCAAAAGAACTGTATGTATTGACGCGTGCCGGTTTTCACACGCTTAACTTGTATATATATTATGATTCATGATGCAAAACTATATATTTTCGGTACGCGTTTCAATTCGAAGAATTTTGCATCTAAAATTTAATTGGCAAATTAAATTATTTTTCTTTAAGGTGCAAATAACTACAGGATTTTATAGAAACACAGGTGTTTCTTCACGCCTCAGTTGCATTGTTTAACGTTTCGTCTGAACTGCTGCTAATTTGTTGAAAAGTTGCCAAAATTTATTTAAAATTTTAAATGTCAAAGCGTAAATTTATTCGAAAAAATTTAAATGTTTCGTTTGCGGCGGCATAATTTTGTAAAAGTTCTCGAATTTTTGTAATTTGCTAATTTTTTGTATTATTTTTTACGAAATGCAACAAGTGCTACAAGATGCTTAAGCATATAGTTCTATATAGAAGAATATCATATACTGCATATTTTTGCATAATTCACTAAACAGCTTAAATGTCTCGTTTTCTTTCCTTAACCTTTTTTTTTTTTAATTTAATAAATGCAATTTTTTGCAAATATATTTTTGTCTACAACTATTTTTAGTATCACAAATGCATGCCGCGTGATACCTGTTTTTATTTTGAATTTATTTGTTTTTAGAAATAGGAAAATATTTACCATGAAATTGCAAATTTTGTGCGCGACATTGTGGTGACAGATAAAGTTTAGATCATGCGGCTTACTAAGCAGTTTTTCCACAATTTTTAGTAGCATTCTCCTCTATAATGATATTTTTTTTAATATAATATTATCTCAAAGTAAATACCTGAATTTTAGCAACGCTATTTAAAGTACTTTTCTTATCAGTGTTTCAAATACTGTTTACAGTTTTGATTTAATTTTAGTCACTTGAATGATTGTCTTAATTGAGTTTTGCTCAGACCCACCTTATCATTGCTATCGATCGTGTTTTATTATGTTAGACCTTTGGGCGTCATCATTTAGATTAAATTATTTGTCTAAATATTTTATCAGTTTAAAAATTTAACAGTCATAGATTTCTAAATAGCTTGTCATTCCATCAATTAAGTTTGGGCCGTCATGTAAAGCATTTTCAGCGAAACCAATCAGGGTCCTTGCTTTTGCGACAGATCTTGTATTTTTATAGTCTTGTAGATTTTAATTTCCGTGGTTTCATAGAGGGCTCTACTTCTAATTTGATTGCTAAGCCAAATGTACTATCTATCATTGACATTCTTCGATTGATTGCCAGATTAAAAGTTTGAACTTTAAATTTTCCATCGTCACAGACCATCCAAGACAAGACGTACGGACTTCGTTCATATCGGCGTGCCGAAAGCGGCTTTATAATCAACAAATAGGTGGTGTGTGTTTTTGTTAAATTCATTCAACGTTGTATCCTACGTCACGTCCATCTAGATTAGATAAGTAACTATTCTATATAACCATCAAGACTTAACCAGATTTCTGTTTGAGTTTTTGCAAAAAGTAACTCTCAGCATTAAATTAAATGTTCTTAATTCTTTTCTTGAACATCCATACGTAGATTACATAAGAATAGGATAGAGGTGCGGTGACAATTTTGTTGAGTATGAAGTACTCGTAATAAAAATATAATAGGTAATTATTAAAAAACAAGTAAGGAAATACAGTCGGGCGTAACCGACTGTAAGAGGCCCTGTACCAGTTCAGGTCGCCTAACAAACATATTAAATGTTTCCCGAGCTTATGACCAAACACATGACCACTTCTCACTGCGCGAATATGAATGAAAAGAAAAGGGGGGTTGTTCAAATTCAATTGCTTATAAAATCGCCATTTATTATCCGATTTTGATGAACTTTTTGGATTTTTGCTTAGAGAGACGTTATCTCTATATTAGTACACTCAATTTTTTTTGTGCCGAAGAAATTTTCACCCTAAGGGGTGATTTTATGGGGAAGGGGGGGGAGGGGCAAAATTTCAAAATAAACTTGTGAAATTCCGGAGCAATCCTAGTCGAATGCAAAAAACACGAAGTCTCTATCTATTACCGTTTCCGAGATCCTTTCGTTCATACAGACGGACGGACGGACGGACGGACAGACGGACAGACGGACATGGCTATATCGACTCCTCTTTCATTCCTGACCATAATGGTGGTAACTTTGGGGGGTCTCCGACCATTATTTCTACCTGTTACATACATTTGCACAAACCCAATAGGCTCTTGTACCTTCGGTACAGGGCCTAAAAAATGCATCCAATGAGTGTGATTGAATTCTAAAATTCTGAGATTTCAGTAAGCAAGTTAGACATATAGGTTGGATGGGTAGCACTCGGGTCGATTCCCAGGCTTCAGAAGTTGAAGTCGTTTAAACTCAAATATCAAATAGGCTGGAATCATTGAAATTCCCGAAAAGAGAACTTCCTCACCTTTGAACTTTCCTTTGAGAATCGTCGCGTGAATCATATTGCACAAGATTACTTTAACCATCTACCGTGTTCTGTAACTTAATGTTGCTTGTTTCAGCTTTCTAAGCATGTTAACTTCAGATTGTGCTGGTCGCAAGCCATGCCCATCCAATGAGTTTCAAAGATCTCTTAGATAGTTGATTGCTTCTTCGTTTGTTGTACAATCGATAGATTTGGCAGGACCAACGATTTGACTTTGAATTATAACGTTAATGTGATCCATATTTTCTTTATTGCAAAAATTTTTGGTTCATTTAACCAATTGTAATTGATGGTTTAATGACAATTTAAACGTTATATGTGCCATTTGGCATTCTTCTAGCATCGTGGTCGCTATCCCAGAATAAGCAACTGCAACATCATTGTCGGATGATAATTACCACCGGGTGCATCAAGGAAAATTAAGTCACCATTTCCATCATAATATATCTGATTAATATATCCTTCTGCGAGTGGTTCAACAGTGGCACAATCATTCGAACTGATTGGTTCAAAGCATCTCGATCATATTCTTGTTCCAATTCTCTATTGGAATCGTCGTTCATTCACATGACGTTGGCATTCTTAACTTAACCGCACATGAGGTAACACATGTCTTCGATGAAAAACTTAGCCTGATTAGAGATGAATCTTCTCATTCACCACGAGATCGGGATTCTTCCGACTGTAACGAATTCGATGTAAAATGTCAAACATATAAAATGCAAGCATGTCAAAATATTGATAGCAAATAATGGAGATGCAGAAACAATTGCTTTCTCAATTGTCATGTCCCATTGGATATCGTTTTCAAGCAAATTGAACTGTTTACATGCAGCACGGAATGTTGGGCACATCTACACCATTGACAGTTCGAAGTGTATCAAATAATGTCCACCCACGAACATTCATCAGCAACAACTGCAAGTATAGGCATTCGTCGTCTGAATGGAAGACTTTATTGTCTTCTGATAAACTTCTGATAACTGATAAACAGAAACCGCTTCACCATGCTTCCTCCACTGAAATTTCTGCGATGAAGTTTTCTAAGTCAAATAATTTAACGTCTCAGAGTAGAGCAACGTTCATGCAAACGGAAAAAGTAAACAAATCGAAATAAAACTGGTCAATGTTGTCACTGAAGGAGGTATTTCCAGCACATTGAGCAACATTCGATGCGGGTCAAAATTTTAAAATAAACTTGTAAAATTCCGGAGCAGTCCTAGTCGAATGCAAAAAACACGAAGTCTCTATCTATTACCGTTTCCGAGATCCTTTCGTTCATACAGACGGACGGACGGACAGACGGACATGGCTATATCGACTTCTATTTCACTCCTGACCATAATGGGGGTAATTTTTGGGGGTCTCCGACCATTATATCTACCTGTTACATACATTTGCACAAAACCAATAGGCTCTTGTACCTTCGGTACAGGGCCTAATAAGATGTATCACTTGTGAAGAGGTAAAACTGTCCAAGCTAAAATCAAGGCACTACTTCTTTAAAGTCTCAGCTCAAGTCGCTGCTATTTGGGCGCTGTTTTCAGGTAGCAGTAAAAATACTCGGGGCTATATGAACCATATGTATGTATCTTTTATCAATGGGCTAACCGCGGGAAGTCTGTGCACTTTTCCTAGAAAAAGTTTCTTGCTTTATTTTCTTTCTCTTTTACCAGGATTCTCATTGTTCCTGTTCCGAGCACGCAGGACCCATGAAGGGGGACGCTGCCCCTCTCCTGGCCAAGTCGTCTGCTTGCTCGTTTCCTGGTAAGCCCGCATTTCCGGGTACCCAGTACAGAGTAATCTTGTTGAATTTTCCTAGGTTGTTTAGTTTACCTATACATTCCATGACCAGTTTGGATTTGATCACAGGCGAGCTTACTGCTCTAATAGCAGTCTGGCTATCGGAGTAGATGGCGATGTTTTGGTTATTGTAGCCCCTATTTAGATTGAATTGAGCACATCTTTCTATCGTATATATTTCTGCCTGAAAGATACTACTGAATTTCCGTAGTAATTCGAAGTATTTAGAGCGAGGTCCGAAGACTCCTGTACCACTTAATTCATCTGTTAGGGCGCCATCTTGCAGGAGTGGGTGGGCGTTATTCATATTAACATTTGTTTGATTCCTTAAACAGGTCTTTCTACTAGTGTTAATTCTTCCTACCCAAGCAATGGCTCTGTCAGCCTATTGTTGGATATGAAGATGCAGTGGCATTAGATTTAATAGCACGTCTAATGCCACACTAGGACAGATTCGCATTGCTCCTGTTATAGATATACAAGTTAACATCTGAAGTTTGTTCAGTTGTTTACTAGCTGTTGTGAATTTAGCCCTATTCGCGCAGACAATGGCCCCATATGCTATTATAGGTCTGACCATTGTGAGGTACATCCAATTCAAGCTAATATTGACTACAGTAGAAAAATTTTTCTGACAAAAATTTTAAAGATGTGTTTGTTTAGACTTAAGTTCAGTATTTCATCTTCACATTTATGCAAAAGTACAGATAGAGGACAGACAGGTGGGCATGATTCTTTATAAAAACAATTTTGTATAAAGTATCCGGTAACAGAATTAAATCTTAAGTTTATTTTAACTACGCAGAAAAGATTTGATTTTCACAAATTGTTTAATTCAATAACCAATTCTCAAAAGAAACCACAATAACGATGAATAATTCTAAACAAAAACTGATTTCGAGTTGTTTATCTTTGTTTATATTTTATAATATTTCAAGCATAAAATGAAACTAAGAGAGTAAATACATTGCAATTGTTGACTGTTGCTAAGTGCAATTTGCCATCCTACACTATAATATGTTGTTTTCTTTTTCTTCTTCTTCTCTTTGGTGGATTTGAGTAGGTTTTTTATTTCCATTGTTGAACAAAAGCGCAAAATTAACAACAATTGTCAACGAACGTACCAGAAATGCCAACGACGACGAAAACAACAACAACAACAACAACAACTTGTATAAATGTAATTGAGGAAACAATTTTTTTCCAATGATGGCGTCAGCAATAGTATCTGGCAAAGACAACAAACACTTTTATTTTTCTTTGTAAGTGCACTTCAGATTGTTGTCAATTTGGTCTATATAGGTTTATATGTATATAATTTGAGAATCATAAACAATATTTTGCACAATTTAGAAACGTAGTGTATTTGAGAGCACTACTCTATAAATTAGCTGCCTTTAATTTGTATTAATCTACTGTAGATACTTTCTTTAGCACTATTTTGAGCTGAATTTTGTCTTCATTATAACTTTGTATGCTGCTAAGATTTGAAATATAGTCAAAAACTGGCTTTAGCTAGCGTTTTTCTGAAAAGTAACCGGTAACGAATTATTTTGAAAACTATTTTTTAGAATATTTTTATATGGTTTAGGTATTATATTAAGTCTGTATGCTGCTAAAAGCTGAAATATAGTCAAAAAATGGATTTAGGTAGTGTTTTTCTAAAAAGAAATTGGTAACGAATGAATTTAAAAATAATTTTTCAGAAATTTTTACATGACTTAGGCTTCATTATAAATTTTATGCTGCTAAGAGTTGAAATACAGTCAAAAAAATGACATCAGATAGCGTTTTTCTAACAAGTAACTGGTAACGAATTATTTTGAAAACTGTTTTTAAGAATATTTTTATATGGTTTAGGTATTTTAATAAGTCTTTAAGCTGCTAAGATTTGATATATAGTCAAAAAATGGCTTTAGGTGGCATTTCCTTCAAAATTAACTGGTAACGAATTATTTTGAAACTATTTTTCAACATTGTTTTATATGGTTTAGGTATTACAATAACTCTGCATGCTGCTAACATTTGAAATATAGTCAAAAAATGGCTTTAGATGGTGTTTCCTAAAAAGTAACCTGCAACGAATTGTTTTGAAAACTGTTTTTCAGCAAATTTTTTTATGGTTTAAGCTTTCTTATAAATTTGTATGGTTCTAATTGTTAAAATATAATCAACTAGCTTAATATATCTAAGAATTTCATCTCTGTACCTCAAACCTATGCAAGATATAGACAATTTATGGGGGGTTGGGAAAACGCTCCTCTTCAATATCTCTATATTAAAATCCATACAAATTGGTTTAGCGGTTTAGGTGTAAGAGAGGAACATCCATATATACATACATCCTCACAAACTTTCTCATTTATAATATTAGTAGAAAAATGACTTATGGTAGGTATAGACAATTTATGGGGGGTTGGGAAAACGCTCCTCTTCAATATCTCTATATTAAAATCCATACAAATTGGTTTAGCGGTTTAGGTGTAAGAGAGGAAAATCCATATATACATACATCCTCACAAACTTTCTCATTTATAATATTAGTAGAAAAATGACTTAAGGTAGGTACAGACAATTTATGGGGGGTTGGGAAAACGCTCCTCTTCAATATCTCTATATTAAAATCCATACAAATTGGTTTAGCGGTTTAGGTGTAAGAGAGGAACATCCATATATATATACATACATCCTCACAAACTTTCTCATTTATAATATTAGTAGAAAAATGACTTAAGGTAGTGTTTCCTAAAAAGTAACCGGTAACGAGTTGTTTTGAAAAGTGTTTTTCACCATTTTTCTGTATGGTGTACAAAATTATTTTGAAAACTGTCTCTCAGAATTTTTCTATATGGTTTAAGTTATAAAGTCTATATGCTGCTAAGAGTTAAAACATTTTCATGCTTTCGTCAGCATTTTCTTGAAAAGTAACCGATATGGAAATATTTTTAAAACTGTTTTCCACAATTTTTCTGTATGGATTAGGTTTTATTATAACTCTGTTAGCTGCTGAGTGTTGTTATATAGTTTTTGGTGTATTCCAAAAAAGTAATCAGTATCGAATTATTTTATGAACGTTTTCTGAGATTTTTTGTACGGTTTGGGTTTTATTATAATTTTGTATGCTGTCAAGAGTTGAAATATACTCAAAAATTGGCTTTAGGTAGCGTTTCCTTAAAAAGTAATCAGTAACGAATTATTTTGAAAACTAATTTTCACAATTTTTCTATATAGTTTTGGCTTAAAAATGTTTCTACAAATATAGAATAGAAATATATGTTGCAAATATGCATTAACACTTTAAATTTACATTTTAAATCTTAATTTATACAACAGATCCAATGCAAACAAATAGTTTTTACATCATTAATGCCTCGCTTTTGCTCCCAAATAGATTTAGTTTGGTTATCAATGCTACCAAGCTGCAAAATGGCGTTGAAAAATAGCATTAGTATGCGTTATTGCAAAAAAGTAACCGGTAACGAATTGTTTCACGTACTGTTTTATGCACTCAAATGGTTTCACTTTGATTCTGTATACTACCAAGCTATAATATGACGTTTAAAAATAGCATTAATATGCGTTTCTGCAAAAAAGTAACCGGTAACGAATTATTTGAGATACAGTTTTTCACAAAATTTTCTACATATAAACTGTCCGAAGCGCATAAAAGCTTCGTTACTAACAAATATTATAGTATCTTCTGCTCTTTGTCTGTCGTTGTCACTTGAAATTTGAGGACAATGGCATTTTCCGCTGCAATAATGCAATAAGAGCAAAAAAAAAAAAAAAAGAAGACAAACAAAACTAAAACAATTACAAAAAGTCAAATGAGCCAACGAATGATTCGGAATATCCATTAGCACAGGAAATACATGAAGATGCATTTTGCTAGTTTTTCATTTCAGTTTTGGCAACGTGAGAGTTGTCGAGTAGCGTAAATGTTTGTACAGAACTTTTCTTCAACAGCTTGTTTATAATTTTTCAAGTTTCTGCACTAGAGCAGAGACGCTTTCATAATTAATCAGGTCATACGAAAGCAAAAACATTGTTCATTCATTACTTGTTCTAGTCGACGACGACGACGACGCTGACAGCTGCATTCATCTTCTTGTCTGAATGACTAGGATGATATATATTATTGCCGTTACAACTGTTTCGATTGTTCTATCAGCTTTTCAACATCATCGTCGATGTCAACTTCAGTATATTGTAGTTATTTGTACTAAGAAAAGCGGGCAAGTATATAGCAGTCGGTGTGTACTCGATTTCGAGATACTCTGTATTTTACTTTGTATGGAGTGATATACCGAACTGAATCTTCTATGTGTGATATTTTATTAACATCCAACTTAAAAAAACAATTTTAACAATAATATAAAATGGAACATATTTGAACATGTTGTATGGTGCTAAACATCCAAACTTGAGAGCTCCATCTCTTATAGTCTCCAATACCTCTTCGTTCAAGTAGAACGCCCGACGGAAATATCCATATAAAATCAACTTTCGGTGTAGATCTAGCATATACTTGTATATGCCTATTATTTTCTGTGGTCTGCCTCGGCTTCCTTCGGCTACTATGTGCATTTGCCCATATTTAATATATCCTTATTATCCTCTGGCTATAGTGTATCAAAAATCAGTAATGCAACACATCACCTCCCTCGGTTCAAATACATTTGTTGATTTAAGCTTTTAAAGTCAATCATTATCATGAACGTCATCGACATCGTTTGCAGTCAAGCGCACGATTAAGTGCAGTCAGTCAGTCAAGTCGGTTCAGTTCAGATAATGAGTTGTTCTCTTTTTCGTAAATACTTGTATTCCATTGTACGAGTAGTTTTTTTTTTTTTTTTTTGATTGTTTTCAACATCGTTGAACACAAATCTATTAAAGTAATCCACATTGTCATGCAGTAAACACGTTTAAATGGCTTCGATGATGGCCTTTAGTTTAACAGAACAATTGAGCCGAGTCGAGCCGAACCGAGAGATGACTGCTGCCGGCGTTTCGTGTTCACTGATGCTTTGTGCATGATGTTGTCAGAGCCAGTTTTTTTTGCCATTTAGACGTAATTGTTGTAGTCAGGTGATTTCATTATAGTTCTGGGTGGTGCAAAAATGCTTGCAATTGAATATTTAGTCTAAAAAATAGCCGAAAGTAGCGAGTTCTTAAAAAGTAATCGGTAACGATTTACTTTAGAAGTTTATTTTCTTCTTTGAGTTATATATTTTGTTTATTTTCAAGCTGCTGGGCACATGTATTGTTGTTGTATATTGTTTGACAAACTTATTCAGCAAAAGTAATCGGTAACGAATTAAAGTAATATATTTATACCCTGCTTCCAGATGCAACAGGCAAGGGACGTGAAAGTCCCATAAAATATATTCTTGATCGTTGTGTCGATACAGATATGTCCGTCCGTCTGTTTGACTGTTCGTATGAAAATCGAGATGACTCCAAGATCTACAAGAGATAGAGCTTACAAATTTTCTGTTATTTGAAAGCACTCATATCCCAAAGAAGCAAATGTAATGTGTACCGGTTTGTCTGTAGTTTTAACAACATTCCACTAGGACAGCCAGCACTCCAGCACATCAAGCTGTATCTGCAGTAACGCTGATGCTTCACTGGATGCATTAGCCCAAACCAAAAAGTCCGTGACATCAGCGTAGGTCACCACAAGTGAATAATAGCCGGCATAATCGTGGTGTATACTTTATATAGAAAGGACTCAAAAACACTGCCCAATGAAACCTCAGCTCTAATGTCACGAAAAGAAGCTCCTGAATATTAGATAGTACGGAGAGGGTAGATTCTTCTTCAGTTCATATAATAAACCGTCGTGCTAGACTCGATAAAAAGAACGCAGCTGAACTTTTTGCACAAAGCCTTGCACCATACGCTCGAACAGCCGGTGACATTTTTTAGTGGTGATCTGGAATCTGCTTCATTGTTTGTCGTCGCAAAAATGCTCTTTCGAATATCTTAGAGAATAATGGTAATAGGCTGATCGGGCAGTATGAGGCAACCTTTTGGTAAGTCTTGCCAGGCTTGGGAAGAAGAACTAGCTCGGCACACCTCCACTGCGAGGGAAAGTGACCAAGTTGTAGGCAGCTTTTAACTATTGCCGTAAACAATGTCAAACAATTTTCTGGAAGCGCCTTCAAGACGGCACCATCAATGCGGTCATAGCCAAAAGCGTTTTAAATTTTCACCGCTTTAATTTCCCCTTTAACTTCATTCAATTGGTATTGGTTGGTCCATTGGACAAAACGAGCCATGAAATTCAACTCTAAAGTGGAACAAGTGTTGAATGGAGAAAATGAGCTTCGTGTTGGCATTCCTTTCGACGGGCACCACAGACGACTGGCATTTGAATGGGTGCCAGCCTCTTAGTTGGTATTTTAAGGTAACGAGTTTCCTTCCATAAACTCAAGCTGACTAATGTAGTTTCCAGGGCTTGGTTGCGCACAGTCTAAAGCCACTGTGTCAGCTGCTTGACTGTTCTGTTGAGAGTTGCTTTATCAAGAGAATTGCATCAGCAAAGCCAGACCTTCTGGTGTCAGTGGGCCAGAGGGCCCAGCATACTATTCTCTCAACACGCGCTTCTCGAAAACATTCTGTGCCGATAACGCTCTGTTCTAACTTAAAAAGGTCTTCTCTCCTAGCACCTTATTCGGGACTTCCCCCTCAAATAATCTAATATGTGCTTGTTATTAAAAAAAAAACGCCTTATCACTCTCACCTATTATCTCGAATAAGTTTTGTTAGGCCAATGACGTCATTTAAAAGCATTTATTGTATTGCTAGATATGAGTCAAAAAATATTTGGAATCTGGTCTATTTCCATAAATCATTGAATGTAGTGGCTCTGGTGGCGATACCAATGGCGCCAATTTAGCTTGGCCATCTGCGCAACCCAATTCGTAATTACGCCTCACTCACTCAACAAAATGAAAACTGGATATCTGTACGGATCGAATGAACCAAAAAATACATTTTTTGATCGAAAGATGTTGACTTTGCCAAATGTACAAATTGAAAAGCGGGCGAAGTTGACATAATTGATGAGTTGAATCAGTAAAGTCGTTCTCAAGTGATGGAGTGACCAACGAAAATGTGGATTCATTTATATAAATCTTCACTTCTAACATTTCCAAACCAAATTTCATCTCTATACCTCAAATGGATGCAAATATATGTGGACTACTGTTAAAGCTTATATCGGAGGTGGTGCTTCGATTTTGATCAAACTTAACACGGTTACTTCCCCCGATCTAATTAACATCTATACCAGCTCTCATTCCTGTACCTCAAATGGATGGAAAGATATGAAGAATTGTGATTATAACTTATATGGGGGCGGGGTACCACCCAATTGGATTATGACCAAACATAACCGGATTACTTTCGTGACATACACAAAGTTTGGATTACAAAAATACATTTAAATTTAGATACATAGATACAACATACAATTTTAAATATATAGATTACTTTTTATGTTTTATTCTGTATATTAAATAGTTTTATTAACTTTTTCGACAAAAGTAATCGGTAACGAATTATTGCAAGAGTATTCAAAATTGTTTAAATACAGCAAGTTAAAAGTTTTAAACTTAACTTGCTTAGTTGTGTCTTAAATTATATTGTCTCTAATATTTTTTTTTTTGCAAAAGTAGTCGGTAACGAATTATTGCGAAACCTGTTTATAGTATAGTGGCAACTGGTGTCATTTCTTAAAACTATTTTGTTTAGTTGCTGTGCATAAAACGCTTACATTTTTGACCAAAGTAATCGGTAACGATTAATTAATTTATCTTAAAAATGCGTACTAACGTAAAAACGTAATCAAAATCAAAAAAGATTTAAATTTGCATTTTATTATATTTTAAAGACAATCTTATAAGCTTTTAATTGTTTTCTTAATTAACCAATAATTAAAGGGTCATTAAATTTGTGTGTTTTATTTGCTACTCATCGACTACAAAGTGCAACTCTAAAACATTAATACTTTTCATTTTCTTTCTTATAAACTAAACGACGATCCATTAATAGCGCAACCTGTTATCTACTTTTTGATTAGATAGATCTGGCTGTTGTATGGGCGGTTTTACAGTTGGTATGGACTTTACATCGGCAACTTTATTTGATTCTTTTATGATTTTGGGCGGTACAGAGATATCCACACTATCAGATTTCTGATAGTATAAATAACCAGCACACATAAGACCCAGCATTGAAAAGGTGATGAGTGTCCAACGCAAGCCAGAGTTGAATTTTAAGCCGCTAAAAGTGCACAAGTTTTAGTACATATAATACAAACCCTTTTTTTCAAAAGACTTACAGAAATAGTGTATACTTGACCAGATTTGTAAAGGTTTTATTCAATGCTACACCTTCCTCAACCCAGAATATTGGCATTATTAGTTTGGGTACATGACGCATTGGCTCTATGCCTTCAACGGGTTCCATATCCAAATTGAATTGTAAACGTTTAGCCGCCTGAAATGGTGTGCCGGACATCTAGCAAAACAGGAAGTTTCAGTATTTTGTAGAGTTATTGTTCAAAAGTATACACTTACTAGCTCAAAGTCTATATAAACTGCATGATCTTTTTCATTTGGATTTAGGCCATTAACAGCTTGAAGCAATTTCGGATCAGCATTATAGAAATGCGGCATTGAGGCAATCAGTGGACCACCAACACAGGGTGCTAAATTCATAGTACCTTTGGGCGGACAAGTTTCAGGATCTTCAGGATCATCACAAAAGCAATGTAAATGCTCATCGGCCTTTAAATAATTTAAAAACGTTTTAATTTAAAAAATTCGTTGATATTTCATTACATATTTACCTTTAAATCTCCTAAATCCATTGTATAACGCATTGCAGGCATGCCATGATACGAGGTCTTATGTTGATAGGTGGCACCCAATGAACGACATAAATCTGGCGTAAAAGCCCATAAACCTTGTTCCTTTTTCATGCCCGGTGAGAAAATAGTCGAATCAGTACCAATATATTGATTACATTCATCACCCGGCCAGATATCCATTTCGGGTTCATCAGCAAAACGCACAACTTTGCCTAATTTCTTATTGTTCTTGACACCACGACAGACTGTAAAGCGTCCGGCATCCGAATGATTTGACTGAAATTTTTTAAAAGTTTATATTTTTTTTATTTTATTTTTTATTAAACTTATCTCACCTGTCCCAAAAATGAGAACAGAAAATGTGTGTCATTCACTTGCTTTGCCTGCTTAACATCTCCTGTATAGAAGACCGTACAGAGTGCTTTTGCTGCAAATTCATCCGATGAACAATCCACATCAATGCCGCGAAAGAATAAGTCCATGAAGTTTACAGTCAGCACTGCTTTAGCATTGGGCAAGACAAGCGTTAAGGCTTTTGCGACAAGTTCCATCATGGCGGCACGTTCACGTTGAACTGTGATTGCTATGGGCTGGATTTGAAAACATATTGAAAAAGAAATTTTACAGAGTCATTGTAATAGTGGCAGCTGCTGAATTTTTTCTTTGAGTGGGATTTATATTTATTTATTTTTCCTGATTTTGGTATCCTAAACCCACCCTGTGCATGCGCTATACCATGTGATTTTTCGCAGCTTGCATTTTTTCTCTCTATCATTTAAAAAAAAAATTCCAATTATTCTTTCATTTTCCCACTAATTGCACTTGATTTGCAATTCATAAAGACATCATCATCGTCATCAATGTCGTACTTGACGCATAAATCTAGCTGACTTCTAAATTTACTCGTATTTTGCCAGGCTGTAACAACTCAGCAGTTTTTAGTATGGCGCTAGAGTCTTGATTTTATAGTTTTTTTTCTGTTCACAAATTGCTTAATTCTAATGTGATTTTTTATTAATAATCACATTGTTTGTGGGCGACATTTTTCTCACAGTTTAGTAAAGAAAATAGTCGAAGTAAGAACTTGTAAAATTATTTTCTCAATTTTTTTTTAAAGGTTTATGTCAAAATATTGAGAATTTAGCTGCAAATTTATCTGAGAGTGATTGTTTGTAAGATCTGGAATTTCTCGGAATTTAATTTACATATTTACAATTTTAAGTGAAACTCATATCCATAAATGATGCATGTGCGGTTCCATGATCAAAGTGTTTGTTTTGAGGGTTTTTAATTCAAATCGTTTAAAGTACAAAGAAAGCGCTAGTATGGATATATGGAGTTTGCTCTGTTTATAATATTTCATTAAATAAGTGGTTTCAAGTACAGAATAGTGATTTTTTTTTTATTTAGGGTGTCTCCACTTATTCGTTGAATGGTAATCTATGACATGCGTATCTGCCACTTCGTGAGTCCTTCATTTTTAATTTCTTCTTATAGACTCCATCATTTTGCCGTAGATTTTAGTTAAAATTTTTGACAATTGTTTTAAAATAAAATTTAGTAACAGTTGCCATAAGGTATATATATTCTTGATCAACATCACAGAAGAAGTTCCCTCTTTAAAAAATCATAAACGCGCGCTCACCCCAACGGGTAGCTGCCATACAAATCTGTCTTTCTTTTATTCGATTAAGTACAGTGCTCGGCACAAAATACAAACGTACTTTGGTATTGCATTTGTATACAGACGTTTTCTTGCTATACACTATAAATTGTTTTCCAGAAATTTGTGGTTTATTTTAATATTTGAGGATCATTTTAAAGCAACGCAGCAAGAGCTGAAAGCACTTTGCCGCAACGAAAGAAAGTTTTTCGTTTATGCTTAAAAGATAGAATGGTGCCGAGCTCCGATTTAGTATAAACAATTTTTAAAGTTTTTTTATTGTCTCTTAACGTCAATCCAAGCAAAATAATCCATATAGGTCCAGATCGAATCATTAGAAGGTGTACTCCCCTTATAAAACTATCCCCCCTTTTTTTTAAGAAATATTGTTTTAAGTTTAGATAGAAACGCGAAATCTATCTAATATATCACACATGAATCCTGATAAACTCTATCCCTATGAAAGGTTCAAAGGAGTTTGTTGAAATGAATTAGTCGGTGTGGTTGCTCAATATTATGATAATTTTTATAGATTTGATCTAAATTTGAATATCTTAACCTATTTTTCACATGTTTTGAAAAGTAAAAACATGTGGAGAACATCTGTTTTCCACCGAAGTTTTCGTTTTTCATGCCTTTTTTACTTTATTTATAATACAAGAAAAAAATTTAAAATTAAATATTAGAAATGAATTGAGATCGATTTGTGGAGCATTTATATCATGTATTAGCTGAATCCCGCCGGCCTTGCTCGCCCGCAAGTAAAGTCAAACTGTTCGCACTTGTCCATTGGACCTTACTTTTACCGATCCCGTTACAATATATATCAAATTTAATCGCTTTATTTCAAATGGATACAAGAAGATGAAAATTTATGTATATGGAACTTATATGGAGCATTGCACACTTCGATTTTAGCAAAATGTAGTCTATGTTTTTTTCCAAAGTCCCATCTATTTCTATACCAAAATTCATACAAATTGGTTTAGCGGTTCAGACGTGAAGCACAAACAAACAAACAAAAATTTGTCTATTATTTATATATAGATATTGCATTGAACGATAATATCGAAATTTGGAATGTTTTAAATGTTTTCATTATTTTTTCCGTCGATACCAACGACATACTTTTGTATTAGTTTTCGTCAAACTTGAAAATTATTTTATAAAAAAAAAAAAAAAAATTACACACACGTAATATCATACAAAGGTACGAAGCATCGCACAAACAGGAGATGAAGGTATTGGGAAAAACTCTTTATCTATATTCTATCTCATTTTCTCGCAGTCGTCTCGCTTTTTCGTTTCAATGAATTTTTCTTTTAAAAAAAATAAATAATTTATAAATTTTTTTGGTTTCTAATTCTAATTTAATTTAATCTAAAATATGCGACAAAATGGTGTGGAGTGGTTAATTACAATCTTCTCGCTTAGAGGAATCTGACAGTTAAGTTTTTATTATATCAAATTAGTATTGAAAGTATATTAGGTCATTGGAACCAACAAATCTCAAAAATATAATAAAAAGAAATAAATTTCAAAGAAGTTTTTGAAATGGTAAAATAAAAACAAACAAAAACAAGTAAGGAAATTTCAGTCGGGCGTAACCGACTGTAAGAGGCCCTGTACCAGTTCAGGTCGCCTAACAAACACATTAAATGTTTCCCGAGCATATGACCAAACACATGACCACTTCTCACTGCGCGAATATGAATGAAAAGAAAAGGGGGGTCATTCAACTTCAATTGGTTATAAAATCGTTATTTATAATCCGATTTTGATGAAATTTTTGGATTTGGGCTAAGAAGGACGTTAACTTTATACTTTGTGCCGAAGAAATTTTTACCCTAAGGTGTGATTTTATGGGGAAGGGGGAGGAGGGGCAAAATTTTAAAATAAACTTGTGAAATTCCGGAGCAGTCCTAGTCGAATGCAAAAAACACGAAGTCTCTATCTATTACCGTTTCCGAGATCCTTTCGTTCATACAGACGGACGGACAGACGGACATGGCTATATCGACTCCTCTATCACTCCTGACCATAATGGGGGTAACTTTGGGGGGTCTCCGACAATTAGTTTTTCCTGTTACATACATTTGCACAAAACCAATAGGCTCTTGTACCTTCGCTACAGGGCCTAAAAAAACATTTTTCTGTTGATATAAGTAGGCAAATATCTGATTTATAGAAGCTAATTGCACGAAGATTTTCTTTATATCTTACAATTGTTCAAGTAAAGTGAATATTCTTAAGATTTGGCTTAAATCTTCAGCCATTTTTGGTTCACTCAATAGAGTCCGCATTCATTGAACATATTCATATACTCGTATGGTATATCAATTTTTTTAAATTTTATTTTAGTAGTTTTAGTTTAATTCGGTAATATTTGTGTATGTTCTGAACCACTCCACCCTATTATTTTTTCAAAAGTTATAAAAATGGATAAATGGACTACAAGCTCTGCATTAACAGAAAGCCTATGACTTTGGATTAGAGGGTTTAACTGATCTAAAATTCAATTTGTGTCACTTTTAAAGAAATAATAAAAATCCGAAACACTCCCAACACTCACTTGTAACTCCGAAACTGACATATTTTAAAGCTCAATATCAAAATCAATTATCAAAATCATATTTAAGACAGTTTCACAAGGAGTCAGTTATCTGTGAATTTTTATTTTATTATTATTTAGTTATTAGTTTTGTTTCACTTCTTGTACAAATTTTTATGTACTTGAAATTCTTTTCAATGCAATGTACTTAGAGCGTCATATACATGTATATTACTGTCTGAACAAGGCTTTAGTTAAAACCTAACTGCCTAACATTATTTCTTTTTATTCATGCTCACTACTTTTCTTTAACTTCATTTTTAATTTGTTACTAAACAACACATCAATCTATAAACTTTTCCAAAAAATTTTAGACTCACATAAAACTGTCGGAAATACTCACCTGCAACAGCGGATGTGGTACAGAAATAATCTCTTCACCCGTTAACGGTAGTGATGCCTTAGCATTCCATATAAAAGTATTACGCATATTAAAAGAAACCGTATCCTCTTCAACATCATCCACCAGATCATATTTATCCTTCCATTCACTGTACACATGCAAAATTTTTTGTTTTTGTTAAAACTCAAAATTTAGCAAATTACCAATACCGCAACTCACTCAAAAACAAACGGTCCAACCTGATTTAAATTCGGTTTCCCGCCCTGCATAACTTCTTCGGGATTGGTGATATTAAGAACATAAATATAGAAATGCAAAGGGAATGGTGTATTCGACCAGAGATCACGTATATCGGTGCCGGGCTTAAGCGTAACTTGCTAATTAGTTTTATTAAATAAAATTATTAAAAATTTAATTGTTAAAATCAACTATTTAAATCAATTTAGCTAAATGCTTTAACCTTTTTAATCATAAATTTGAGTATATTTGGAAATCCAACCCAACCAAATAGTATGCCAAATAGTAAGGCTCCAACGGAGACTGTTAACAGTTTATTCCGATTCACTTGCATATTTAAGTACTTAATTTAAAGCCAAAATATGATTAACTATAATTTTTATTTTTTTATTGAAATTTCAAAATCCACAACTGATACGTTTGAAATCCTCGTTTGTACTAAACATTGCCACGACTTTGATTTCCAAGTCAAGCGTTGATGCACGTCTCTATACATATGGAATTTACGTGCGAACTTTGGCGATACTAAAAAATTCAAAAAATAAAAAAAAAAAAAAAAAAACTTTAAATCTATATATTGTATGTGTACAGCTATCCAAAAGGGGGTAGACTGGCAGGCAGCGTATAATGTATCTGAGAACAAAATGACTATTAACATTACTTATAGAATCAATTATTTGCAATTGTTATTTTATTCCGATAGTTGTTGCGAATTGTTTTTATTTTTTATTTTTCGCCATTTTATTATATTGTATGATTGAATGAGAGAAAGAGTTAGTTCTAGACCTCTCTTACATTGACGTTCGTTTCAGCTCTAGGGCTATAGAGGTTATATGTAGGCGTTTGTAGTATATCTATGTGGGCGAAATATTAATTGTAAACTCGTATGTCCGACTGACACCCACCTAATCATTTGTTCTACCTCAATGAACGTCGCACGCATATGTTCGATTCGTAGCGTGATCTATTGTAAGGACTTTGCACTTGATATTGTTCTCTTCATACTAAGTTTTCGCATTACGTATTCGACATATCCATACATATGTCAAGTTCATTTCAGTTCTTTACACGAGTTCTATTGCAGACATTTAAGCAAATGTCTTGTCCTTTCAAATGCTTAAATAACATTTTTGCAGCTGCTTGGAGTTCCATAATTATTTATATTTATTTGCATTTAAAACATTTCCGCTTGAGTGTTTGTTGCAGCAAGTAATTGTTGCAGCAATTGTCATCAGTGGTAGTACCGAATTGACATTGAACATATCACTTTTGGTGAACGGACCAAAGCCTGTAATTTGGTATATTAAAGTCGATAGTAGGTGTCATAGTCATTAATATTAGATTAAAATTGATATGTAGTATTAGTCTTCAATTAAAATAAATGCAGGGTCTTTAGGTTCTCGGTACAATGTAGCAGTAATACTTTTGTTGTTTAACATTTTTTTGGTTTAAATTCTATTTTCGCATAAATACGAAAAGTACATTTGCCCCGAGGAAAAAATACAGTTTTAAAAATGAGTTTGCTCTTTATTGATAATATTTACCTTTGGTTTATTAGATGGTTTAAAACCCTATATGAAGACTAAATAAATAAATTTTTTTTTCTTGGTCGAAATGCATTTCTAATAAAGAACGCAATCAAACCCGTTGAATGTGTGCATAACATGCTATTAAGCCGTCATCCGAAAGAAATCAGGAACTCTTTCCTTTTGTAAAGAAGATAGCATTTGTTTTATTAATACAGGCTGACAAGAAATAAACCGGACTTACATTTTTGACCATAACTTTTTAAGAAAAAATGCAGATACACAACTATCAAATAGCTATTATGTAAACATAGTATTCAGCCGGTTTCGAAGTTGCTTCCTTGGGCTGCGATGCAGAGCCCTAAACGTTTCTGGAAATTTAGCGCAATGGACCGCAGGTCTTCTTCCGATAATCGATCCCATTCTTGGAGCAATGATTGCTTCAGCGCCTCCAAACTTATGTGGCGTTTAGCACATGCCCTGGACTCCAAAATAGACCACACACTGTAGTCCATCGGATTGAGATCTGGCGAGTAAGGTGGCCATTCACTGGATGTAATAAAGTCGGGAAAATTTGCTTTGCACCAGTCCTGAGTCAATTTGGTTCTATGAGCTGGCGCTGAGTCCTGTTGAAACGTCCACTCCGTATCACCAAAGTGCTGCTGGGCCCAAGGAAGCACAACAGTTTCCAAAATGTCACGGCGGTACACTTCCTGATTGATTTTGACCCCTTGCTCGATGAAAACAAGATGTGTTTTGCCGGTGGCGCATATTCCTCCCCAAACCATTACAGATTGCTCATATTGACGGCGCTCGATTATTGCAGAGGTACCTGGAGCTTCAGCTGACCAGCTTCTGTCTTTTTGGTGATTGTGCGCCGGTTGGATGGTGAATATCTTCTCGTCCGTGAAGAGAATACGCTCCCATTTTTGACCTGCGGCCCGACGCTTCAGCTGACGGCATCTTTGGAGTCTCACGCGTTTATTGTCATCCGTAAGAAGCTGCACTTTTTGGAGCTTGTAGGGCTTGAGATGAAGTTAATTTTTGGCAATCAACCGAACACTTTCTCGATTCACTTCGATTTCACGGGCTATTTTTCTGACCGAGACTCTGCAATTCCGGGTAATCCGCTTTTTCACGATCTGGCGAATTCTGGAAGTGTTGGCGGTGCATGGTCTGCCTCGTCCGGGACGGTCACCTTCATGGCCAAGCTCATTAAATCGACGGATAGCGTCAGAGACCGTTTGTTTTGGTATGCCGAGCAAACGAACAATGTCGCATTGGCAGAAACAGTTTTAAAATTGCACAATGATTGTTAGACATCCTGAAACAAATATCAATTTGATGGAAATCACAAAAATGCAAATATATTTGTTTCAGAAAAATACAAGCTATCGATAAATGCATTTCTGTAAGGGCTGCACCATAACACATTTGTAATCGATTGCATCAAAATTTGTCCGGGTTATTTCTTGTCACCCTGTATTTGTGTAAAGAATTTTGCAGGATCTGTAATGTACATAACAACATCATCTGCCAACGTCGATCGGCTTCTTTGATACCTTTTTTAAGTTTAAACAATTATATCCAGCTCTAAAACCGCATTTTACAGTGGGCAAGATCTTTTGTAAATGTAAATCTATACAAAAAATACCATCGTACACAAATTTTTGTTTATTTGTTTGTGCACGCATCACGCCTAAACCGCCGAACTAATTTGTATGAATTTTGATCTAGAAATAGATGAGATATTGGAAAAGAACAAAAGGTACTTTTTGTTAAAATCGGAAGGGGCTCGTTCCCCATATTACCGATTTAATTTATCATATCTTTGCATCCAATTGAGATACAGAGATGAAATTTGATATATGAGATCGGAAGAAGTAATAAAATCAAATGCACAAGTGTAAACACTACTAGACTAGTATCTAAAAGGTTTAGCCTTTATTAGTATTTCAAATATGTTAGATATGTTACAAAAAAGATAGATGGGTCTTTGGCTCTGAGGTCCATCGAAGGTTTTCTGGTTTGGCAATTGGATCAATTTTGGTAATTTTCCATACGTATGGAGAATGGCCCGTTCGCAAGCAGCAATTACCTCATCAAATAGCTCATACAACTCGTGGTTCATATGAGCCACCTGTAAAAGTTGCAAAAATCGTACGGAGAAACTTTCTCTAGAACATTTCTTCCGATTCTATTAGGGTTAATACATCTGCGTCACATAGCAGTACCGGTATTAGCTTATGATATTCTATTTCTACTTTGCTTGGTGATCCCAAAGTAACATCTTTTGGCCAGCGTGAGTCTTCGCCCGATTTCTAGGTTGATGGTGTTATGGCTGGCAAATTATGTTCCCTGGTAAACAAAGTGTTCTACAACAAAAATGTTGTAATTCACTCTCATCATAGGCCGTTTTACACTCAATGACGGAATGCGTAAAGTTACCAAAAACTTCGTCTTATTCTCATTCACCAGTTAACTCATTAATCGAAACTGTTTCTTAATCTCAGAGCACGAATAGCTAGCTCGTGATTCTATAGTGCAGACAGTGTCAATGTCATCTGCTTACGCGAATAGCATTATTTTCTTCTGGAAGATCGAGTCCATAAATTTTTAATTTTTGGGTATTGAAATAGAAACAGATTAAAACAATTAAGAATGCTGTAGCTGTGAGTTGTTGACTTCTCCCCCCGAGAAATAATTCCTTTCGGTTTGCATGGCCCGATCTCATTAGCTTGAGTGTTGAGTGAATAGAATCCGATGTCTCCCGAAAAAATTCTTTCTCTGCGGCCATTGTAAGATAATGCAACGACAACTAAATGTGGTATGTTGTTAGCCCTTTCACTCTTCAATTCTCGCCACCCCAAATCCGACCCCATTTTCGTCTCGGTCCGCGCTTTCATTCAGCCGATTTACCCAAACGGGCCTAGAGAAGTTCCACTTCAAAAAAGAAGTTTCACTTGAAAATTTATTCACAAATAACTTATTCACAAATTCCATACAAAATTAGTTCAAATGTACTACGACTCACACAATACGTATCAGTCTCCTGATTGACATCAGCAGAGAAAACGCAGCAATTGCACTTTCGTCATTTTTGTACCGCGAATTTGATGATTTGAATTTGAATTATATCCGTGGCTAAAATATATCTAGTCTAGATCTTTGATAAAGTTTATTAACTGCAGAACGATGTATACATTTAGTGCAAAGCAGCCCCAAAAGTATGCACTGCTTTGCACCTTTATACAAAGCAGCACTAAATATATGGTTCTATATCCTTATACAGAGTAACACCTAAAAGTATGCAACGTCGTCCCCGTTTTCGTTTCGTTTCGATTGGTTTTTATTTTCTGCCTATTTAACCTACCGGGCCTAAAGAACTGTCACTTCAAATATTAGAAACTAAATACCTGCAAATGTAGGATCCAAATTTTGCGCCGCTTTAATCGGGCTTTTTAATATAAACAAGTAAGGAAATTACAGTCGGGCGTAACCGTCTGTAAGAGCCCCTGTACCAGTTCAGGTCGCCTAACAAACACATTAATTGTTTCCCGAGCTTATGACCAAACACATGACCATTTCTCACTGTACGAATAAAACATTTTTTTATGTATGAAAAGAAAAGGGGGTCTTTCAAATTCAATTGCTTATAAAATCGTCATTTATTATCCGATTTTGATGAACTCTTTGGATTTTGGCCTAAAGGGGCGTTATCTCTACACTGGTAAACTCAATTTTTTTTTGTGGCGAAGAAATTTTCACCCTAAGGGGTGATTTTATGTGGAAGGGGGGGGGTTTCAAAATTTTAAAATAAACTTGTAAAATTCCGGAGCAGTCCTAGTCGAATGCAAAAAACATGAAGTCTCTATTTATTACCGTTTCCGAGATCCTTTCGTTCATACATACGGACGGACGGACGGACAGACGGCCATGGCTATATCGACTTCTCTATCACTCCTGACCATAATGGGGGTAACTTTGGGGGGTCTCCGACCATTATTTCTACCTGTTACATACATTTGCACAAAACCAATAGGCCTTCGGTACAGGGCCTAAAAATATATTGGAGAATTCTGATTCTTTTTAACAGAAACATTTCTTAAAGTTAGCTAAGCAGAATTTTAGATTAAAAAAATGTGTGATTTGACCAATTGGTCAAATAGTTTAGCGGAATCAAGCTCAAATATGATTCGATGGCTTGGGTTAGTTCGGGTATAATCGAATATTGTTTTCCTGATCCATAAAATACATGTGTAAACCATCTCACAACATTTTTTAAAATACGATGAGTAGAGCGACCAGCCTAATAGCTCAACATTTTGGCTCTCTATATACGTTTTAATAATCCGGACTGTTTTTATTTGCGCATTATCATGTTGATTAAACCACGGCAGAGCTCGAAAAATGTTAGGAATGTAAGATATGTCATCTTATAACACAACATTTTACGATAACAATTCATAGTGGTTGCGAAAAAATTTTAATTCGAAGGTGCCTTAATGCGAAATAGCCACCTAAAGCATCACTCCTCCAACTCGGCTATGCAACCGGTGTGTGGTATGTGTCGTGGCCTTCCAAATTAAATATTTTTCGTTTGAGAAGATCATACGATGGCACTCTGAATCCAGATCACATGTCGTGAAGAAAACTGAGGCGGTGCATATTTCGAACCGGTTTAAAGGATAGTTTCTTCTATATTTGTAGTCTTTCAAGTGGCGCAAAACTGTTGTCTAAATTATATAATTAGAACGGAACTTTTCCCAAAATAGCGCATCGGCCTGGTTTGAATCTTTCTTGGTATCAAAAGGCTCGGACACGATGTTTTTTTTTTTTTGTTTTTGTGGGATAACGTCATCATAAAAGGCTGAATAATCTTTTCTCCAGAATGTGTCATAGTGTGAATAAATGCTCACTGGCCGAACTTTTTGTACGTTGTGTCTATCATTCTGAATAATAATAAACTGTCTTAAATACTCACCTGCAACAGCGGATGTGGTACAGAAATAATCTCTTCACCCGTTAACCGTAGTGATGCCTTAGCATTCCATATAAAGGTATTACGCATATTAAAAGAAACCGTATCCTCTTCATCATCATCCACCAGATCATATTTATCCTTCCATTCACTGTACGAATGCAAAATTTTGTTTTTGTTAAAACTTAATATTAAGTAAATTACCAACAACAACTCACTCAAAAACAAAAGGTCCAACCTCTTGTAAGTTTGGTTTTCCGCCCTGCATAACTTCTTCAGGATTGGTGATATTAAATACATTGATATAGAAATGCAAAGGGAATGGCGTATTTGACCAAAGCTCACGTATGTCGCTACCGGGTTTTAACGTAGCTTGCTAATTAGTTTTATTTAATGAAAGTAGAAAACCTTCTAAAATTTAATTGTATAATTTAATTTAGCTAAATGCTTAAACCTTTTTAATCATGAATTTGAGTAGTTTCGGAAATCCAACCCAACCAAATAGTATGCCAAATAGTAAAGCTCCAACGGAGACTGCTAACAGTTTATTGCGATTCACTTGCATGTTCTTAATTTAATGTCAAACTATGAATCACTTTTATTTTTTATTAAATTTGAAATCAACAATTTTGGATAGCTATTAGGCAACTGTTGCGTTTAAAATCCTCGTTTGTACTAATAACTGCCACGACTTCGATTTCGAAGTCAAGCGAAGTCAAACGTGTCTATACATATGGAATTTCCGTGCGAACTTTGGCAATGTTAAAATATTTAAAACGAAGAAAGCACCTGCACGACTTCGATATACTCTGTATCGTCATTGAACCTTAAATTTGCATGGAGCATATATTTCTATCCTGATCCGTGTAGGAAATTTTATTGGAATTAGTATAGGATACGCAAAATTTTTCGTTTTAAACTTAACCAAACCACAACAAAATTATTTTCTTTTAAATCCCAAGATGCTGACACATTTGTATGGGTCAACCCGCTATAGTAATCCGATATGGACCTACATTAAATATTTCATCAGATTTTAAGTAAGGTACACTAAATTTGGCATTTTTCATTCCAAAACTAAGAAAGGAGGGCAGGTTTCTTTAAACTCTACATATCTTAAGAAGGAATAGGAAACATTGAATAGCCAAACTTGAAGGCTCTAACTTTTATAGTACGAAGCACATGTCTATATCTTCTTGACATTTTGTAGGGAGACCATTTCTTTTAGTAGTCCGATTTGGATTTTAATGCAATATTCTATAAGGATTGAAGCAAAGTATAACGAATTTGGCGTTTCTAGCTAAATTAAGAACAAGAAAAATTTTTTTCATACAAAACCCAGATTAGTAGAACAGATTTCTGAGGAGCTACTCCATCTAAAGATCCGAAATAAATAAGAATTTTTATACTCGTCTGATGTTGATGTTGATAAAAAATATATTGTATATACTTTATGCGGTCTGTCTCACCTCTTTCTGCCTGTTACATACATTTGCAAAAATTTGTTATACCCTCTTTTCCATACATTGTATGCGTACAACCATTTAAAAGGGTGCAGACTGGCAAGCGGAGTTTATTGTATCTGAGAACAAAATGGCTATTAAAAATTACTTATATAATCAATTATTTTGCAATTGTTTATTTGTTTTACTTTATATCCTTACTTACTTTAATGTCCTTGAACCGTTCTTCGGCCATTGCCGCACGTACCTAGGCACACCAGCTGCTATAAATTTGTGCGCGCTAATTTGTCATATTGCCCATATTGAATGGCCAAAATGAGAGAAAGAGAAGGATCTAGAGCTCTAGAGGGCTCTAGAAGTTATATGTTTGTTTATGCGAATTATTAATTGTATACAGTGGACCCTCCGTTAATGAACGCCCCGCACAACGAACATTTTATATAGAAGACTTTTTTGAAAAAAAAAAAAAAATGGTTCGAATTATAAAGAATATTTCTCAAAATGAAGAACAGTTTTTGATCACTAAACGGTTAAAGTTTCGTAAAACGACCAACAAAAAAGGGGGAAATACCAAAATTGAGCGTAAAACTTCTCAGCTTGAGTTTAGCTTTCATTTTTGTAGTATCGTTCCCTCACTTATGTGTTCGTATAATTAACAAGCTGTGTTGAGTTTAAGCAAGGTGTTTGGCTGATCTAGGAAGTAAGATCTTCAAAAACAAGGACAACTTAAAGGATATAACTGCATCAAAGGTAGTGCTAAAAGCAAATGCAATGTGATGCTATTTCCCAGAATATAATTTGTGAGAAAGCTCAAAAACGATATTCACCGATCTTATTGAAAATGCCTATAGGAACACTAACAGCCACAAAAATGTTTAAAGCAGGAAAGGTGCAGTTCGAAAATTGTAAAAAAAACATATTAGCAATCATTGCATCTGAGGCATGGTGAAGTGAGACATTGTGAGAAGCTTGGATATAATAAGGGCTACTTGCCTCAGCAGTTTGTTGATCCCGCGAAAAAGATGCCCAAGCGAATCCATATAACAGCAGAGGATAATGCAATGACCGGTCACAAGCCAATGGCAGACCGTCTTTGCTTTTTTGTGATGCCAATACAAACGACGATTTTAAAATCCTTCAGAACAGACTAAATGTCATGTGTAGGTCGAACAGTAAAGCTTGGGTGACAATTTTTCGCGTGAAATATTTGATTGAGAAGAACTGGCCATTTAGTGCCTTGTTTGTTTGTCGAAAGTAACAATGTGAGCTTGAGAGTGATTGGAGATGTCACACAGAAGTGCATGTGAGTCACTGGCATTGCCTGCTGATCCTGTCACTCTTGAAGAAGTGAAGCAGCTTGTGCCCAAGTTGAAGCCTAAGAAAGCCCCGGGTGATGACCTTCTCGACAACAGAACCATACGGATTTTACCAGATCAAACTCGGCGATTCCTAGTGCTCATATACAACAGCATCTTAAATGCGGGTTACTTTCCGTAAGTCTGGAAGTCTGCTAGTATTATTATGATCCTGAAGCTAGAAAAACAGCCAACTGAGGTGAACTCCTACAGACCAATCGGCCTTCTCCCTTCACTGGGCAAAATGATGGAGAGTTTGATCCTGAACAGACTGCTCAAAATTGAGGCTGCTAATTTGGCGATACCAAAATTCCAATTTGGATTCCGGATTCAGCATGGCACACTAGAACAACTGCATATAGTTATTTTTGCGCTAGAGGCCCTGGAAAAGAAAGAGTATGCGGTCGCTGCTTTCCTGGACATCCAGCAAGCCTTCGATAGAGTGTGACACGCCGGGCTTCTGTACAAAGCCAAGAGCCTCTAAACGTCACAGCTGTTCTAGCTCGTATATAGTTTTCTGGTAGGGCGCACATTCTGCGTGACGGCCGATGGATGCAAGACTTCTGTCAAAACAATTGAAGCTGGCATTCTCCAAGGCAGCATAAAATGCCCCACCTGAATAGAAGACTAACCTTCGGCAGACATGTCAAGTCGCTACAACAATTATTTAGGACAAAGGTTACAAAAATGTCTTGGTTGATTGCACCACTCAACAAGCTGTCTCTTGAAAATAAGGTCAGAATTTTCAAGTGTATACTAGCTCCTGGCCTCTTCTATGCCATCCAGGTGTATGGAATTGCAGCCAAAACACACTTGAAAACAAGTAAGGAAATTTCAGTCAGGCGTAACCGACTGTAAGAGGCCCTGTATCAGTTCAGGTCGTCTAACAAACACATTAAATGTTTCCCGAGCTTATGACCAAACACATGACCACTTCTCACTGCGCGAATATGAATTAAAAGAAAAGGGGGGTCGTTCAAATTCAATTGCTTATAAAATCGTCATTTATTTTCCGATTTTGATGAACTTTTTGGATTTTTGCTTAGAGGGACGATATCTTTATACTGGTTTACTAAATTTTTTTTGTGCCGAAGAAATTTTTAGCCTTGGTGGTGATTTTAGGGGGAAGGGAGGGAATGGGCAAAATTTTAAAATAAACTTGTAAAATTTCGGAGCAGTCCTAGGCGAATGCAAAAAACACGAAGTCTCTATCTATTACCGTTTCCGAGATCCTTTCGTTCATACGGACGAACAGACGGACGGACAGACGGACATGTCTATATCAACTCCTCTATCACTCCTGACCATAATGGGGGTCTCCGACTATTATTTCTATCTGTTACATACATTTGCACAAAACCTTCGGTACAGGGACTAAATATTTAATTAAAAAAAAACATATTCACTAGAAGCCTTTTGAAGCATTTTCAATGAGTCGGCACAGATTTCACCCGCAACACAAAATTTAACATAAATACGTTGATCAATATTTTCATCTACAAAAATAAGGTCGACTGACTTTAACAGCTGCTATAAACACACCAGTTGACAGATTGCGCTAAAAATTGCCATCATAATTAAAGGCGGGAGATTTAAATTAATTTAATTCTCGAACTAATTTTCTTTAAAAAAAAGTTTAAATTGAAATATTATAGCGTATTATTTTTATATGGGAATAATGGTTCTGCTTAACGAAAATTTCGCATAACAAGATTTTTGCACAAATTGTTTTCGTTAGTTCAGGTCCCCACTGTACTCGTATGTATAACTAACACCCACCTAATCATTCGTTCTACCTCAATGAACGTCGCACGCATATGGTCGTTTCGTAGCGTGATCTAATGATTGTAAGGACTTTGCACTTGATATTATTCTTTTCATACAAATGTCAAGTTCATTTAAGTTTTTTACAATATTTATACGAGTTCTATTGCAGACATTTAAACTAATTCTTGCACCTGTTTGAAGTTCCATAATTATTTATACTTGTTTGCATTAAAAATATTTCCGCTTAAGTGTTTGTTGCAGCAAGTAATTGTTGCAGCAATTGTCATTGGTGAAAGGGTTAATCCACGTCATCAAAAGACTGTATGATGGTATATTAGTAGGTGTCGATAGGTGTAGTAGGTAGTAGGTGGTTGATAGGTGTAGTAGGTGTCAGAGTCATTAATATTCGATTTAGTCATTCTTCTTCTTAACTTATATATCTCCAATTAATAAAATTTCATATTAAAACCAATTAAAACTGCATTAAACAAATATGTTAGAAATTTTAAAGAAATCTGTTTCATTCTGTATTCAATGATAATATTTTCACTTACTATATAGAAAAATTTGCAAAAAACACCTCGCTAAAAATACAAAATTAACAAATCAATGCTAAAAACTAGTTGAAGAAATTCAAAACAAATTTAACAAATAAAAGAAAAAAGCAGCAACAAATTCAAATAGAATAAGTTTGTTAATTAAAACAAGCGCCGACATCGCCATTTATGACAGGTATTTGCCGAAGTCATAGCTTTTTGTCCAGTTGTTGTTATTATTCGCATTGTTATTCGATTTATTTAGTATTCAGTGAGAAATATGATTTATATTTATAGCTTCTTCTTTTTTATTTTTTATTTTTTCTTTTTGTTTTTGTTTTGAATTAAATATTTGCGAAAACAATTTATAATTTATGGAATTTCTTCTTTAACTTTGTTTCTAAACAATTTGTATGAAAATACTTTTGGATAACAAAAATGTATCAGAATGTATAGAATAGATCCGGTTTAATGAATTATTTTGGAGAATTTTGCATTATGGCAAAAATATTTTGTTGATTATATATAAAGAATTTTTTCAGTTATCTAAACCTTATTCTGGCAAATAGTAATGGAATTAAATAAAAGATTTGTCGTCAACATGACTGAATTGCATTGGAAGTGGGAGAGGAAAAATTAAACTAATATATAGTAATTAATAAATTGAAAATAATAAATTAATTAAATTAATTATATATTATTAAATTAATAATAAATTAAATATTATTACTTAATAATTTTAATTCTATTTTATAATCGTTTTTTTACGGAAGGTTGAAACAAAATTGGCAGCTTTAAAAACTTTGTATCTTTTCAAAGATTTTAATAATCATATTGAGTACGTATAAAGAACAAATTGTCTCCTAAGCTTTACAAGCAATTGTTGGAAATAACAAAGTTCACTTCTCAGTCAGGTGAAATGATATTTAAATATGTTCGAGTATATTAACTGAAACAAGTAAGGAAATACAGTCGGGCGTAACCGACTGTAAGAGGCCCTGTACCAGTTCAGGTCGCCTAACAAACATATTAAATGTTTCCCGAGCTTATGACCAAACACATGACCACTTCTCACTGCGCGAATATGAATGAAAAGAAAAGGGGGGTTGTTCAAATTCAATTGCTTATAAAATCGCCATTTATTATCCGATTTTGATGAACTTTTTGGATTTTTGCTTAGAGAGACGTTATCTCTATATTAGTACACTCAATTTTTTTTGTGCCGAAGAAATTTTCACCCTAAGGGGTGATTTTATGGGGAAGGGGGGGAGGTGCAAAATTTCAAAATAAACTTGTGAAATTCCGGAGCAATCCTAGTCGAATGCAAAAAAACACGAAGTCTCTATCTATTACCGTTTCCGAGATCCTTTCGTTCATACAGACGGACGGACGGACAGACGGACATGGCTATATCGACTCCTCTTTCATTCCTGACCATAATGGTGGTAACTTTGGGGGGTCTCCGACCATTATTTCTACCTGTTACATACATTTGCACAAACCCAATAGGCTCTTGTACCTTCGGTACAGGGCCTAAAAACAGTGTAATTTCAAAATAAATAAAATAATTGAAATAATTTAAGGTTTTGTTTTAGCGCGTAGTGAATTAATTTTCATCATAAAAATAACAATAATAATTGAAATTAAAATTAAAATATTAATTGACAATATAATTAAGAAATAATATTATTATTAATTAATATAAACAGTTGCTAACATGTGTATATCGATTTGCTTATATCATGTTCCCACAGAATTCCAGTTTAAATTAAGTTTGTGCTAATACATACATATATGTATGTAACATCAAAACAAACCCGTACATTTGATTCAATTTAATATTCCTTATTACCTACCCGAGGGTTGCTACCTATATTTCTAGCCTAACCATGAACAACGGTAATTTATGAAAAAAAATGGCTTTATTGTTTTCCAAAATGTTCACCATTAAGATAGATAAATTTTTGCATTCGCCCGAACCATTTGTGAAGTAGTTTTGCACTCCAAAAGAAGCTTCTTTGGGAGTTGAAAACTGCTGTCCGCGCAGTTAATTTTTGATATGAGGGAACAGGAAGAAGTCATTTGTTGCCAAGTCAAGGCTGTACGCCGGATGATCCATCAATTCGATGTTTTGAGCATCAAAAACTTATTTGTTACGGGCGAAGTATGAGAGCTCGCATTATGGTGATGAAGTATGGTTCGCCTTTGTCGGTTGGTTTTTCTCAGTTCATCGAACACTTTAGGCAAACAAATGGTTGTATACCATTCAGAATTGACCGTCCTTCTTTCCACAAGCGGCACGTTCGCAACATGTCCGGATATCGAGAAGAAACATGCGATCATTTGCTTCGATGTGCTGCGTAGACAGCTTAGGTAGACAGCTTTTGACGCACCTCGCATGAATTTCTTCAGAATTTGCTTGCACCTATCGACACGAGCCTTCTTTTGAGCGATTGTCAAATTATTCGGTATCCAACTACCTAGTCATACTAATGCCGAGGGATGCCTCAATCTCACGGTATGACACATGACGATCCTGCTTTATCAGTTTACACACAGCATCGATTTTTTCTGGCACAACGACCGATTTTGGACGACCTTCATGAAATTCGTCAATGAGCGAACTGCGGCCACGATTGAATTCGTTGTACCAGTTTTTCACAGTGGCAAAGGATGGAGATTCATAACCAAAAGTTGTTTGGTGCGCTCTTCTCTTGATAATCAAATCCTCGCCAATCGTAATAAATCATCGCACGAAAATGTTCACGGCTTAATTCCATTTTTTGGCGGATGAATTTTTCCGGTGTCTATAAAGAAACCAAATTGCGTTTGTACGTCAAAGTGTTCACTGTAAGTTAGCCCTAAAAAATGTCAGACTTTACGATGGAGACGTCAGATTGCATCTGGTTAGAATTTGTTGGTCAGGTAGCAACCCTTGTATAAATATATCCATATACCATCTTATATCAAACTCATAAATGATGTTTAATCTGCACACAAACTAAGAATGTGTGGACAGATTTGTATGCGGGTTACACCTTTTAGTGGTTCGAACTGGACATATATGGAATATTTGATAATGATTCACCAAAAGTAGCCCAAATTTAGTGTTTCTAGCAATATACTCAACATGAATAAAAGTTTTTCATACAAAAATTGAGAATTTAGAGTAGGTTTGCATGGAAAGCGTAAGCGCTCTCATTGTATACAAGTTATCCGAAGAATGAATAGATGAATCTAAATACCCAAATTTGAAGGCTTTATTCTTTTATTATCTCCAAGCTCTCGATTTTCATATGGACAGCCCGAAAGATACACGGACATGTTTATTTCGACTCGACCTTAAATGCTGATCAAAAATTTATATACTTTCTATGGTCTGCTACGCCTCCTTATGTCTGTTACATATATTTTCACAAACTTAGTATATCCTTTTTCTTTATGGAAACAGGGTATTAAAATAAACGTGCGTCAATGCAAAAACTGGTTAAATTACTCAGTACTTGTTCTTCTATTCTTTTTTCTTTCTTTACCCGCTATCCGAATGTGAGAGGACTAAGCACTAAATTTAAAAATGTTCATCCTAATAGCTTATCTGAGAGTAGATATATCATTGTTATTACAGAAACTTTGCTTCAACCACATATTCTGAACTCTAAATTATTCTGTGACAATTTTGTTTCATTGAGAAAAGTGCGTCATTTTCCTTCTGGTTGAAGTGTACTGATATTAAATAAATCATGTCTAGTGACTGAAGAAATTTGAATTTGTGAAAAACGTATTAAATTTATATTCTTACAGTTATGAGTGATGTTAATTTACCCAGTATAAGATAGTTAAAGGCCTATGATTCTTCTATACTAGTTAGATCTACCATCATTGATAGTCTTCTTGATATATAGTCTTTTTAGGCTCTGTACCTCTGTACCGAAGGTACAAGAGCCTATTGGTTTTGTGCAAATGTATGTAACAGGTAGAAATAATAATCGGGGACCCCCCAAAGTTACCCCCATTATGGTCAGGAGTAATAAAGGAGTCGATATAGCCATGTCCGTCTGTCCGTCCGTCTGTATGAACGAAAGGATCTCGGAAACGGTAGTAGATAGAGATAAGATTAAGATAGATAGATAGATTAAGTATGCCAGTATAGAGATAACGTCCTTTTTAACCAAAATCCAAAAAGTTCATTAAAATAGGATAATAAATGACGATTTTATAAGCAAGAATTTGAACCTTTTCTTTTCATACATAAAAAAATGTTTTATAAGGCACTTATTCGTGCAGTCGGAAGTGGTCATAAGTTTGGTCATAAGCTCGGGAAATATTTAATGTGTTTGTTAGGCGACCTGAACTGGTACAGGGCCTCTTACAGTCGGTTACGCCTGACTGTATTTTCTTGTTTAGATAGTTTTCTTGATTTTTACTTGTAACAATAGCAATATATCTTTCAATAACACCACCGGAAGATTATTATGATTCTACTTTGGAGCTATTTTCTCCGCTCCATAAAGTTCACCACTGTTCAGGTGATAATGTAAAATCACTTTATCGTGAAAGATGTTTTAAGAATATCAGTTATTATTCAGTACTGTTTAGCCAATTCTCAAGCATTGCACTAATATTGAGATACCATCGAAAATTTTCTTTCACAGATGTTTTTCTTACACAATCGTGTCTAATTTACTTGGCAGATTGCCTTGCTTCTCTCGATGTCTCTGTCGATTAAAAAATATTATATTTCGTCTTCTCAAAAAATAATAACAAAGCGGTTCCACTGTTGATAACAGTAAATTTTCTAAATTCCGTTCGAATGTTAACTCATTTTGGATATAATATACCTTGTAGGTAGTTCTCAAAAAGTGTGAGGCGGGGCACAGTTAGTCAATCTGGAGACCAAGAAAAAACCTTCTTAACGAGTCTGAATTGTCGTAGCTTTTCTCTATTCAGTAATAAGTTTTATTGATAGGATGTGCAGTAGGCATCAGCATGTTCAGTAGACATTATTAAAACTTATTACTTAATAGAAGAAAGTTAAGGTCACTCAGACCAGCTCCAGGTTGAACGGCTGTGCCCAGCTTCACAGTCATGGAAGCGAATACTATGTTAAAGCTACTGTAAGCGGATACACAAGAGCATGTCCAATTTCAAAGCATTCCGATCTTTAGACTTTATTGATGCCGAATTTGGCAGTGGTCCAGCTGGTGGTGGTCCTATTATTGGTTAATGCTTTTCTATTTGTGGTAGACCTTTTAGTGGTGGTCCATTTAGTTCTAGGTTTAAGACAGCTTCATCTAGAAAATCAACTTTAACTATTGAGACTACATGAGAAATGTATCTCAAACTGTACACAGTGTGTACCCATAATGTGCCTGCCAATAGATGAGATGTCCAATAAGAATATATTTCTTATGAACTTTACAATCAAATAGTTCCATTTGACGATGGCTCTTTTGGCTATGGATTATTTTGTGTTGACATCTTTGGTCGTCCTTAAGTGTTCCTATGTATATTGTATGTATATGTGAGTATGTAGCATGCATCATTAAGATCTAGCTGTACATTAAAAATCTGTGCTGTTCAATAAAAATGCTGGCTAAGCGCAATCCACTAATTTTTCATATGCACTATTTTCAGTTGTTCCCAAATTTTCAAATTTTTCCGGGTTAATTTATTTAAAATCTATCCAGCTTTTTTTTCAAGATACACGACGGTGTTTGTGTGCAGTTGTTTAAAAATATTGGAACAAAGTCTTAAGAAAGTTTCTAGCAGGACATACCAGGCCCAATTGTGAATCCAAACCATCCAGGGACCTACTCAAACACAATCTAAAAAAAATATCTTCAAAATCTGTCCAGATGGCTGTATTTAAAAAAAAATTGTGTGTTACTGAGTGTATCACGACCTCAAAACGGATATAAGTCTCTTGTATGAGTGACAATTCAAATTAAGAAGCTTGAAGCTTATGTTTGAAGGTGTTGTGGGTGCACTTCTTAAGATGTTAAGGAACATCAGTTAATTGCTTAACTTCAAAGTGCATTATTTACAACAAAATGAGCTTAAAGGGAGCATAAATGTAAAGATCAATTCAAGAGAGAGAGAATGTGTAATTTAGTGAGAGGCTCGTAATCTGCCGTTCACACACAAATTTGCTGTCGAACTGCGCGCATGAGCTTTTGAATATGATGCATCTCATCACTTAACACAAATACCAATATGTATTACGGCAAGCAGAACATGTTGGTCGAACATGCACTACAGTATGTCTCACGAATGTTGGCAGTGTATTTCAGAGTCGTTTACACACTAATGCTGCATATATATATGAAGCTATATCGGTTTTTGTTGTTGTCAAGCGCTTTTGCATTTAAATTTAATTGTTTTTTTTTTTTTGCACATTGTTTCTCTTGTTTTTTTTTTATGCCATTATTGTTTATATTGTATTTTTTCATTTGACTCGTTTCTGTGTCAATTGAAAGACGTCACGTGTTTTGTTTAGCGTGAGTCTTTTTTTTTTTTATATAGCGCTTCAGCATTTCATTTTAAATGAATCGGTTTCGATTTCTATAAAGTACTGGTCTGCTCTTTATGCTGGCTGTCGGGCATTGTAAATGTCTCGGTACTGCTGGAGCTGTTGGGTGGAGCCATATAACAGACAGACTGACGGAATGTATGACTTGGCTGGTTAGTTAGCTGACTGACTGATAGCAAACAATGTGATATAATGGGTTTATTACGAGTACTATACGCTTTTTTGTCGCTCCCTGAATATATATAACTCGCATATATATATATATATCTTTCACTCAGTCTCGTCTCGCTTTTTTGCACTTGTGCTCAGTTATGTGGAAAATGTTGTTTTAAGTTGCGATAAGAAAATGATCTGTTTCGTTTTTTATTATTTTATATATATATTTTTTGTATATTATATAAATGAAAACTTGCATTGACCTTAAAAAAAAAAAAAAATATATTAAATACAAATATTTCGCCAGAAATTCACTCTATACATACATACAAGTTTTTCAAGTGTCATGTTTGCCAAATGATAGCCAAATCGATATATTGTGGTTTTCGTGTCACTTTAGTTGTGCTCGAAAGCGTGCAATTTTAATTAATTAAATAATTGATTTATGTTATATGTGTGACAACATGTTGAGAAAATGTGTTTGGGTCATTAGCCACAATTGATATTTTTGACATACATATGCTTGAATATCTAAAAAATAAATATATATGTCACTGTACGTTTGATAGATCGTTTAGTTATTGAGTTATGAGGTTATTAGAACATGTTTTAAAAGCGAACATAGCGTGCAAAGTTTATACAATGAGGTGGTGTGATTTCCTACAATAGGACAAGACAAGACGAACAAGAGAACATGGTTTCTGCTTAAGCAATTGTATGATTGGGGATTGTTGCCATAGCGCAAGCCTACATCTTTACAGGGTGACAAGAAATAAGCCGGACTTACATTTTCGATCATAACTTTTTAAGGAACTATATTTGAGAAAAAATGCAGATACACAACTATCAAATAGCTATTATGTATTATGCTTCCTTGGGCTGCGATGCAGAGCCCTAAACGTTTCGGGATATTTAGCGCAATGGACCGCAGGTCTTCTTCCGATAATCGATCCCATTCTTGGAGCAATGATTGCTTCAGCGCCTCCAAACTTATGTGGCGTTTAGCACATGCCCTGGACTCCAAAAAAGAACACACACTGTAGTCCATCGGATTGAGATCTGGCGAGTAAGGTGGCCATTCACTGGATGTAATAAAGTCCGGAAAATTTGCTTTGCACCAGTCCTGAGTCAATTTGGTTCTATGAGCTGGCGCTGAGTCCTGTTGAAACGTCCACTCCGTATCACCAAAGTGCTGCTGGGCCCAAGGAAGCACAACAGTTTCCAAAATGTCACGGCGGTACACTTCCTGATTGATTTTGAACCCTTGCTCGATGAAAACAAGATGTGTTTTGCCGGTGGCGCATATTCCTCCCCAAACCATTACAGACTGCTCATATTGACGGCGCTCGATTATTGCAGAGGTACCTGGAGCTTCAGCTGACTAGCATCTGTCATTTTGGTGATTGTGCGCCGGTTGGATGGTGAATATCTTCTCGTCCGTGAAGAGAATACGCTCCCATTTTTGACCTGCCCGACGCTTCAGCTGACGGCATCTTTGGAGTCTCACGTGCTTATTGTCATCCGTAAGAAGCTGCACTTTTTGGAGCTTGTAGGGCTTAAGATGAAGTTCATTTTTGGCAATCAACCGAACACTTTCTCGATTCATTTCGATTTCACGTGCTATTTTTCTGACCGAGACTCTGCAATTACGGGTGATCCGCTTTTTCACGATCTGGCGAATTCTGGAAGTGTTGGCGGTGCATGGTCTGCCTCGTCCGGGACGGTCACCTTCATGGCCAAGCTCATTAAATCCCCGGACAGCGTCAGATACCGTATGTTTTGGTATGCCGAGCAAACGAACCATGTCGCATTGGCGATTTCCTTGTTGCCCCATAATAGTATTAATGCTTTGATTAAACAATTTTTCTTAAATACAAAATAATTTTTACCATTTTCGGGCTAATGTCCATTCCAATAAGTTTGATCAGTATTATGTGAGCATTTTAGTTGAATTCGATGAAAATATTCCCCATCCGACGGAGCAGTGCCGAAGACTCTTATTGTGTTGATCTCTAATTAGACTTAGATTTAAATCAAAACCTTTTATGATTCGCATTATAAAGTGGCGCCCAACGTGGGGCGCTGTGTTGTTCTTGCTATTGAACTAATTATGACATTTATTTAGGCCTTAGGTCCTATCTGAATAGCCTAAAACGCTGCAGTTGAATGGTCTCGACTATGAGATACCCTGATTTTAACAACAATATTTTAAATTATAGTTCTAAAAAGAAATTCATAAAAAAAGCCACGATAGTGCGACTGACTTGTATTGTAGCTATCCATTGCAGTGAACCGATATGATAATTAGAAATAATTATATGGCTTCTACAAAAAATAATATCAATAAAAATTTTTCACACAAAAACTGAGAATGAGAAGTAGGCATGGTAAGTGTGAACCGCTTTTCCTATGGTAACAGGGTATAAGAAGCTTGAAAGCTACAATCGAATGTGCTCGACTTCAATATAGCTTGTTCATTCTTGAACCTAAAATTGGAACCGCGTGGTATAATTTTTTTTTTTTTCACAGAAAAACCGAAAATGTGTTATATTTGTTTGGGAACTACACCTTACTTAAGTGATCCAATTTGGGCCTATTAGAATATTTAATTAGGATTGAAGAAGGATACACAAAATTTCACCTTTCTAGCTACTTAAAATAAGAACAACAATAAATCATGCTACTAATCAATCTTATATATGTATGTAAAAATCTCGTACAAAAGAGTCACAGTGTTTGTCTGCGTTAAACTCCCAAACCGTTCCACCGATTTTAATGAAATTTCGTAACTGTATGTTGTTTTCTCCAACTTTAGATATAAACAGTTTTTATTCCGATAAGTGACCCTCAAATTTATTATTGCTAATTAAAGGATTTGTTTATAGAACAAAGGGTCATATATAATTTCTATAGATAAATTTTGCTATTCTCTGATTGATGGTTGTTTTTTATTTTCATTTTTCATATATAAAAAAAGAAATAAGATCCATTTGGAAAATGTGTGGTGTTGCAACTTCATATAAGTGAAGATCTTTTCATATGTCAGTGCACCACAGAATAACCAGAATTCCAAAAAAAAAAAAAAAAAAGTAAAATTTCCATATTAGAGAAAAACCAAGATATTCATAGGTCAAGACTTTTTTATCTATCACATGCCTACCAAATGACTTTGGTAGGCACGTGATAGGTACCGTAAAAAAATTCTCCACTGATAAATTTCTGGTACCACGCACACCATAGCAGATTAAAACCAAAATCTTCATATTTCAGCAACAATTTCAAACTTATGGATGACTTTGCTACGTATGAGCATCAATAGAAATGAAATCCACAAAAAAACAAATTGCCATGTCAGCAACAGCTTAGAGCATTGGATAACTTTGGAACACATATTACGAACAGCGGGAAATATAAGTACATATTAATGAAAATATTGACAAATGACAGTAACATATTGACCCATAAAAATTATTACAAAAATAGGAGTGGCCTCGCATGTACATATAAAACTGCGCTATGTAGGGAACGTAAAACAACAATCAATTTATTTATTAAAATATATTCTACTAAAACGGATACAATTTTTATACGAAGCTGCTAATTGGTACCGTAGTTCCATTAAATATAACTATATATTTGTGACCATACCTCATTAATATTTGCTTTATGTATGCGCATCTATGTCAGCTCTTTCATAGTTGCTTCATTTGGTTATTATACCGGGTATCCATAAGGGTATATTAACTTTGTGCAAATGTATGTTAGATACAGAAGAAGGCGATGCAAAACATACATATCCATCTGACTGGCTGTCCGCATGAACAAGGAGTTCTTAAAGTTAAAGTCTTTAAGATAGAGGTTTTAAGTTTGAATAGTTAGATGCGCTTATTCCTTCTACAAAAAACTGGTTTTCATTGGGAGTTGGACCTTAAAGTACAAATCTACTCCTACTTGAAATTTTTTATAAGAACGCTTATTTATTGTTGTTGTTAATTTAGCTAAAAATGACAAATTGGGTCTATCCTTCTTTAATGTTAAAAAAATATTCCAAATATCTTCGAATAACATCAACTAGAATGACTATCCACCATAAAAAATCTGTAGACCCTTTCTAGGTTTTTGTATAGAAAATCTTAAGAAAATATTCTGCAAAGTTCCAAATCGGACCTTACTCATACAAAAAATCTAAAAGATATATGGACATATTCGTCAGTCTGGCTGTCTAAATGTACATCGAGAACTTGTAGACTATTAAATGTGGAGCTTTCAAGTTTTGATATTTTGATACTCAGGTTCCCTCTTCAGATAACTAATGCTGAATGAACAAGTCACACTTAGAGAGGGTTAATTCCTGTAAAATTCGTACCTTTCTTTCGGAGTATTCGTATGAAAAAATTTTGTTTTTTTGTTGTGGTATAGTTTATCTCGAATAAACAAATTTGTTGTATCTTACAATAATCGGATCTAGATAGTAATATACCAACATGCATATTTATGGTTCAGTGTGCACACATGGTATCTCGAAATCTAGAGCTTCTTTCTTGTTTTCTTTGTATTTGTTAAATTGAATTTTTGATTTCTTTATTTGAAATCCCTCAAATAGTAAAACAAACCTAAGTTCTATGTAAAATGCTATGAAATAGTGAAAAGAAAGCAAGTATGATTTGCAATTAAAATGTATCACTTCACACTCTGCAAAATCGCAGAGGTTACTGAATTTAATTGTGTTGTAGACTAACTGATAGCTTCTAGCAACTTTGCATATGGTGACGCACCCTTTTTCTATTCTTTAAACTCATAATTCACCGGACATATACTCGTATATATAGTTAAATATCTTCTATAGATTTAAACTATATTCATTTTAATTTCCACATGTGTTTCATATATTCTTGAATATAATTTTCAATGTCACAGACCGCACCATAATTGATATATTTATTATAGTGCTTAAAAAAAAAAATATTTTTCTTGCGCCATTTACACTTAAATGAATCGAAGCAGTCAGCCGCAGATAACATTTCTTAATAATGTTAACGACATTTCGTATTGAACAACTGGCTGGGCTGGAACTGAACGAGTATCTTTAGAAACACACGCGTATCTTTTCATATATGTACATACATATATATCGCAGTGTAAATATATATTTATCGGCGCGACAATTAAAAATTGCAAATGACAAACAAACGAAAATAATTTATCATACTCTATAAAATACAAACAAAAAAAAAAAGAAGAGGAAAATGTTTGTTTAACTTTCCGTTTGTATTGCAAAAATAAATAAATTGTAAATAAAAAATAAAAGTATAACATTTGCATATTTATATTGAAAATATAACAAAAAAAAAGTCTACAAAAATTATTGTCAATTGAAAAAATGCAATATTTTATTTTACAAGTCACGTAATTAAAATTGTTTGTATATATAAACTTACTTACAATGTATTATAAACGCGAAGGCTTCATGCTTGTAAGCGTTTATTGTAATTTAAGCTGAAATGCAATAATTAAAAATGCTATTTTTTTTGTTTTGCAAAATTAATTAAAAATGTGTAGTTACTATTGTATCTTTTAATATTAAATTTTAAAAAATGCAACTCGATGATTATTCATACTTTTGAAATGTCAAATGGTTTGATAAGTTTATAAGCAAGCTTGTAACTTGTTAAAGGGGGCTTTAAAAATTTAAAAATAAATATATATACTTGAGATGCCGAAATGATGCGTTGGAATAGCCGTCTGTCTATATTTATATTTATTTATTTATTTTTCGTTTTTTTTTTATAAGAGGAATTTTGGTTAAGTTAGGACAGGTGTTATATTTCGCCTATAACTATTTAAACGGGTGAAATTTCTTGGAACATATTAAACGAAAATATGTAATAAACGAAGAATGTTTGAGATACCATTGTTAGGCAAAAAAAAAAAAAAAAACAAGAACACTGCAGGCGAGATACCCTGTTCCTAACCTCTTCTAGTGCTCCGATTTGGATATCTATTGAATATTTTATTAGAAAAATATTTAATCCAAATCAGGTGAAACCCTTCTAAATTTTTTAAAGATTGTTCGTAAGGGTCCCGATATCCCGTGCACATCGCTACATCGGATAGTTGTCAAAAAGAAACAAATTTGTATGGGGGCTACCCCTTTTAGTGGTCCGCGCTGAATCTAAATAGAATATTTTAAAAGGATTAACATAAATTAGTTCAAATTCTTGCAAAATTAATCAAAATTATTTCATACAAAAACTCAGAATAAGGAATGAGTTTGCATGGTAAGAGCCAAAACCCCCTAAGGAGCAGGGTTTTAGCGAGTTCATTTTATACAAGTTATCTGAAGAACGAATAAGAGAATGTAAATTTGCAATTTTAAAAGCTCTAAGATCTTGATTTTCATACGGACAGACGGACATGTTTATATCGACTCGCCTTTTAATAACGCAGGGCCACAAAATGAAATTGAGGTGGAACTTCTCAGAATCAAGTTGATCTTTATGTTTATGTACATTACCCCATCAGGTCAAAATCAAGGTCAAATAAAGGTCAAGCATCTAAATATGACTGATAGAATTTTTTTTGACCCTAGATTCTGAAAGAGCGGGAAATTTTACGTCCGAATAAGTCTTGACCTATATTTTGACCCAACCTTTAAAGGTCATTCCGAGGTCATTTTGCGGTCAAATCCTTGATTCTTGACCTTTATTTGACCTTGACTTTGACCTGATGGGGTAATGTGGACACCGGGATCGTATTCAGCGATCCCAAATACATAAAGATCAACTTGACTCAGAGAAGGTCCACTTCAATTTCATTTTGTGGCCTTGTGTAATCGTTGGGATTTTGAGGGTTAGAATAAAATTAAAATTCATTCAACAAAAAAAAAGTACTAAAATCGGAAAAATCGGGATTTCGATCAGACAAGTAAAAGTCTTCCTTACAGAAGGTACATGTGAAGGTAATTTCAGCTGTGTATTGGCACATTTATGGTGTACGGCTCTCTTGCAGACGCGGCATTTGTTGGTATAATTCAATACCATTTTTTTCATGCAAATGATGTCTTCATATACTTTTAGTCTGGCTTATTTCGGTAACTTTTGCAGCTGTTCTAGTGAAGACATTGAGTTCATTTCTTTTCCATCAGCTCTCTTAGTTGATGTTTTTCGGTGGTGATGATGGCTTTGCTGTTTTGATTTGTGGGATGTCAATGGGTTGATTCCCAGCTCCTTTTTTGTACCAATTGCAGATTTGCATCGACTTACGGCCAGAATTATTTTTTTTTTGTGGAGCAATTTGCTTAAGTTCCATTCAAGGCAAAGCAACGAAGATAATTTGGTAAGCGTAAGCTGTAGTTGAAACTTTTTTGTGTGCATCGATTTAAGGCAGCCACTTCTAGATATTCTCGTGCATCGATATTATTTTTGCAACCATTTGCACCATCAATTTCAGTTTGATCGAATTCGTAGTCGATGGAGTCCGAATTGAGTGGACAAATACCGGCTACTTGGATCCGAGACCGGTTGATTCTTGATACTTGTAATTTAGTAACCACGTGATTGTTTGATGTTTTGTAAATTGGGATCTTTTAAAATAACAGAATGACTTCACTTCGTAAGATATAGTTTCCCCACCCACCCGATTGAAACGTTCCAATCAAACCAAAACCAATTATTTGAAAATTTTTTATAACCAAATTTCGAACTTTTTGGCAAAAATTAAAATAGTTTTTAGCAAGTACATCTTTTAACTCCAAAGAAGTACTGAAAATGAGGCTATATAGATTGAAATTTTACCAATGCAAGCTCTCGCCGTTCCAGCTTACCTGGCTGTCCCTTACAATTAATTTGAAAGTTGATATGGGGGCTAATGTATAGATATTTAGACTTACGTGGGTAATTTGGGAAATAAAAAATTTTCTCGAGAGAATTTGATTATATTTTTACAACACAGTCTCTTCTCCTTTTAGTTCAATGCACATATTTGGAAGATGTTCCAACTTATTGATGGACCTCAGTTGCATAATTTAACTACCTCATTTTAAAAAAAATTTTTCTCACCGAAGTATTTTTTCATTTTTGAGAACAGATAATTATCGGAGGATCTCAAATCTGGAGAATATTGAAGTAATTTATTCAGTATTACCATTGCTTTCATTAAAGTTTGAGCCGATGAATTGACATGATAGAAGAGCAGTTTTTTTTTTTTAAATGTGTACGATTTTCCTGGTTTCATACATTAATTGATTAAATAAAAGCTTTATAATATACACCTATTGATAGTTTTCATTTTTTAAGATAATCAATAAGGATCAGCCCAAAAACAGTCGCCATAAATTTTTCGGACCAGGAAACCACTTTTATATCTATTTTCTTTGCTTATATGTAGTGTATTAGTTATGATTCGACCCAGCAATCCCTTGGAATTCTGTTTAAATTTTTTATCGATTTTTAACTAAACTTTTGGATATGATATGCATTTTTTTTTTTAATAATTTCTTGTGTAATTACTTCTTTTTTACGTTTATAAGCCTTTTACGACCTCGCTTAAAATAAGTTGTCATTGTTTCACTGTTGATAGCGAAGGTGCTTAGTCATTGTAAATAGAATTTGGTTGGAATTTGGTTTCATAATTTTTGTGTCCTTCTATACTTTTTAATAGAAGTCGATAGTTGATTTAGGTTATTTTCCAGACTTCGAATCATGCGAAACGTGCGCTGGAAAAATAGTTCATTTTGATACCGAATCCAATGATTTTTAAAAGATTGTGAATCCTTTGTGCCATGTTGAGTTCCCGTGCACATATCTACATCGATTATAGGTCAAAAAGAAACAAATAAATATCATGAAACTTTTAAAAGAATGCTTTGATGGTTTATACTTTTCAAATATAATAACTGACAAATCAAGAACGCTGATATATCACGCAGAGACAATTTTTTTCAAACCACCTCTTTTAACATTTCTTTAATAAACCCTGGTTGGATTATATGATTGCAATTAAAAGGTCATTAGTGCTTCGATAACAACGCAGTTAAAGTTTTTTCTTCTTTTATATTAAAAAAATGCAATTTAATGTTTTTTTTTTTATATGCGCTTGAAACGATTTACTTTAAGTGGGCGTTGGTTGCTACCGCACGAGCGAGCAATCGAGTGCAAGCAAGTATCTCAAGTGTGACATAAGTGTTTTCGATGGAATATTACAATAAAATTATATAGCTATGTGTTCAATGCACAAACAGTAGGCACAATATTTTTTAAATGAAATATGTATAATAAAATGCTTAATTAAATATATACAAATGGATTATGACATTTTTTTTTTTTTTAAATTGAATCTAAGTAGCACAATGTTGCAATATTTTTGATTGATTGATGTATGATAACTAAATTGATAGCTTTAGCATTGTCTCATTGTCGCTGTATGAATTGTAGTATGTCTCACGTTTTAAGTTTACATATTATAAAATAAATACAAATGTATCTTATACTAAGAAATCTAAAGCCAGACGCCGCGCCAACAAGTCTAGCACAAAATTGCATAAATTTAATTAGTTGTTCGCTTGAAGTAATCAAAGCTAGAAAATTACAAAAAGAATTAATTCTATATAATTTAAATAATAATTACAATTACAAGCAAAAATGCCGCCGTCAACAACAACAATAACTACAAGTGTGGATTAACTACAACGTAAAGCAAAAAAGATAACTTCTCGCCAAGTTGGAAACAGCAGTATAGTAGCTTAATTCAATTGTTAGCATTATTTAGCCATAGCAAACCACAGAACCTGCCGCCTGACATTTGATTTTTTTTTATATTATTTTTATTTTTTTTTACGTTAGAACACGCCACCCATATAGTAGGAAGTACTCGTATCTACATAGATACTCGCAGATATCTAGCTAGATGTTCCTTTAGTATTTTGTACGCTGACTCTATAAATGAGTGAGCGATTTTCTGACTCATGACCATACATTACGCCAGATACTAGTCAGTTAGTGTCAATTGTGTGAACAGTTTTTTATTTTTTTTTGATTTCTCTGTGTTTGTCAGGCAGTTTTGATGATTAAGTGAAACGCATACATTTTGTCACTTTACGAGGTGTTGAGTTCATATATTGTATTTGTATATTGTAGTAGTATATATTCACTTTTAGAGGTGCCTCAAATCTGCGAAGTAAATAAAATTAATCGTAAAAGATAAATGACACATGCAACATTGTATCTTATTTAAGATTTATGACGAGCATACACAAAAGATAAACTAATACGTTTTGTCAGTTTGTGTAACATTTTGTATATAACAGTATGACTATTAAAGACTTGAAAATTATTGATTCTATGACACATTTAACACTCCCTTTGAATCATAGACACAGACAAAATAAAATCATCACAGCAGCATTTGAATATTAATTGATCAAGTCATGAAGATACTACGAGTACTATGTATTGACTTACAAAAATTCGATAGAATACAAGTCCTCAATCCATAACAATAATTTAGCCGAGTAAAGTTGATCTTGTTGGTCAACTTATGCATGTGTATATAAATTTGCTGTTCTACTGCATAACCAAAACAAATATAAGCAAACTGGAATACTCATACTTTGGTCCAAGCTAGCAAAAATTTTGCATCAAAGATATTTAGAAAATTTTTAAAATGTGGCATTAAATTTGGTCCGAAATCTAACGAAGATGTAATACTAATGATAACGAAGTAGATATGGTACTACTTCGTGAGATTCATCTCACTTTTTAAAACCATTTTTATATCCCAGGCTACGCATTTGAAGCTATAAATCACCAAGACGGTAAAAGTCATGGTGGAACGGGTACATTAATTCGCAAACGAATTAAACATTTCAAATTATTTGCAAGCAACCTCTATTTGCGTTCAAGAAACCCACGAAAGAATAAAATTCTCGGGAGTCTACTGTCCAACCAGGTTTTCTATAACTGCAGAATATTTTTAAAAATTCTTTAACAGTCGTGAATCTTAATTTCTCGCAGATGGTGACTTTAATGCCAAGATTGGCTAACCCCAAAGGAAAGCAACTATTTAAAAAAAAAATCCAAACTTAACAGATCTTGGAATTACTCCAAGCCATATCTCTCGAAATTTAATTCTAACACAAACTTTAGACGAATTCTTATCTGATCACTTTGCGATTATGTTTAACCTTCTCAAGAATAATGAGTAACCCACCGTATAAACTGAATTCCAAAACTTCTAATTGGCTTAAATACAAAAAATATATAAGTGCACATTTACCCCTTAATGCCACAATGAGCTCAGAAGTTGATATCGAAGCCTTAGTAGACAGCTTTAATTCGTTGCCGCAGCTAAAAATTCAATCCCAATATTTAAATTGGAGTCCTCAAGCCATAATCGCTGTGATGTGAAAAAGAGCGTTTAGTCTCATAAAAAAGATGCTTAGTGCGTCAACTTCAGATAGCTAGATCACCTGAATCTAAGCAATGCCTCAATACAAGTTCTCATAAGTTTGAAAAAAGTCTATCACAAAAACCATTCTACGAAATATTATCTCCAATTGTTGCAAAAGACTCTCTATGGAAAGCTCGGAAACCTATCAAATCCAGTTAGAATCAGACTCACCAATAAGAGACCCTCCTGGAAACTGTGCTCAAATGTCATCTGGAAATTTATATTATTCCCACGTATCAGTTTGGATTTCGTGAAAGCATTGAACTAGGGAACCGAATCACGAATGAATGTAATACAAGCATTCGACCAAGTTTGGACCGAGTTGGCTACCTCAATATTCACATCCGTTTCTTGAATCATATTATACTAAAAGATGATTCAAATTGGGATCTAAAAATCACAGCTCAAGTGCATTTCCCTACACTCGAGCGTATCTCAAGGAAGTGTGCTTGGATTTATATACTATATCAATATAAAACAGGCCGACCAAATTTAACAAAAGTTAAGACCAGACCTGACATACCCGAAGGATTTTGATGCGCTGAATCCGAATCCGTGTTTAAAAACCAGACGGATAGGAGCAATTTCGAGCACGGATTCGGATTCAGCGCATCAGCGCGATAGGTCTAGTCTCTAGGTTAAACATTTGCCTGTGTAGTCCAAAGATGTGACATAATTTGTAGTTCACTTAGACTGACGACACACTTGGCGATTAAAAAGCATCAATACGGACTGTCTTATCAACTATCGTAGTCCCCTGTGCCTCGAATACAAAATACTTCATTGCAATACCATAATTAAGCCAATGTGTAATATTGAAATTATTCAGAGTTCAATTCTCAAATCCTCCGAATAATCAAAGGAGCTCCATGGTATATCAGGAAAGAAAATATCCAGAGCGATTTGAATATCCCACTCGTTGAAATTCAAATAGCGCGCATCATACATAAATATTATCCTTAAAACTTTTTGAACATAACAATATTTTAGTCAGATCCCTAACAAGGACATGTACAGCCACCCGACGATCGATTTAAGAAGTTAGCGGAACACACTTCTGCTATCTTATTTACATTATAGACACTTTGTATATAAAATTTATTGACAATATCGGTCTTACAATGCTATACCATGATCCAAAATTCAAAAAGCTTGCCAAAACTCTCAAATTTATTATACAGTGGTTTTAGGGGCCACTGAGGATTGGAGCATTGATAATTGGTAGATCTTCATTTGACGGTTATTGACTCGAATTGGAAAATTTTTATTATTCATTTCTGGATAGAGTGGTACCATTATGGGAGGTCCCAGTCTAGTCTGGTAGCAACTATATATTCGTACAAATTGTCATCTCAATAACCAGGTCGAAATGGGTAGGGTTAAATGGGGGAACCTCACTTTTAACACAAAAACAAAATTAAACTGCGGGATCACTAGCTAAGATGTGGCTGAAAGTTAAGTATGAGACATATTTTTTTTTAATTTAAGGCCAATCGGCAATAGTCGGCAGCCAATAATTAAATTTTTTCATATTAAATGTTTTACAAACGTTTTGCAATTGAAAACAAATCAAGATCTAGCAAGACTTTTGACTTAGATCTGCATAGACAAACGGTTTTCGTCATTTATTTTAAACAATTGTCTTTAAATTATTTATTTATTTTATTTGGTCTCAAAAAATAAATATTTAACGACTCCACTGATGCTCCGAGCAGCCTTATGTAGCATACGCTGTAAAACTGCGGATCTTTTCCACCTAGGAAGTATTTGGCAAATAGTCGAGTGAAACCAAAACATATAAATTGTATACGACCTTTATGAAGCACCCTATACATATTTTTAAAATAAAAAAAAAATATGCTTACGACATTTTCCTAAAATTATCAAAGCATGCGGATCAGACAGTTTTCACTGCATTTTCCATTCCAAACTCTTGTTCGGTCGTTGTGAAGGAGCGCAGTCTATGCGTCATTGAACAATGCATATAAACTTACAAACCAGCCAACACCAAAGACCACAAATCGAAACCACCACAACACAACCGCAAAGCTAAAATAGAAAACAAAAAAAAAAATCGTATGCAATTGACGATTAATTGCCGCTAATTATATTTATGTATCTACATATGTATCTATGTAGTATATAAACGTGCATTCGTTTCTACGATAGATATGTACCTCCTATTTATTTACAATTTTCGCTTGCTGCTCAATTACACAACTTGTGGCTTTGGCAGCGGTAACAGCAGCGGCAACAAGCAATTGTCGGGCGCACGAGTTTAGCATGCGGTCAATGCAGAAAAGTATCTCACACATTTAGTATCTTTTGCTTTACATGAACGAGCGAGCGAACGAACGAATGCATGAATGAATGACGTGTCATGCTTTCGCTTTTCTTTGGTTGGTTGGTTGGTTGTTTGTTTGCTGTTATGTTTTTTACCATTTGTTTTTTTTTATTATTATTGACATTAGCCTCGTTTATGGTGCTAACCATTTTAAGGCCTTATAATGTCTTTAAACCACAAAACGCTTTTCACAATAGTATTTTCTTTTTATATATATATTGTATTTCCATGCATTATTCACATTTTCGCTGTGCATCTCCTCTTTCCCCTAACTCTTTCTTCGCTTTCAACGTATCTGATTGATTATTGTTTACTTGCAGATACATTTGTATCTCTAGCTATAATGGCGCCAACTGTGCAGCACACGACGACGCATATGTTCCTTTTTTTTTGTTTTGTTTTTTTGATTGTTTGGCAGCTTTTGCGTAGCTTTTAATTTTTATGTTCACCTTTTTGTTGTTTATTTAGTCGTTGAAATAATTGAATTAGCTTTGTTTTTTGTGCGAGTTCACATTTTTTTTAATAAGAAATTCCTCGCTATGACTAAATACGCCCGTACGCGTCATCGCCGTCATCTCATCAACTTTAGTTTGTTATGCGATCTGGTTTTTGTTATAAAAAATATTTTGTACTTATTTGTAGAGCGCCTGACCTTCACCTCGTGATATATACTACTCAGACCGAGAAATATGTAGAACAACTTATGCAGCTGTAGACGTCGAGCCCCAAAATGTATGATGAAATAGTAATTTTAGCGTTTGTTTTTATTCCACCATGTGGTTTGTTTGCTTGATATACTTCAAAAGGAGCGTTGAATATTCTAAAAGCGTTTGAAAAGAACCGCATTTATTGTACTTTATAAGACAGCTGACAATCTTTGTGCATTAATTGATAATGAATTGTATTCAAAATTCTTAGAAGGGAACATATTATTTTTCTATAGAAAAATATAGAATAGGTTTATATATTATTTTTTATATTTTTTGAGGGATACGATTTTTTAATCTTTCAATTTATAATATTTTTTTTTTTTCCACGTATCACTTCGGAGAGTAGCGATTTGCACATAGTTTCTGCTTTAGCACTCTGAGAAGCTTAAATAGTTTTTTTTTATTAAAATACAATGAACATGAGCTAGGTGGTCATTCGTTCGGACCATTTCTTGCGATTACATGATTACCGAACTTCCACTTCAACATATCAATTGTTTCACCATTTTGTTGGAACCACTTTTCTGACCAAAAATAGTCTTCCTATTTGACATGTAGCGTGGTGATCATTTTCATAAATGAAAAAATATGGACCAATAACACCGCCGGCATGAAATTCACACCATACGATAACTTTGTGTGGATGCAATGGAGGTTGTCGAAGCACCTATAGTGCTGTTGCTGTCCAAACAGGCATATTTTCTGCCTAATCCATTGAGTTAAAAATTAGCTTCACCATTGACAATGATTATTTCGTTGAAATTCAGAGTTTCTTTAAAGTTTTGCAGAGTCCAAACATCGATTTTCGATAATTTACATGATTAATTAAGAGACTTAAGTTCTTGAGTTTATTCGATATTGTAAAGGAGTAAACTGACATTTTTGTTGAAAATTTGTCACAATTTAATTTGAGATAACAGTGGAGATTTGAGAGATTTGACTCATTTTCAATTGAAGAACTTTTGACTGCGAAATTTTCAATTGAATAAATTGTTTGGAATTGATCCGCTATACACCCAAAAAAAAATGTCCATAAAATTTAGGAATCATTACCTAAAAAATTTTTTTTACCTAAAACAGGAATTTAAGGTAAAATTTTGCCTAAAAATGAATTTCAAGGAAAAAGTTTCCTAATATTTTAGGTAAAAAAATTTTTAATTTAGGTCATAAAATTCATTTTTAGGCAAAAGTAAAAGTAAGTGAACTTCATGATACAAATGTAAACCAAATTTTTAACCTAACACTTTAGAGAACTTTTCTCTGCAGCTTCGTCTGTTACAACACAAAACACACAAGTATATGTGATTGATACAAGTGATAGGGAATTTATAGATTTTTTGACTTAACATGTATACCAAATTTTATTTCTGTACCTTAAATGGATGCAAAGATATGACAAATTTTGATTATCGCTTATAGGGGGGGTGGGGCAACGCCCCCTCCGATTTTGTCCAAACTTAACAGGTTGACTTCTCCTCATCCTCTTAACATGTATATCAAATTTCATCTCTGTACCTTAAATGGATGCAAAAATATGACAAATTTTAAATATCGGTTGTATGGGTGGTGGGGCAAAGCCCCCTCCGAGTTTGTCAAAACGTAGCCTATGTTCTTTTCCATCATCCCCTCTATCTCTATACCAAAATTCAGACGAATTGGTTAAGCGGTTTAGCCGTAAGGGAGCAACATCCATACATACATCCATCCATACATCTATCCATACACCCATCTATACATCCATACATCCATCCAAGCATCTATACATTCATACATCCATCCATCCCTACATCCATACATTTATCCAAATTTTCGCATTTATAATATTAGTAGGATATATAGATTAAGCAGTTCATCCCGGCGTAGAATTTTAAATGCAAGAGAATAATAAAATAGAGCTTCTACCCAGCAGAAATAATGCCCATCGTAATTAATTACTTCTTGTCTAGAATATATAACCAAATTTTGAAAATAGTCTGATGAAACTTTTGCCCCATATTATCTTTGACCCTCTTTCCTATCCTTGTTGAAGTAACATTCCGAAATCGAAAAAATACTTGAATTTCTTGAGTAGTGTATGTAAATTGTTTTTCCTGACGATCTGTTAAGATAAATTGTAACCCATATAATATTTGATCCCCTATTACCTTTCTAGAATTTTGTGTTTAATTACAATATATTATTTTTTTGTACAGAGTATACTAACCGATTTTGAAGCCAATCGGAGAAAAACAAACTTTTTCCATCATATAATCTTCAGCCACCTTTGGTAAAGAAACTTTTCAAATATGGCGATATAGGTTTATAATTATTTCTTCTATAGAGTATGCAAGCCGGAATGATCTGATTTGAAAGTGTTGAGGACAATCGTTTGAAAAAAATCGGGATATGTCTCTTTTTTTTTGCTCATAATTTATCGAAGTAAGTTTTGCAATGAAAATAGTATGGACGAAAACTCACAAAGAGTGAAAGTCGGAGATCTCACGAAGTGTATATAATTTTAATCAATTGGACAGGACGAGTCACAAATAATCGTCAGTGCTGTTATCTGTCTCGATGTTGCTGCTCATATCTGGCAGAGATTCGAAAAAGAAAATAATTTTTTTCCGAAACCCATAGTATGCCACGCTTAATGATAGTCCATACAAAACCACCACAAAAAGCCCACTATTAGATTTTTATAACAATATTAAAAATGGTTGTTGAATAACTACGGAGACAAATGTTTCAGGTTTAGTTACGAAGAATCAATGGTTGAAAAAACAGTCTCCTCAGCTTTCTAATGTAAGCTAACAGAAGATTTTATTGTTGCTCTCCATTCTCGCACTAAAATTCGAAATAAAAAAAAACTTTGATCTGTTGTGGTTCACAAAGACAGTCATGCAGAAAATGGACATCCCTATACAATCTCATATCCTAGGTCTTATATTGTATCATGTTTTTGACCAAGATAAACGCATCTGAGAATAGAGAACAAATGCTTAAGTGGTTTAAGAAGATTTTAACTAGTTCCAATGGAAATAACTGCAAAGTCAATATCAACACAAAATGGTGGCAACAATTTGTCATTATTAAAACATTTCAATTAATTTTTAAATTAAATTCTTTTACAGATTTATGTTAATTGTGCCAAAATTCTTAACAAAATATTACATAAAAGAATATTAAATCAATGTCGTACAAAAGAAAATGAAATCGTGCAAATAAATTCCAAGAAGTTTCGAAAAGAATCTTCCATAAACTATCGATAACAAACATTCATAAAAAAAAGGGAATAGTTATTAAAAGTGAAAACTCCGAAAGAAGTCGTTGAGTCGTACGAGTCTCAAAGGTAATGCAAATGGCCACAAATTGTGAATACAACGAAGAAAATGTCAGCACAAAAACTCCAAAATCTGCAATCAGCGGCGACGCCATGTCAACGAGCGCATCGAATGCATCAATGAATACGCACGAGGAGAAACAGGACGGTAGAGAAAAATTAGAGCAAGGTTGTAGCGACACTTCGCTGACGGATAGCTTAAAAGAGCACGAACAGGACGAAAAAGTAGGCTGCAGTAGCAGCAGCAAGTATTGCAGAATGGCGACAACGTTGCAACGTCAACCGGCTATCTACGAAGACGATAGCTTCGAGTCTGCTTTCGAAGCATCTATGGATGATCTGGAACAGGGCATACTCGATGGCTATGAATCGGATACGGAGAGTAGTGACGATGGAGATGATGCTGCATCGGTGACAAGTCACACGCACGAAGGACTCAAATATACGCGGCACATTGAACCGAGCATGCTGCAAGATTTGCCAAGTACAAATTCTTTTGATTTGCATAGCAGTGGCAGCAGCAGCGATGATGAAGATGATGGTGAGAATGAACAATGTGGCGATGGTGCATCGGAAGCGTACTCAATGCTGAATATATCACCGAAGTACGGCCGCTCGAGTGAAGCACGTTATGATGCCTATCAAACACGTCCGTACCTGGTGCCATTTATGGAACGGCGTCGCCTATCGCAATGCAAGGAGGAAGACGATGAGGATGACGGTGATAAGTTGTCGTCACAAGCAGCACAGCAGGGTAGTGATACATTGAAGTTGGAACGGAAACCGGTGCCACCACCACCAGGTCCACCTACACCACAGGATGCTGCATCGAAAGAGAAATTTAAAGACCTCGAGCGTTTGAGACAGCAATTTATGCATAAGATTGATCGCATAAATACGCGTAGCTATGAGGAAATAGAGGCCGTACCACCACCGCCGCCACCACCACCACCAATTCCACCAACCATATTGCCGCCATCGCTGAAGAAGCTCTTGCATGCAAGTACCTCACCGGTGTCAACCTCACCGGTTACGTCACCGGTACATGTGCCAAATGCGGCGGCAGTTGCAACGGATATGGAAGTGACAACTCCAACAAAGACAAGCTGCAATACAGTGGCGCCAAATATGCTACCGCATGCAGTTGCGCTGCCAACTTCATTGCTTCCAGCTACGTCCAATACGTCTTCCGCTGTTGTAACCACACCACCCGAACAGCGCCTACCTCAACCGCTTGCAGTTAGCTCTGAGCCGCCGTTCATTATGAAAGGTAAATTCAAAGTAACCAAAGCGTTGGAGACACCTGAACTGCGTAGCGAAGCTCAGCAATTGAAAAATCTGCGCGCTACATCGAATGCGCAGACAATCAGTTTTCCCTCTAGCTTTGGTGGCTACTCCTCGGTGCAGGGGCTATTCTCACAGCGCTATGGCAGTCATCGGTTTTCCTCTGCTGCTGCAACGCCTCATTTCTCGAAACAATTCTTCGACACCTCACTCGTTGAGATTCGTACACCGTCAGAGAGTAATACTGCGCTGAACGCCACCAACACCAATGCATACCAAAGTTCCACATGTGATATTAATAGTAGTAATACGAAACAGGACCAAAGACCCGTTGGTGCACAGCTACCGGAGCTCGACGAGGTCTGGATTGTACGCACACCCGCATCGACTACGGCACCACTTTCGTCGACACCGTCGTCATCGAGATCGGAGTCGTTATATGGCAGCGGCAAGAAACTGCCTTCGGCACCTGTACTAAACCGTGATGATAGTGCGCCAACAAGTGGCGTAACCACGGCGGCACCATCGGAAGATGTAAGTTTTTGTACACTGCTAGTGGTAACTATTGTATTACTAAAAGTGGAAATAGTGAAGGTATCATAAATCGTACCGAATATTTAGATTCAAAAGAGCTTAGTTTTGGCTACTTATCAAATTTTTATAACGAAATCCTAAATAAAATTATATTCATAACTAGTTGGTGGGTGCTCTGATATTATAGGTGTTTAAAACAACAGTCCTTAAGAAGCCATCACATTAAATCCTAAGTGATATTGATTGTAATTAAACACACTTAATTAATAATCCAATAGTTGGTGGTAGGCTTGTATTGGGTCTATCTCTAAAAAAATTTTAAAATAAACTTGTAAAATTCCGGAGCAGTCCTAGTCGAATTCAAAAAACACGAAGTCTTTATCTATTACCGTTTCCGAGATCCTTTCGTTCATACAGACGGACGGACAGATGGACACGTCTATATCGACTCCTCTATCTCTCCTGACCATAATGGGGGTAACTTTTGGGGCTCTCCGATCATTATTTCTATCTGTTACATACATTTGCACAAAACCAATAGGCTCTTGTACCTTCGGTCACGAAATTAGAAAACCTTGGGACGGAAAGACATTAAATAACTGCTTCATGATTCTTCAATAGAAATTTCTGAACCACCGTGCTGGCTGCGAATTTCAAATTTCGTTGCTTTTTTGACTATTTTAGCAAGGCTTTGCACCATTGAACTCGAAGTGACTGTTCGTACACATCTTTCATATACCTTTGATATATTTCTATGTACCGCAACGAAGTTTTTGCCTCATTTTTTGATGAATTCACACTTTTTTTAACTATACTTAAACAAGTCAGATTTCGAGACCTCCCCACCTATTATAGTGTGCACACACACATCTAAGTATAATAGATTCTGATTTCATAGATCCTGATTCTCTTTTTCATTTTAACTATCTAAAACTATGCTAGAAAGTGCGCTATTTTCGTGCTAATTGAGCCGAATCAAGGCATTCTATTAAATTTTCCACTGCGGTAGAAAGGTATAACAGTGCAACACAACGATTATATACCTAATCTATTCAGATAGGCATTCAGACGGGCATTACTATATCGTCCCATCACATTGTGATAATCACGGATGGAGTCTTTCTCACAGGTAGTGAAATATCGCTCATCCCTAGTACGAATATAAATAAAATCCACATTTTATGATGTATATTGATGATGTTAGAATAAGTAACAATTCTCTCGAGAAAGTAAACGTGAGAGAACAGTAGAACATACTAACCGTAGCCGGTTATTGTATGTTACAACATTTTTTACAAAAGTGACATATTATTGTTTAATAATAGTTTGTATTTTTATGAAATTATATAAAAAGGCGCAGTGTATTTCAAAATCTTGAACTCACGACTGCATGCGGTACTCTTTTTTTTATTTCAATACTCATATGTACATATGTCATGAAATTATTGAATAATTTACCTTTCTGGGGACTTTTAACTCATGCGTCTGGCTGCAATAAATTGTTTATCTCGCATATTATAACAAAACAATCACTGCCTTGGCACTATTCCCTCGGGGGAATTACAAAACGATAATAATTACGCTTTCTTTAAGAGGAAATGACACAGACAGACAATCAGACAAATAGTTTAACAATCGCTCGAGGCAAAAATCATTCACTCAGACACACTTAACAACAAATTGAACTAAAAATAAATTGCAAAACCAATTTAGGCATAAAAAAAAAAAAAAATTCGAAAGTACTAAAAGGTGAAAAAAGAAATCCGACACAAAAGTTTACCCAAAAAGATGTGACAAACAACTTTTGAGAAAGATGAGCTAGCATGACATGCAAAAAGAAAAAATAAGACCAAATTGTTTGCAAAACTCATATATTTCAGCAAATAAAGTAGCTAAACTTGCGTAGTTTACACACGGATTAAGTACAATGTACAATAAACATTTTTTTTTTTTTGCATTTTTTTATAATTTTTATATAAATATAAAACGGTTGCATGAACTGCTTGAGTGACTTCTGACGTCAGTCGTTTATGCGCAAATTATTTAAATAAATTTCAAATTGTTCGATGGCAATGTGTATGCAGCTCATTGAAAGTTATTCATGCGTAGGATTTGCAAATAATTTATTTTAGGCACGTAGAGGAAAGATTTTCTATCGGTTTTGGGTTGAGACGCGTTTTAAGTATAATTTATGGCAACCTTGTCCTGTTAAAATACAGTTCTAAACGTTTAAATTGATTTGACAACTCTAAAATGGCCAATCAGCACAAATGCCATTCACAGTGCTTGTTGGTGTTTGCTTAAATGTTTTTTTTGTTTATGTTTGTAATAAAATTTTATGCTTTTGTCTGCAAGAAATTAACTGAAATTTGATAAGAAGTATCTTTCAGTCTATTCAAACGAAATTTTGGGTGTAAATTTATTTTGTCTAATAAGAAAATCAAACAAACAATTCGCTTTAAAGCCAACTGTCTGTGAATTTTTAACATAGCGAAATGTTTATGCGCTTTGCCCGATAAAATAATAAACGTGCTAAAGCTCAAAATATGCTAAATTCGTTTGAAATTTTATACACATCCAGTTGTATCCAGTTTTGTGTAAGACTTTTTATACCCTGCGTTTATTGTGAGGTAAGAGTATTAAACGTTTTTCGGAAAGTTTGCCACGTTACATGGGTGATATCGTGACATGGTGTACATATATTCTTGACATACTTGAAGAGGCTGAAATTTTGTAGTGAGACAAATAATGCATTACTATAAATCTTCAGCTTTCATATTGTAAAATAAAAAAATGCCACAAGTTGACCCAGAAATTAAAAAAAAATAACAAAATTTGTTTACTTAACACCATCTCAAAGAGAGCTGCTTCCTTTTATGAACTAAAACACGAAAAAACATCTGATTCCATGTAAGCGAAGCTTTAATACACTTCACACGATGTTTCAAATTGTGTACTTAGTAGCACATTCTTTGGAAACTACTCTCCCAGCAATCTTTAGTGTTCAACCCGATTAGTTGCTTAAAACACTTCAGCATGTTGCTCCATCCGAGCCTAAATTGTGCTAATTTGTTCTGAGGAGTAAGGAGAATCGATTTTAACAACATCAAAAATTTTGTGAAGAAATTAAACAGATCGACAAAATAATATGTTTAGAAGTAAGTTAGAAGATCTAAATTGGTGTTCCAATTATGACTTCGAAGAGCAAACAGAAAAAAATGGTTTTGAACCGTATTCAAATTGTAAAATAAGGCGAACAAGTAAAGAGTTTAGTGTGAAAGTTATTGAATTCCTTAAAGCAACCATGATATCTAAATCATTATATTAAGATCCGCTACCAAGAATTGTTATTGAAAAAGTATGTCACTATGAAAATGGCTTTCTGTGATAAAGGTCAGGCGTTTACGTTCTGAGGGATAAAATAATTAAGACGACACCATGTATGAAGTGCGTTTAAAGCCTGCAACAAACTATTTGGATCCATCAGGATATGACAAACAAAATTTGATATAATCTGCATAAGTTAGCATATGGGCATGTTTAATAACCAAAAAAGATCAATAATTGAATTATTAAACCATATAGGACAAAGGGAACCGCCAGAAGTCATTACAATAGGCTTAGATAAATAATTGTTAAATAGTTCTGTATGTACAAGTATAACTCAATCCAAATAAAAGGAAATGTAGGAAACGAAAAGTTCTTAATTAAAAAATATATGTTTGTGAATGGTGCATATGGATGTACTTCTAACGCAACGGAATGGACTGACAACAGGCTTTAACTACTATTATAATTGGTCAGTAATGAATTTTTCAAACTGTTTTGTTTAGCACTCAATACCCCTATAATTCATGATATCAGACTTGCTGCCCAGATGGACCTAGAACAATTTTTTTATATACGAAGCTAATAAAGATTGCTTGAAGAGAAATTTAGTATGTTGGTGAACATGAAGCATCGCTGCTTCCTTATGGGTAGGATGGCCTTCGTAAGTCATTTGACATTTGCTACCAATTATTGTCATTGGGTGTTACTTAGGCATAAAGTCCGACCGTAGGTGCATAATTTAAAATGCATCATCTAACAGTTTTGAAGGTGGTTATTTTAGTCTTTTAATTCTTATCACATGAACTCCATGCAAGCGCAGTTAGTACACTTTTTCTCGACTTAAACCGAATGTTCGCAGCAGGGGATAATAGGTCGTACCAAGAAGCATCGAGTACAGAATTGTAGGACTAGTCAAAGCTGTCCTAAACTTCTTTGTCCAGAAGGTAATTATGCAAGCCGAATAATTGTGCGCTGACAGCTTGAGTTTTTAGCGAGCATCCATAAATTTTATGAAGTTTATCAACTAGAAATTAATTCTTTCATAAAAATGTTAAAGACTGTTAAACGAAAATGTACAAAAATGGAGGTAAGGGCATATTAGCTAAATGCATATTAAAAAACAAAAAAGAACTCCACACTGCGGCTAAATTCCAAAAAACTACAATCTTTGGTACCATCCACACATCTGAGACAATTCTACTACTCCGTCTATAATCGGATTCAGAGCACAACCAACTTCTTTGATGAGGTATTCACACCGCGGCAGTTAATTTTTAAACAGAGCCCATAAATTTTCGTTTGGGATCAAATCTGGCCGGTGTTTTCGGGTTTTCATTCTGTTGAAAAATTAATGCAAATTTTAGATAAACCCTTTCGTCCGCAAAGTCTGTTTAATTAGACTCCAAACTATTCAGATACTGCTTCTTTCTCATGATTCTATCAATTTTAATCAATGGTCAATCGATTTTAATTATGATGTAAAGCAACCATTAACTTACCATCACCGTGTTTCATTGTTTCAACTACTTGGTGTTTTTTTAACTTTTCATGTGGGCGGTACCAGTAATACTCCTTACAAACGTCTAACCAAATTATCCTCTCACAGTCCTTTACGTTCTAATTTATGTATTCCTTGCAAAACTGGTTTGTCTAAATGAGCTGAAGATTCTTTGGTATTGTCTTCTTCTTGGTGGACATAAGGTGCTCAATGAAAAGGCCGGAATTTTTGCAAAATTGGAAGGCATGTCATAATATCTGAAATCATATCAGCAAGAATATATCTCGTATTAGCCTTTGTAATCGCATTTCTTAGAGTACGTGATAAGGAAGTAAGATTCATCAAAATTTTCAAGCCGTGTGATATTATCTAAAATAAGAATGTGGTCAGAACTCAACGCAACATCGATCTCCACTCAATGTATGGAAATAACATGTTAGTAGAGACATCTATTTGGTCTGCGTTATTTATTTCCCTTGAATCATTTCTTAGAACCTAATAATACGCATTGAAATCATCAAAAATAAAACATTGATCACGTTTCATCACGGGGTTCAAAATTGGACGACACCTAAGCTATTGACTGGCTATTTACTTTAGCTAAATTGCCACATATTCTTCAAAGCCAAAGCACCTCGTCGCTTCCTTGGATGAGGTTTTGTAGATAGATACTACGGCCAGGTCACAGTAGATGTGTAGATGTCGTAGTAACTACTATCCAAAAATAATAATAATAATCAAGTTAGAAAATTACAGTCGGGCGTAACCGACTGTAAGAGGCCAGTACAGGTCGTCTAACAAACACATTAAATGTTTCCCGAGCTTATGACCAAGCTTATGACCACTTCTCACTGGACGAATAAATTCCTTATGAAACAATTTTTTGTGTATGAAAAGAAAAGGGAGAACGGAAGTATCATAGGTCGTTGAAATTCAAATGCTTATAAATTCGTCATTTATTATCCGATTTTGTTGAACTTGTTGGATTTTGGCTTAGAGGGACGTTATCTCTATACTGACATATTTTGGGGTGATTTTATGGGGAAGGGGGGGAGGAGCAAAATTTTAAAATAAATTTGTAAAACTTCGGAGCAGTCCTAGTCGAATGCAAAAAACACGAAGTCTCTATCTATTACCGTTTCTGAGATCCTTTCGTTCATACAGATGGACAGACGGACATGTCTATATCAACTCCTCTATCACTCCTGACCATAATGGGGTTAACTTTGGGGGGTCTCCGACCATTACATTTGCACAAATCCAATAGGCTCTTGTACCTTCGATATAGGGCCTAAAATGGTTGTTACTAACTTTGAGTTTATGAATTATCTTGTCTATGAGTCGATTCAAAGTAGGGTCCCCCTGTTGCTTTCACAGATGACAAAAATAGAAAACTATTTTTTTGTTTTGTTTATAGATACTCGTTTACAATCTGACGATACATCGAGTGCAGTGTATTCAATTTTCGGTTTCACCGAGCCTAATATTTTTTCACTAACTATTTTTTTTTCTACATACATATTTTAAATACCAATAAAATAAAGTGATGACGACGATTCGACAACAAAGCCGCGTCATGGGCAAATTTTTATGTGCTGAGTGCCAAAAACATAAAAAACGTCTCATAGTAAATCTATTTAACCCACTTGCTCGTGTGTCGCTAACGATGTCATTAGCTTATATTTATATATGTATATCCAAAGTCTCCAGCTCATCTGTTGCGCATATGAATTGTTAAATACTCGCAACGATGGAGCTGTCGCATGCTGACCCCAGCTGGCGCACGTGACTTGCCAAGTTTATTTTTTCGGTTTCAGGTTTTAGTTTATTTATATTTCTGCCACGCTGGTTCGCTGCTCAGTTGTAATGGAAACCTGTTGAATGTGAAATTCGAGACGGGTCAAAATTAGTGTACGAAGTTTTATGCATTAAAAAAGGTTTCATATTTTGCACGCCCTTTGCAGGAATGTGACGTAAATGCATTTTGTGGTTAATGAAATTTCAGTTTCGCTTTCTGTGAAATTAATTAGTTTTGGTTTTTCTTGATTTAGATTAGCGCAATAAGAGAATAAATTGTGTGCTGTATATTTTTTGTGAATTATTTGACTTGTGTTTGCGCTAATTTATCTAATTGGATTTTTTTTTCGCTTCAGTGGCAAAGATTTCCTTTTAGCTGAAATATTAGATTTATGAAGTGTTGTTATGAACTGAGTAACGAGATTACGTTTATTTATTATTTAAATTATGCAAACACTATAAGTGCTGTGATCTTTTTGCAACAATAACAATATAGTAGTTACATTCAGATTTAGAACTTTGTATAACAATTCATGTATTGATATAAATAAATGGCATATTATCTATGTATCTGGAAATATTGACATAATGATCACACAAAAAAAAAAAAAAATATTATAGAAAAGTTATCTTGCAAAGAACTTAAAAAATACCAGCTATAGCAAGTGGTACAAGCCCGTTGAGTCAAATGAAGAACATATCTCCATATAAAACTCCACACTTTTTATCTGTTTATATTAGTTGTAATAAAAAAGTTTTCAATACAAAACATTTTGGTAGGCGGTGAGTTTCAATAAGAACTATCCTAGGAAAACAGCATATCAGCTTGGCTATTGTTAATATATGTAGATCCTATAGATTCTCCATACCGATTATAGAAATATATATTTAGAATTATGCAATTAATAGCTGACTTACATTCGAGAAGATGGCTATATCAAATCTGATTTGGATGCTGATTAAGAATTCCTGAATGGATTAGCCATTTGTGAAGACAAGTGGCGTTGGTGAGAGAAATCATGGCCGTCGTGCGCTACTATCTATCACATAACATCCAAGAAGATGTCAGACTGATTCATAAGTCATTTGTTATTTAGCAGCTGATTGTATATTTTGTGTGTCTCAATATAGGGAATGCTGTCTATGAGAACCCATCAACAAACGTAAGATATACACTGGCGAGCAAAAGTGAGTGCATGTTTACCATATTTTACTTAAAGTGTCATAAAATGGTGAATACTAAACCCGCGGCTGATTTTGATTATATGGGAGGTGGCATCGCCACCACCAATTTTGACGAAATTTAATAAAATTACTTCTCGCAATTCCAATTTCAAACAAAGTTCTCCTGATCCTTTGTCTTCAAAAAAAAATTTTATACGCCTCGTCGTATTTTTCATTAATTTCTATTTAAATTCTCTTAAAATATTGTTTCATTCTATCATTCAAAATTACTCTATGTTCGTTGGTGTTCGATTGTGTTGTCCCAAATGCCTCTTCAACATAGACCACATTTCTACGGTTGCGTTGAGGTCTGAACTTCGAAAATGTCTTCATCCTTGGAAAAGGCGCTGTCGTGCACAGTGTTGGCTAAATGGGTTTGAAAAATTTGGCGGTAGTCCTCTTTCTTCATTATTCCATTAATTCATACAAGCGATCTCAAATGCCACCAAGTAATACAACCCCAAACCATCAAGCTACTTCGGCCATGTTTGATAATTTATTTAACATCATGTTTTTGAATTGCTTCATGAGGTCTGCTCTAAAAATATTTCATGCCATCAGATTGAAATCAGTTGATTTTTGGCTCTCTTCGGACCAAACATCCGGTTTTCAATTATCTATGATCCAATGCTCATATTATTTGCAGAATTTTGGGCGCTTTTATATTCCTATCGGTTTAGGGTTGTTTCACTTGGATGATATGACTAATTAAAAATAAGGTGAATATGCACTTACTTTTGCTAGAGAGTGTATCACTTCTTTCACCCATTAAAAACTTCTAAGATCATTTTTTTTTTATGTCAATGACAGAAATATACCTATTAACATATCACCAGCATAGTTTCAGAAAATACCGCAGCAAGACTTCAGTTGATGGTGGCTCTAGATTTTAACAAGGCATTTGGCACTGTTGATCATGCATTATGGTTTCAAGATCAGTTGCCACCTCAACGGTGCGAGGTTAGGGAATCGAAAGTTATACCTCAATTAAGTTCTCTCTCCAATGCTGTTCAACTAATCACTGGCTAAGATAAAATTGTCTCCTCTTTGTATAGAACTGGTGCCCTAATAAAACCACTTTACCATTTTGTCCTCGGATATGGACGTATTAGAATTTTTGAAAGAATTAATTTCTTTGAAGATTTTATTAAAACTAAAACTGGAAGTATTTCCTCCTTAGATTCTTGAGTATCGCAACCAAGACTACCCATCGACTAAGATTGAGAAACAAATTCATCGCTTTCTCAAGTATAGGTAGAGTATAGGTAGAGACTCTATTATTATCAGCACCTCTAAAGCTATTCGATGATGTGTTCTACATTATGCAGCACTATGGATTCCTTGCCGCAGTAAGACTCATTGGCGTGGCCTGCAAAGAGATCAGAATTGCATGAGGACTTTAGTCAATAAAATTTCTCACCAGTTAATGAGTATGTACCCCGTTGCATCTTTACAAAATTAGCAAAATCTAGATCGGTATGTGCTAAATGCTCGAGTCCTTCAGAACGGATTGGAATATGCACCATTCATTGCTTTCAATTTACTTTGTCTTGATCCTGACACTTTAAACCTATGGTTAGACCTCGATTAATCGTTTTCTAAGCATGGCTTAATACAACATGGACAACCATAAGATTTTGATTCAACGATTTTAAATGTGGGCGCCCCTTTCGGTTTTTTTTTTTAATAAAAGCAACCAGGACCAAAGCTACTAGTGAAAGCTATGAAACAATGCATGATATGATGATCTTCGAATTAATGCGGGAAGTAGAACGATAATCAATAGTTTACCTACATGATAAGTTAAATTCAAGAAAGGGTCGCCCGGATGAATGCTGTGATATATCTCACGGTAAACAAAAATCGGACATGGATTCGGGAGGCCTGTTCTACGAATTACTGCCTTAAACCTACACAGCCGACACACCATGACTTCCTAAAAATTCTTTTTATTTTCAACATTAACGACAAATTTTGAAGAATTTGACAAATCATTTTATTTTTTATTATTGGTTTTTTAAGCTAGGGTGGGGGACAATTGAATAATTTTTTGGTAAAGGTTTTCAACCTAAAATAAGAATATGTTTCATCTTCATTTCTTTCATAATCTATTTACCAAGTGATCGACCCTCATTAGGTTTACTTTACTCGGTCTCTCAAAAACTCTAAAAAAAACACGTATTATCCTGTTAAAACAAAAATCAAAGCTCATACAAAACTCACCACACTGGCACGAAATACGCGAAAACTCACCAAATAAGACGCAATGATTCTGCGAATCAATTTCAAAACCAAACACGATTCATGTCGTCATCATTGAAATCCACAAGCAAAGTCAGTTCCACCCACAATAATTTTGCGCAATCATAAATTAATTGATTAGATTCGATCACGAAGTAGTATGAAGTCGAAGTAAAAAATACAAACACAGCCTCGTCGTTAATTAATAGAATGGCAAGAAAAAACAAATAAAGCTAAGCACGAGTCTGAAACCAAACGCATGAGGTCAATTAATTGATACGTCAAGGATAATGGAGGCAAAATTGTCATGTTCTAGTGCAATTCTTTTTGCTCACGCTGTCACACACACACACACACACACACACACACACACACACACACACACATAGAGCAGCGCTGCTTCTAACTTTATTTTGAATGTATTGTTTGCCAACAATTCGGCATAATTGCGGTTGGTGGCTATCAATACACAGCGGCGATATTATAGCAACAAAATATAATTGTTATCCCATTGACCACTTGTGGCGCGCGAACGTTGAGCATTGAGCAATTATTATTACGAGCGACAATGAAGACGAAGCCGCCTATATCTATATATACGAGTATTACAACAATGAGGATATTGTTGGTAGTCAGGGATATGTAGCCATTGTATATTTTTAGTGCTCCAGTGAAAGTGCACGAAGACGGTTTGCTTTGGTGGCAAAAAGGAATTTCTTTTTTTTTTTTAAATTTCTATAATGCAAAAAACCGCACATACTCAAAAAAGACATGTACACTTTCAGGAACAAGATGCTGGACGTGCACCTGGCTCAAGACCCTCCAGTGCGCCCACGGAACCCAATGCCAAAGCAGCAAGGAAAGCTTCAAAGAAGATGGAAAAGGAAGCGAAGTAAGTGCACATGCCAAATTGAATTATAAACTTCTAAGCAACTAATTCGTCAATATAACTTACAGACGGCAGGAGAAAGAACAATCACGTCGCGAAAAGGAGGCACGTAAACTCGAACGTGAAACAGCGCGACGCATTGAACGCGAGACAGCCAAACTGGAGAAGCTCAATCGACATACCGAAAAGATCTCACGCAGTACAGAACGTGTTGGAGGTACTGGATCACGTTCTGGTTCGCTCGAGCGACGTCGCAGCGGCGAAGATTCACCTGTGCTCAATCAGTCAACAGTGCATGGCATTGCATCGCCAAATCGTCGTCCCACAATTTTCGACGTATTTCGACCGCGCGCCAAATCGGATGCAAAGCGACAGAAGGAGAAACATTTGCTCGATCCATCATCGGCAGATAGCAGCGCAACAAGTAGCACATATTCCGTTTCCGGTGGTCACTCAGAGGGACGCAGTGGCGGCACTGGTGGCGCAGGTGGCCTTATGAATTCCATGAAAGTGGCAATGCAAAATTCGGGTCTCATCGGTGGCGGTACACATCAACAACGGCAGCATCCTGCGGTAACGATAACAAACGCTGATGGTACAGTGGCGGCTAAATCAAAGATTCGCGATGGCTCAGCGCATCCGCATCAGGGCAGCGATGCACAGGCGAGTATTTGACTTTTGTTGCATGAGTGCTTTTAATAATTGAAGTTGTTTATCTTATTTTACAGTATTATCATACAGTGACTGCAGTGCGTCGTGCGGATGCAACACGCTCACCAATGACCAAAGTGATGGATCTATTCAGGCATCGTTCAAATTCAGCGGCAACTGAGGCGGATAAGCGCAAAGCGGTGAGTTTTTGTTTTGTTGTTGTTTATAAACTCACCACACTTGGTTGGGTTGTGGTCTATGATAATTTTTTTTTTATGATGAGCTTTCAATATGTACAGATAGCATGCGGTGTAGCTTTTCGTTAAGCTTTTTTATACACTGAAAAAAAAATTAAAAATTTTATTTCATATTCTATTGTGAGACGTTTCATTAAAGTTTGGCGAGACATTTTGTATTACAATTTAATATCAATCTACCATATGGTAAATCGCGAAAATCTAAACAAAATATATTCTTATAATATGGAGAACTATATACGTATGTATGTACCTATCAGCGTAGTACTACAGACTTTGTCGCCCAAGGGGCAAAAATTTAAAATAAACTCGTAAAATTCCACCGAAGTCCTAGTCGAATGCAAAAAGAACGAAATCTCTTTCTATTACCGTTTCTGAGATCCTTTTGTTATTTTCATGGACAGACCGACATGGCTATATTGACTCCTCTATCGCTATTAACCATAATGGAGGGGTCTCCGACCATTATTTCTACTTGTTACATACTTTGGCACAAAACCAATTTTGATAATAAGAACCACCATCGCTGTAAATTGACACCGTTCTCGGGGTTTGAATACGATGGCACTTCGGGCCGTTTGCTTAATTTCTAAAATGTCGATTTTGATCTTTCGATTTGACGACCATAGATGTGTGTGGATACTTCAATATATTTTTCAGTTTACTGCTCCAATGGTCCAATATCGTATAAAAGACTCAATTTCTTTTCGATTAATAGGTATTAATCAAGAAATGAACAGTTTCACATAAACTTTATTTTAAACGTGTGGAACAAGTACGAATCTTGCAATCGAAAGAACGTGACTTCAATTTTCCCGTCTAACTTTGACTTGTTCAATCTTAAATATTAAAAAGAAAGTTCGCTGAAGTCGAATTTGCTCGACTTTGAGATAGTCTTTACCGCCATCAAAACTAAATTACAATCCTATCTGAGTTCGCTAGTGATGTTTAGTGATGTTTTAAAAAAATAGTTTGTATAGCCTATATGGATCTATATGACCTATATGGAACTTTGTTTTTATCGTAGTATTACCGTAAGACACACCAAATTTGAAGTTTGAAGGTGTTGGAAAACTAATCGTCGTGGAAACCAATTAATTTTCTTCTAAACTTCAGAGTGTGGTGGATCCTTCTTTATACATAAGAATTGCTGACATAACTAATTCATTCATTAATGGTTTCTGGAGAGCAGCACTGGTTTATGGTGAATATGCTTACCAAGGACGTAAGTTTTTTGTCATCCGATTGTCTTCAAACTATCCAGTGAGGAAATTACGTCCCATTTGCGTAATTTTAGACTGTTTTTCCTGCCGGAACAACAACCTGCATTGAAAATCATACAGCTATGCTTTGCAATATTTAATGGGTCTGAAAACCGGAACTGTTTGTAGATTCGATTTGCAAGTTTAACTAGTATTTGTCTTAGTGTATGAGGGTGGACGTGAGTCTTAATCTTGTACCACAGAGGTCAGGGGCGCACGAAGTGCACTTCATAGTTACTTCACCCTGGCAATTACTATGGCCCTTCATAAAATACCGTTATGCCTGTTGTTGTCACCCAAATGCGGGCAAATTTTCTTCGGAAACTTGACGTGGAATTCCGTTCACAACGAAGTTTTGGGACCCATAGACCTACAGAGGTTTTAGGAACGCCTCAATTCCACTTATCTAGGAGCGAAGTTGGACGTTCAAAATTAAGTGTTGTCGGTTCGGTAGGCATTTACGAAAAGCCACTTCAACATTCTGTCTTCAAACAATTTAAACACGTATTTTGCAGATTTCGAAAATATCCATACGAGGAAAAAGGAGTCAAAGCCTTTAACTTGGTTTGTGTACATAGAAAACAATTAAACACGTATTTCATAGATTTGGGACAAATTTCTTAAAATGGAAATGGGGAGTGAAAAATTATATGGAGAAAAATCAGTGTTCTGTAGAAATTCTTTAAGAGAGTCCATTTTTTTATTCATTTTATTTCAATAATATCTAAGTTGAGATTCGACTAGTCATTTCAAGTCTTCAAGATCTTGATGATCAAACTTACAAAGAATGGATGGACAGACGGACATAGCATGATATGGAAAAATAAAAAAAAGATAAATAAAAAGTTTAGCCAAAAGTTTGAATAATATTAAAGTTCTTCAATGAATATATATGCTTAATCAGAAATAATGTTTTAAAACAAACCACTCAACATATAATATGAGCACAGTTTATTGAATCAGATTAAATATCAGCGACGGCTGCCAGCATAAAGAAGTATACATATGTACATGCGTTATTTTCTTGATACACGTCATACTCTTACCCAAGGTTTCTTAATCTCACGATGTGTCACAAGATGATCTTGCACGATCAAGTGTTTTTTGGCACAATGTCACGAAATTCGACCTTGAACGAAGCGGATGTCCGCGAATAAACTCCGATTACTACCGATGTACATTAATCCTTGAATGGAATTCTCTACATTGTTTAAATATATTTCTACTTTTTGGTGTCACGCAGTCTGTGTTGATTAACCAATACGCATAGGTTTTAGCAAAACAAAAAAATATTATTTTATAATCTCACAGTCAGTCAGTCGGTCGGTCGCTACATATATATATTATATATTCCACATTGTATTTATTTACCTATACATAGTATAATGATTAAGCAATAAAACAAACAACTGCGTCATCATACGCGACAACACATCACGCTGCTCTTTTTCTTTATTACCGCTGCGAATGTACAAATATAGAACTGAATTGTACTGAAGTAGTATACTTGACCATGAGAGGGTCTTTGATAAGCATCGACTTTGTATAATAAACGCAACAAGCGTTGTAATTCTTATCAAAGTTTTTTTTTATTATCTTTGAGAAAGTAAGTCAATAATATTTTTGGCAGTGAGACAAGCAGTATAACGTGTATGTATTACAATATATTTGCTAAATCGCTACAACATTTATATAGAAAGAGTATATTGTTTTAGAATCATAAGAAAAGTGTATCTTTATGTCGTGTGAATTGTTTTATTGTTAGGCCCTGTACCGAAGGTACAAGAGCTAATTGGTTTTGTGCACATGTATGTAACAGGTAGAAATAATGGTCGGAGACCCGCCAAAGTTACCCCCATTATGGTCAGGAGTGATAGAGGAGTCGATATAGCCATGTCCGTCTGTCCGTCTGTATGAACGAAAGGATCTCGGAAACGGTAATAGATAGAGACTTCGTGTTTTTTGCATTCGTCTAGGACTGCTCCGGAATTTCACAAGTTTATTTTGAAATTTTGCCCCTCCCCCCCTTCCCCATAAAATCACCCCCAAGGAGAAATATTTCTTCGGCACAAAAAAAAGTTAACGTCCCTCTTAGTCAAAATCCAAAAAGTTCATCAAAATCGAATAATAAATAACGATTTTATAACCAATTGAAGTTGAATGACCCCCCTTTTCTTTTCATTCATATTCGAGCAGTGAGAAGTGGTCATGTGTTTGGTCATATGCTCGGGAAACGTTTAATGTGTTTGTTAGGAGACCTGAACTGGTACAGGGCCTCTTACAGTCGGTTACGCCTGACTGTATTTTCTTACTTGTTAGGCCCTGTACCGAAGGTACAAGAGCCTATTGGTTTTGTGCAAATGTATGTAACAGATAGAAATAATAATCGGAGACCCCCCAAAGTTACCCCCATTATGGTCAGGAGCTATAGAGGAGTCGATATAGACATGTCCGTCTGTCCGTCCGTCCATCCGTCCGTCTGGCCGTCCGTATGAACGAAAGGATCTCGGAAACGGTAATAGATAGAGACTTCGTGTTTTTTGCATTCGACTAGGACTGCTCCGGAATTTCACAAGTTTATTTTAAAAACTTGCCCCTCCCCCCCCTTCCCCATAAAATCACCCCCAAGGGTAAAAATTTCTTCGGCACAAAAAAAAGTAAGTATGCCAGTATAGAGATATCGTTCTTCTTAGCCAAAATCCAGTTCATCAAAATCGGATAATAAATGACGATTTTATAAGCAATTGAATTTGAGCGACCCCCCTTTTCGTTTCATACATAAAAAAATGTTTTAAAAGGCGCTCAGTCGTGCAGTGAGAAGTGGTCATGTGTTTGGTCATAAGCTAGGCGAACATTTAATGTGTTTGTTAGGCGACCTGCACTGGTACAGGGCCTCTTACAGTCGGTTACGCCCGACTGTGATTTTCTTACTTGTTTTCTTATAAAGTTTTTAAAACAATAAAAGTATCAGATCTGGATCAGTGTGGGATATTTTATTGGGATTAGTATAAGATACACCAAATTTGTTGTTAAAAGCTTAACTAATCCATAAGAATACGTCTTTCTCAACGTCAAGGTGAAATAGATTTGCATGGAGGCTACCAATTCTAGCGTTCCGACATTCCGTTAGAGCAGCTTTTTGTCCTAAGCACATTAACAAAATTTACCATAACTAAACCCATTTTTTGTGCTAATCCCTATAAGATATAAAAAACTTTATTATGCAAGTCATAATCTACTCCTTTTGAGTGCTTCGCATAAACAAATCAGGCATGTCCGTCCACTTTTTCGGGTAGCCCTCTTACAAACTGATATACCAGATGAGATTTTGTAATAACAACTTTATTTAAATCAATACTATCTATCAAGTGGACTTGGTGCTTTCATTTAGACGGGCGCTTCACAAAATAGACTTATACCCCACTTTTTGGGTAGACGCCAAACGCAAGTTCAAAAACAATTCCAACCAACAATTTTGTGATTTTGTAAGGAAAAAATCATTATTTAGGTCGATATCACCTTAAAAATCTATATGGATAATTCTTTTGTATGGTTGTTTCACATATTTTTGGCAAAGGGCGTCTCTCCAGGTTTTACTTTTTGTTTTGGTGAGACTAATTCGTTCTTAGTTAACATTTAAGCAGAATAAGGCATAGCAGACCCCATAATCAAGATCGAAATCTAAGTAGATCCTGCCACGTTCGTCCGTCATTCTGTTTGGATATATGAAAACAAAGAATTCAGAAACTGAAATGAATAAGTTTTTGAATTTCGTTTTTCTATTTAATGTGCAGTTGAATCGTCACGAAATTGTAACACTTGCATTGCAACGGATATGTTAATAGCTGCACATGACCAAACGACTGCGTTATCATTTGGTGGTCATTCGCTGCGTATTGTTTTGTTGTGCATTACTCGATTTATTGATAAAATTTTTTGGATTGAAACTACCTAAGCGGGGGTGTTAAAATAAAAAATCGTCACGATATTGTAACACTTGCGTTGCAACAGATTTGTTTATATATATCTTTCTCGTTCCCTTTTCCCTACCCTCTAATATTTAGAGTGATTTGCCTGAACGCCTCACGAAACGGTAACTCCAAACCAAAATGGTCTTGTTCGATATTTTCCCGTAAATTCGAAATGAATTCTAAAGCAAATAGACTCTCGGGCCTCCATTCTTTGTGACGAACAGTAGTGCAGGTGTATACAGACGGAAAACGCCAAAACGCAGTGTTAACCCTGCTATAAACCCTGCTATATGTACCCCTGACACTGAATTTATTAGAGTATGCGACGCAACGGCAATAAGTTCGCGGTTTGTGATATATTGTGTTCTTGGAATACATATACATACTCACATACATATATAGTAACTATGATATCAGAATGGAGAGACATTCATAGATCTATAAGTGGCAATACACGACGATCCCGCAAGGAGTTTCACTTCTGTTGTGTGGTCCAGATGCACTCATTTCTTCTTTCTACAAAAGAAGGGTATTTTCACAGCGTGAAATGTGCAGTTTTTACTAGATTTTTTTTTTCATCTCACATTCGCTTCAAATTACTATCTTGCTCGCACGCGCTTGTGTTTATCATTGGTATGTATGGGCCAGCTGTACTTGGGGCCCATCTTATAACAGCCGCTAATTCAGTACAACAAAAATATTTCAATAAAACAAGGAAAATTATATTAAAATACGAGTCCCCCTCTCTTCCGCTCTTGGATACGGTCTTGGGAACATCCATACTTTAAGATTTTCTTCTTTGTTGAAAAAAGAAATCTAACAATTTAAGTCTCAATGAAAATGAAAAGCATTAAAACGTCGGTGCTGCCAAATAAAACTTGTTTTCTGTTTTTCGTATTATTTTTTTTTTATTATTCTTTAAATAAAACATTTAACGTACTACTATAAATAATATTGTTTATCTGAGAACCATCTTTTTTAAACTTATTTAATATTTGTCTTTGTATTAGATATTTCTTTGCTTACAAAAGCTACTTTATGTCAACAGTTGTATCTATGTGATAAGAGCAACACATAGATACTCAACACACTCACATACTCACTGTCACTATTAAACTGTCGATCAGCCGTCAAGAACAGGTGATTAACAGCTGAGCAAATACAAATACTAGACAATAATTGTGTGCTCTTTCATTTTGGCAAAACAATTTCTCTCGCGCTCTTTTCACTTGTTAAATATTCGCATGCTTTTGCGCACTTCATCTTACTTTCTTGCTCTTTCAACGCCATTTTTAACATAGATAACGCGCTCTTTCTTACATACGCGCTCATTTTTAATAATTTCATTAAATTGTTTTTTTTTGTGACTTTTGCGTTTGCTACATTTTATTGTCTTTGCGGAAAATCTCAAGCAAATTAAACAAGTTGAGAGTGAGTAGTGAACGATGTACGGCGTTCTGTCGGGTCGGGTCGGGTCGGTCGGCCCACCTTTGCCGCTCTCCCAGCAGTTGTTGTTTCTACTAGGCTGAGATGATGGAAATAATAAATATTTCTGCTCAGTTGTGCTTTCAATTGCATATCCAATTGGACAGACACACAAAACACGCGCACGCGGCTCGCGGTTCGCCTCTAGTCGACCAATTTGAAACAATAAAATTTTACCTACAAATAATACTAATAATAATTTGGTTCGTTCGTTCGTTTGTCAAAAACACTTTCACGTTCTAGTGCCTGGTGTGCAAATTTATTTAATATATTACTTTAATAATAATAAATAATACTCATGTAGAATATTGTAAAGAAAATTATTTTACATGTCAGAATAAATTGTGAGCAGCTTGAAGTAAATCTGTTCGCGTGTTTTTTGGAAGAAAAAAATTTTAAAAATCTTAAAAATGTGATTATTTTTTTTTTTTTGAAGTTTAAAGTTAAAAGTAAATAAACGCATTGAAAAAAAATTATAAAAAAAAAAAAAAAAAATTAAATAAATTTTTTTAAATATGTACAGCTGAAAAATTAAAACCCAACAAAATAATTCAAATAATAAATAATTATACAATAAAAATAAAATTGTAAACAGTGAAACAAAAAAAAAAAAAAATAGTTTTGATAAGTAAATAATTAAAAATGTGTTTTTATCAAAATTGTCACGGAAATATCTTCCAAAAGAATTACAATTCTTAAGTGTCAGTGAAATATTTTTGCTTGTTTTCAAATCTTTATGGATTATTTCTCATGAGGTTTGAGTAAAGTTGTTTTTTAATATACTCTTACAATGGAAAAACAATTTTTTTTTTCTAGAGATATGTGTACATACCATTTTTTAAACGTATAAAATGAGAATAAATTTATTTATAATCAATTTATTTTGTATGTTCTGGCCCATTTGCTTAGCCAACAATGACTCAGCTCGGTAAGCTGTTCGGTGTTGTTTACAAAAGTCCACAAAAACTTAAATCTCTTGAAGTTCTGTGACAAGTGATTTGCAAACTAAAAGTAGTGAAAGTCTCTAAAGATTTTTGTGACACCAATGTCATTGCAAGAACTATCATTAATCAAAGCAAAAACTTCTTGAGCAGAGTTTTGCGCCCTCACAGATTATGTGTTACGGGTATAAATCATGCAATTAAAAGGCGTACGACGGTGTTCCGGTAGGGTTTTTTGAACGTCTTAACATAGTTTTGAATTTGTTTGTAAAAAAAATAGAAAAAATGTTTCCTTAAAATATCTTTAATAGCTTCATTATCCTGTTTATATCCACTAAATTCAAACTCTTCATTGTTGGGAAATATTTTGCCTCCTTACCAAATTTTTCAAGCCAATATTGTGTGAATTGTATCCCTTTTTTGAAGTGAAAACTTCAAGCTAGAATACAGATATACAATGTTTCCTATTATCATCGTCTCCCCTTCGTTTGCATAGTACGAAGCCTTGGAAAAAGGCATCATTTCCACTCGCCACTCGTGTCTTTTTTTGGAAATTGAAAACATGAAGTCTGAATAATAAAATATAAAATAACTTTTAAACTTGTTATTAGTTTAATAATGAATAAATTTCATAATCATTCCACTCTTGATACTTCATCGATCTCAAACTGAACTTTTTTTTTATTCTTGAATAAGTTTGCTTAAAACAAAAGCCATAACTTAGCTTGCAAATAGAACTTCGTCTTCTTCGTCTTCTATGGAACCTATTTCAACATTACAGTGTATTGTTTTGACTATTGCTTCATCTAAGAACCGATTTTTCGTCTATGGTTAAGAACTCGGCCTTATTACTGTGTAGCCAAACACGCGTTGGAAACACTTTCACGACGTGGTTTTAATTGTATTATAAGTATTTGTGGCATCCATCATGCGCTTAGCTTTTTCATTACCACCTTTATTCAATATGAGCTGTATATGCTAGGTCGTCCTATTTTTTTTCCATTTCTTACGCCTCTGGTGATCTGATTTGCTTGAGTACTGCAAGCTTCATCTTGGCCTGGTCGTAATTAAACACACTGATTTCTCAAAAATAGATGCTGCTATAGACCCAACCTTACTCGTTAAAAAGGTCAAGCAAATAGCCGCCATTTTATAAGATAATTAGTTATTTTTATATTTGATACTACCTACATATAACCTAAGAGTATAAATCCTTTAAAAACGAACTAAACTCCTTATATACAGCAGACAAAAAAAAAAAAAATATTCGGAAGACTCATTCGACATATGTGTTCCTAGAGATAGGCTGAATTTAAATTTTTTTTTGAACTTTTAGAACAAACCACATATTAGGAAAAAAAGTAGACGTGGGCCTTAAGAACAAAGCTGCATCAGATAGTGTCGATGTCGTAGTTTTCATCAGCGTCATGGGCCCAAATATTAAAAAACTGTGAGTGCGAAATATGTTGTACATTTACCTCTTGGTTTTGTGAGTATGAAAGAGATAGCTTGCTACTATTTTATATATGACAAATATATAATACAGCATAAATGCGATCCCCATAGATCCACCATAGATATTTTTTTCTCATATAATACACCATCTATGCACCAGGTCTTGTACTTCTGGACAACGACACTTGCACATAGACCTAAATTTGTATTTTCTTCGATTTTCGAAAAGAGTATAATTAGTTTTTTGATCTTGGTCCAGTCAAGTTTCCCAAGCTATCTGCAACATTAGATTGGTCGTTGTATTGAAAATATCTCTGTTACTTCTTTTTGAAAGCAGGGTACTTACTATCCTTCAATATGTTAGCTTGACTCTTCATGCTTTAGATATATCCGTCACACAATTGATTCATTTTTATAATTACTAAAGAAGGTGAAACGTGGGTCTTCAATGACGTCGCCAATATTAGCAATTAGTCTTGAACTCGATATCGAAAGATAAATCATTTCAATACATTGCTGGTTGAATTTCTCGAAACGCTTACTTGCGGCAAAACTTTAAAGCCTTTCTATCTTATACAATTATATATTTTGCCTTGCTTAGAAAGAGAAATATGAACTTCATCATAGATGGGCATTCCATAACGCGCAATTCAATGAAGAAGGACGATTTACTTCAACATCGTGAAAGAGAGATAAAAATACGTCCATCGTTGATGAACATATTGTCTGAGAACTATATGTTTACAAGACCTAAATGCTCTAAAACTCTTCATAGTTCAAAGTTGTTCACACACACAAACGAACGAGCGGACGGTCAGAGGATCATAGCTATATCGAGTCGACTTCAGATGCTGATCAAGAATATATGTATACATTAAAGCGTCTGCCACGCCTCCTTCTGCCAGTTACATATATTGCCAAAATTAGTATACCCTTGGCCCTAAGGGCAGGATTTAAAACTTAATATTTAGGAAGAATAGAAATGTAATCAAAAAGTCTATGTAGAGACCTTGCAGCAACAAATTCTTAGTAAGATGAATTTCAAGGCTCCCTGCTTCATTCACTGCTCTAATTTAATAATAATTTTAATCAAATTGAAATCTAGTTGCTATTTTTCAGAATAGTTCTAAGCTAAATATTTATTATCAAACACTGTCGGACCGATAAATTTTATTTGAATTCAAATGGGATTGCAGCAAATAGAAATTTTAAAGTACGTCTCAACTATTAATCTAAATGGCATAAATTAAACAAAGTCATTGCTCTTAAAATATTTAAAGCTCAAATATGAGGTTTTGTTTTAAGTTCAAAGATGAATGTTCTTCATAATAAATTTGTTTAAAGCTCAGTAGCGGATTTTTTAGGAAAGAGGTTTGATGTTTTGGAAAATATTGTTACTTAATACAATAAAATACAAAGCGTTGGTATATATTCCATATAAATATTTATATTTATTTATTGCGAAGATGGTAGGAACTCAAACCTCCATGATTCCACCCCTGATCAGGTTTTACGGTTATAAAGCTGCAAGTATTTACATTCATGAAAATTTTTAGGTTTCTCTGAAATTTAAGCATTTTTGCATTTTTATGGATCGAGCTATGATTAGTCAGCTGACTAGTCTAGCAAAGTTACCCTTCTGCCACGTGCTAGCTACAGTCTTTTTTACCTACTTTATAATGACTCTGTATCAGCTGTGTAAAGTCATTACCTAGACCGTGCGGATATAGCACAACAATAACAGAGTTACAATTGCTTTTGGTATAAATTTGACAAGCTGGGCAAGTTTATGAGCTGAGATATAGGTCGTCTCTGCTTCAACCATGCGCCACACAAGTGAACCTTTTAATGTGTTTCTCTGCTTCAGCTGAGTTTAGAGCGTTGACTAGATCGAGTTGACAAGTCATTGGTCAATTCCGTACAAATGCCAGCACTACAGGGTGTTTAAACGTTTACAATAACAAACTTAAATATGAAGAAATGAAATGTTTAGATTGATTCCTCATTATATATATATATACTCATTTATTCAATTAGTTCGTTTATTTATAAATAAAAACTATAAAAATTATTCAAAAATAAAAATAACAGAAATTAGAAACAGCACCATGCGAATTGCTATCGTTAAACTGTCTAATATACTGCAATGTCATATAAAAATGCAATAAAAAAGGATATAAACATTTTTCTCACATGACTTTCACTTGATATTTCTTGATATTTGTGACGACAAATGTTTATAGTGTCTAAAGAAAATTAATTCTCAGCAGCAGCTTCTATAATAAGCATGTTGTAATTTAAATATTTAAAGACAAACAATAAAGTAAAAACATGGCAAACATTTTAGTTACACAATTTAGTACTGCTGTCATTTAATGCTCTAACTTGGCTTCAACAATGATAATTTGGATATATTTATACCTTGTACCCATGAAGTATATATATACTCTTCAACAGTATCAAAAGTCGAGTCGATATAGACATGTCCGTCTGTCTGTCTGGCTGTCCGAATGAGTAACGAGAACTTGTAGAGTGTAAGAGATACCGCCTTCTATTTGAAATATTTAAATTCTACTATTCCTACTGCAGATAACTTGTATTATTGTACGTAATGAACCCATGTCCTAAATGGGGGATGACACTTACCACAAATAACTATGTCTTCTGATTTTTTTAAAGGGTAGCTCCCATGCAAATCTAGCACACCTTTCTGAGTTTTAGTATAACAAAATTTTGATCCAAGTTCTTACCAATAGGGGTGAATTGAAAATTTCCGCATTATACCATCCCCCGCAATTACCATGTACTGCAATCGATTTTGAGTATTTTTTTTTACTAGACTTGGAAGCAGGTTCTTGATTGGCGGGTACTTTAATGCGTAAATCGTTTCTGGGGTAACTACAGAGAGGATGTGAGAGGCAAATAGCTACAAAAAGCCGTTGTAAATACTTCAGCGCAAATTTCGGCAACTGGTCAAAGTACGTTCATCCCTTTTGCCCAGCAGTACACCCCGAGCGCAATCGAGTTTTTCGTCTATACTGGACTGAGATCTGACGAACTAACTATCAGGGTGCAGTATCAATTATCCTCTGACCTCCTCCCTTTAAGGTTCCAAAGAGACGACTGCTACCGCCTCAAGCAAGTATAGCAGTATTTCGCCGTGAATTGGAAGAAGCTCTTGATTTTAATATTATTTAGATTCTCCAAGCTGAGGATGTTGAAGATGCTCACACACATTTCCTCAACAAAGTACACTCTGTAGCCCTCAGTGCTGCTCCCTCTTGCACTAATCAAGGATCTTCTCCTTTAACCAGCCTTCCAGTGGATATAGATACGATATTGCTGATAAAGAGGAGGTTAAGGTGTCAATATATGTATGAACTCGTGACCCTATAGTGGACAGAGTATATCGAGTATATCGTAGGGAAACTGATAAAACTGATAAATTTCTGCAAAAAGTCACAGCTGATGCGAGCACAAACTACTCTTTCTGGTGTCTGGCAAAGCGCTATAAAAGACAAGCAGTCCCAAAGCACCCAATAAGAAAGCCTGACGGTACCTGGGCCACATCTTCGCAAGAACGTGCTGAAACTTTTGCTAAAAATTTAAAGGCACGATTCCAGCCATTCGACACTACTTCTGCAGAACTAAAACTGGAAATAAATTTGATGCAAGACAGCCCAGGGCAGCTTGACTTCCCAGTTGCTCCCATTACCGTCGAGGAAATCCAGTCGCATATAAAATGTCTTCAGTACAGAAAGATTCCAGGCGAAGATAACTTTTCATGGTTCTAATATTTAATGCCGTTCTAAGATAAGGTCATATACCAAGGCAAAAGGCTCTAATCTGTATGATCCATAAATCAGGAAAGAGCCCGTCGTCTATAGATTCATACAGGTCCATTAGCTTACTTTCTGCGTTAGGCAAGCTATTTGAAAAGTGTCTGTTGACAAGGATGCTGGCGCTTGAAATTGTCAAAGAACGGATACCTCCTTACCAGTTTTTATTCCGGAAAGCCCATGAAACTCCAGAGCAACTTAATAGAGTGGAAGGTTTTGAGGTCAAGGAGTACGTGGTGACAGCCTACTTAGATATAACGCAGGCCTTCGACAGAGTTTGGCACGATGGCCTCTTGTACAAACTCAAAAATATATTGCCGCACCAATTGTATTTAGTAATAAGGAGCTATCTGTGGAATAGAACCTTTTCTGTTGTCCTGGATGTAGTAGAGTCGAGTGTTAAAATAACCCGAGCTGAAGTACCTCTAGGAAGTGTGCTTGGTTGCACACTTTACTCGCTCTTCACACACGACATGCTCTTAAATACCTTTGGATGATCCACAAGACTTATTGTTAGTCAGATTTGCCGACGACACAGCAGTCCTGTCCAAGACATATGCATTTATAATGCGACTGACGCACTGCAATTGTATTTGCATGATTTCGGACAGTTGGCAAAGAAGTGGAACATAGATAACAACCTGAGCAAATGTGCTAGCGTCACTTACACCCTGTGATTGGCACAAATACCTTGGCGTCTAACTCGACAGAAGACTCACTGTCAAATTAAGGTGGCTCCTCCATGAAAAAAACCAACTATCCTTAAAAAACAAGGTGAATACTTATTTGCCTGGCGATATGCACTACAAGTTTTTGACATCGCAGTAAAAAGCCATCTTAACAAAATAAGAGTGCTCCAGGCAAAGTTCCTTCGCATGATTTCTAATGCCTAATGGTTCATTTGAACCTCAAATCTAGAAAAGGACCTAAAAGTTCCCAAAATAGGGAACGTAATTAATCGTCAGACCTGGGACTAAATGGAGCGCCTGAGAAACCATCCCAAACGTTTAGCTAGGCGCCTATTAAAGCGACGCAGAAAGAGGGGCGTAATCATGCCGAAACGGCTTCAGAAAATTTATTCTGTTGAACTCGCCGCCAGGGTAATTTCAGAGTCAATATAGATATATGCCAGCCCCACTCTAAACGATATTACTTATAAAAACTTGTCCATTCTTTCTGACATATAACTTGAATTGTAATAAAATATTACACTATGCCCATATCTAACAACTAAATGGGGTAGTCCCCATGCAAATCTCTCCCTCATCCAGGGTTTTTGTAAGAAAAACCTTTTGTTGTGGTTTAGTTTAGCTGCTAAAGATAAATTTGTTGTATCTTATACTAATCCCAATAAAATATAACATATTCAAGACTCGACTGCTGAGTTCTCTCTTTTAAATATTTGGGCATGTCAATCTGCTTAAAATTAAACAAAATGTGTTGGTATTTTTTAGGCATTATACATACAAGAATGCAATAAATTAAGACAAATTTTACATAATCTGATTAGCTTTTGTTTTCAAAATTCTATTTATTTATTTTTTATATATTTACACTATTTCATAGGTTTTTTTTTAATTTATCTAATTACGTATTTTATCAATTTTTCTCGATATGCAACTAATAAGCAAATTAGCACCTGCATATCATGTACTTTATATATTTCGTTTGTGATGTTTAGCTAAAACTTAAATAATTATGAAATGTATAATTATTTTGATGATACTGCCTTAAAAAAAATTAATAACAATGTGTAAGGTCAGCAAAATGTAAGCAAAAAGCGGAAATATGTACAAAATATTCAAAATAATCAAACCGAAAAAAAGCAAACAAGTCAAAATAATATGAAAATTCTTAATAGAAATATTGCTGCTTATTTTTTCTGCACAAATGATCAATAAATTTTCTTACTAATTACGAAATAAGTGGCGGAAAAAATTAGCAAAGAAAATAATGCATATATACTTGGTTAGCTGAAAAGCAAAATTTTTACTAGTTCATCAAAATATTTTGACTTTTTTTATATATAATTTTTTTTTAAATTTCAAGTTCATTGACGGCATTTGCCGCTGTCGGTGTAAAGAAATTAATTTGTATTTACTCAATTAAAAAAATTTAAAACAAGATATGGAAATAAGTTTCAGTGCTCTAGTATAATATGCAAGTATATGTATATACTTGTATAATACTTATTATATATTTTATTTTTCGTTCTTTGCGTAAGCGAGATACACGTATTTAGCGCGCAAAGTCGGTAGAATGAATGAGGAACATGTGATCTAAAGTACAATTTGCATATATGTATATGTATATCATTTAAGTGTGTTTGTCTAATATTTATTCTTTCGTTTAAATTTTTTCCTTTGTGATTTTTTAAGCTTTTTCTAGAGACAGTAATTTGTTAAGTGTCTTAAGTACAAACTTATTGTGCGATGTAGTTTTGTTTTTGTAGGCGTTTTTTGTGAATTATTTTTGGCAATTTATTCATATAATTGTAGGTTTAACTATTTCGGTTTTCCAACTGTTTTTTTTAGTATTTTTTGTTTGCTATTTTAAATTGGACTTTCACTCATAAAAATCGTGAAAATATTTAGGCAAGCGTCTTCCTCTTAAAAGAAGATTAATTAAAAATAAATTATGGTGCGATCCACGACAAGTGTAGCCGCTTAAAAACTTAATCGCTCTGATTTCGATAAATCTTAGTGGGGTTGTTGTACTTTTTGAATACATAAAATGTGCAATAAGGGAGGTCATGAAGTCTGAGGGTTACTGGTGTTCAAAGTGAATGTTTCGTAAACCAAAGTGAAATTTTATATGAATGATGTGGTCACTGAATCCGAATTCGGTTTTGGACTATAATAAATACAAAAATTTTCATATATATTTGTTTATTATTCCAAAGAATTTGTTTTGCAAACAAAAAAAGCCTTTTTTGACTTGAGAAAGGCATATCGACTGTATACAGAGTGTGAAGAACTGGACAGAAAACTCTCACTTGCTGAACACATACATAAAAGCGAAGATGCTTCGTCTTGCTGCGGGAAGTCATTCTTTATTATTTATAGTAGGGCTGGGTGCCATATTCCGTCAAATGCTTGCTGGATGTCCAATAGAACTGATGTTCATTCTTTCTGATTTTCTAACGTTTAAGTAATTTTATTTCTGATCCGATGGTATTCTTCGTGAGTTCCATTACCTCTTCTAAACCCAATCTAGTATAGTTTAGATTGGAATTATTGTCACCTTTGCAAATTTCCATTGAGTTGGAAAGTGGTCTAACCTAAGAAATGCATTATAACAATATATTAAACATCGAACACCATTTAGTTGTAAATTTTTAATGGTGACACAATTAATTTTGTCAAAGCCAGGCGATATTTTTGTGTATATATTTTATTGGAATTAGTGCAAGATACAAAAAATTTCTCATTTCAAGAAAAACTAAACCACAATAAAATGTTTCTCATACCAAAACCCAGAAAGGGAGATAGACTTGAATGTGCGGTACATTTTCTAGTAGTCGGATCAGGATCTATATAGGGTATTTTATTATAATTGAAGTAAACAACACTAAATTTGGCCTTTTTTGCTAAAATAGAAAAAAGACAAAAATTGCTTTTCTTTAAAATCTGAGAATGTAGTCAAATTTTTATGTGTACAACAACTAAGAGTGGGGTTGGCATGTTGACAAAATGAATTAGAAGAAACTAAATATCCAAATTTAAAGGCTCTACCTTTCTTAGTCTCTAAGTTATCGATGTTCATACGCAAAGCCAAACAGACGCATTTCTATATCGACTTGACTTTTTGTATGGTGGCTACCCCATTTAGTAGTCTGAATTGAACGTAATGGAATGTTTTATTACGATTATTGTAAGATACACTAAATTTACAACAGCAACAAAAAATTTCATAGAAAAACCCATAAATGTATGGGGCCTACCCCTTTTAGCTTGGACCCATATTGAATATTTTATAACGATGAACGTAAAATGGACTAAATTTCGTTTCTAACTGAAATAAAAATGATACACTAAACGTGGATCACGCCTCATTTGGAAGATCAGCAAAACACCATATACACCTTTACTAAATTTGCCATAAAACATGCAGCTTAAGTACACTTCAGCACTATCAACAAATCTATGGTTTATTGACTTCAAACTATATCGAAGTCGAACACGCTATGGTATAGCTTTCTTTTTTCTATTTATCAACGATCAATACTCCTCATTATCAAACAACGTCCATAACAAATCCATATATATATATGTATATATATATTTATTATACATAATTTTATCGATATTTAAAACTTTCCTTACCATTCGCTCTTATCTAACGGTTGTTATCATCTAATAATATTACAATTTTAATCAAAATGATTTAATAAAGTTTGTAAATATTCGATACCCGTGACATTCTTTTTTAAACTCTTTATACAAAGATATGACAAATTTAGTTTATAGCTTATCACACTCTCCGATTTTGAAAAACATGTATAGGGTTACTCCTGCCGATCCCATTGACATGTATAGCAATTTCATCTCTGAAGTGTAAAACATTTTGAAAGATAATTTTTATGTCAAGTTGCAAATGATAGAACAAACTGCAATTTTGGCAGGAAGGAAGCTCTGTGAAAAAATGGTTGAAGCTTAGAGCATAATGTCTTAGACCGTCAGTGCCGGAGATACCTTACAAAATTTCATGCGTATGATATTGACTTCACTGATACTCTTCGCAATAAAAAAGCTCCTTGAAGCTGATGACAACCAATTTATGCCTCAAATACTAAACCTCCTTTCTTCGATCTGTGATTTAACAGCAAGCTCGAGGGGTGGACACATAAAATGTTTTCTAATTGCACAGTGTTCTGTTAGCATTCTCGATAGTTCTCTTAATTGGTTCCTACTTAGCTGAAATATGTTTTTTTTTTTTTTTTTTTTTGACCTACACAGGACATGCAATACTGCTTCTTTCACGTTTAAAGAGATTATTTACTATGTAGTTTGTATGTCTTTCAATGGCACAGCATGACTCTGGTCATATTATAAACGTTGACGGTTCTTATCTATCATCCTGTAAGTATTTGTTTGTAGAAGAGCAATCTAAATCTATAGTTCTATGAGGATTAAATGGATCCATTGCATATTTTGATATTTTCTTATTGGCTTATATTAAGAAAAAGTTCCTGGTTTTATTCTCCTTCTCTTTTTTCATTATACCTGGTCCGAACAATTGAAAGTATTTTTTTTAGGGAATTTTGACATCGTAGTTCATCGCCACGTTTTTTAATTTTTAGGCCCTGTACCAAAGGTACAAAAGCCTATTGGTTTTGTGCAAATGTATGTAACAGATAGAAATAATGGACGAAGACCCCCCAAAGTTACCCCCATTATGGTCAGGAGTGATAGAGGAGTCGATATAGCCATGTCCGTCCGTCCGTCTGTCCGTCTATATGAACGAAAGGATCTCGGAAACGGTAATAGATAGAGACTTCGTGTTTTTTGCATGCGACTAGGACTGCTCCGGAATTTTACAAGTTTATTTTAAAATTTTGCCCCTCTCCCCTTCCCCAAAAAATCACCCCCAAGGCTAAAAATTTCTTCGGCACAAAAAAAATGAGTACACCAGTATAAAGATAACGCCTCTCTTAGCCAAAATCCAAAAAGTTCATCAAAATCGGATAATAATTGACGATTTTATAAGCAATTGAATTTGACTAACCCCCCCTTTTCTTTTCATTCATATTTGCGAAGTGAGAAGTGGTCATGCGTTTGGTCATAAGCTCGAGAAACATTTAATGTGTTTGTTAGGCGAGCTGAACTGGTACAGGGCCTCTTACAGTCGGTTACGCCCGACTGTAAATTCCTTACTTGTTTTTTTATACTTTCGATGAAGTTGACCTAACGTAATTTAGTAGTGGAAGGCGACCGTCAAGATATATTTTGCTCAATTATTTCTTCCTATCCTACCTATGGTTCTGTTCGCCTGTTGTTGAATGTGGAGATGCAACGGCTTTAGATTTAAAAACACGTCTAACGCCGTACCAAGACATATTCGCATTACTCCTATAATAGTTCTACAGGGTAACCTGCTGAAAGTTATCACAGGCCTGCCCTTTGTGAGATACATTTATTTCATTATTTTAGGAGTGCATCTTCTTGTTCGTCCCAGTAATGGCACTGCAAGTCATCATTGGCATAGTGGATTTCTTCACTATATATGGATCTTTCATATGGCACGTTGGTGAAAGATTACACCCAGGTATTTGACCCCATTAGAGAATTAGATCAACATGCCATTCATCTATATTGGCTTGAGTGATCACACGTTATACTTCGTAGAAAAAGGAACATTTCTAGTTTTAGCTGGGTTTATACTCAGTCCAATTTTTTGTCTATGTAGACTGTGGCGATTTTCTTCCGGAGAAACATGAACCACCTAATAAAATTTACAATGTCACAACCGAGGGATTAATGAAAATTCGTAACTGAATATGAAACAATTGTTTCCGTAGCTCTCAGATCTTTGTGATTAAAAGTTGATACTGTGCTTTTAACAACTTGATACATTGTATCTTATGCTACTGAATGACTTAAACTAACGGGCAAAATCCGGATTGCATTCAATTTACGATTTAATAAGATATTATTAAAGAAAAGCAAAAATTTATGCATATTTTGAAAGCGACAAAACTATGACGCCATATATGATCTGCTAACTGCTGGCACTATTTTTCTTAAACATAACTTAATGCGGGTGTTTTGTGTTCCCCAACCATTTTCGTAGACCCGAGCTTTTAGAATTGACCAAAAAACTTCGATGGAACGAGCCTCCGGAACGTTAATAAGATTGTCTTCGTTGGCAATCAAATGAATGTTCTCTTGTAGAAGATGTTGTTCCTAAAATGTTAAAATGGGAGAGCGTAAAATAAAATTCATTGTATTTTATCCAAGAATATTTTCAGTATTTCCGATAAAGTCGGCCACACAATATGCTTTTCATTTCGTTGTGGAATACGCTTCTTTATGCTTCTTTAAGAGAATTGTGGATCGTTGGCTGGGTACAATTATAGTTTTAAGCAGTTTATCCATGTCGTTGAACAGACGCTTCAGTGTACCAAACCTGTCATACAAACATGTCATATCTTTGCAAAATATCATATATAGTCAAAATATCATATTTAGGTATTCTTGCTGCCACAAACTGTCGTACAGTGAATAGTTTCCTAAACTGAATGTTGTCGGAGTGGAATTTGTGCACACGTGAAAGGAGGTCCTTTGATACAATTTTTTAAAGCACTTCATATTCTCTACGAATTTAACACAACTGAAATAAATAAATAATGCTCTAATTCAAGTCCGGATTTTGTCTTATCACCTGTTATTTACCCTAATTGAAGTATACGGCGGAATGCCCTTTAACAACTTCTCTCTGCCACTAGGGCACTTAATTTAATCCATGTTCAGACCCATACTAGCCTTGGAGCGTCTTTCTGGAAAGCCATCTTCTATTCATATTTCTTTATTGATTCACAGATCAGCATTGAAGATCGCTACTAGTCAGAAGATTTGGCAAATAATTCTCAAACGTTCTCTGACGAAATGCTGCAGATTTCCGTAATTTCCGTAATGAAACTATTCACATCTCTGAGCCTTATAACTGAAAATGGGTTTTATGCTAATGTTTAAAGCTTTCATTTTCGATCTCAACATGCGCATACTCGTTTGCCATAGTTTATCGAACTAATTGATTGATTGATTATGGCAGACAATGTCGGTACTCATGTCGCTTGCAGGCGCATTTGCTGCGAGAAATAGAACCACTCTGAATGTGTGTCACGAAGCAGATACCATCAGCATAGTCTAAGGAGCTCAGCTTCTGGTATTGTCTCCACTTTAAACCTTCTATTAAAAAGGCTAGCGACAGTATACACCTCAATTTAGGGTGAAATTGTTGCTGTTACCTTTGAACATCACAGTGAGAGCTGCATGCTCTTAAAGGGTCTCTATGAGATATACATATTTCCCAATTTAAATTGAACTAGAGTCAGCTAAAAATTCTTATAAACTAAATATTTAATTGAAAAACTCTTTGAAGTTCCGCATTTTCGATTCTTTGATTGCGCAATTATTTCGGATGTAATTAACTCAGCTGGTCGTTCTAATTGATTACGAGCTGTGATATAAAACCATAACAGATAAAACAAAATAATAAAAATATAAAAAAAAAATAAGTCAAAGCCGGTAGCTGGCTTCCATGAGTATTTCATTTAAAACACACCCATTTAAAAAAATATTGCGTATACGCAATGTAATTTCTAGCTACTTTTCTATAAAACACTTTTCATGCAACTATAATATTTATTTTGTGATTACAATCGAACAATATTTCTCATTGGAAAAAAGCTAAATTTAATTGGCAAACAATTACATTAAGTGTCAAACGATTGCTATATAAATAAAATCTAAAACCAAAACGAATATGTATGGAAATACAAAACGAGGTGTGCTTTATAGCTGCTGACAATTGGAAGTGATTAGGTGTGTGACAATTGCGTTGACAATTCGCCATAAAACTACAAACTCGATTAATCTTTAGACAGCAAACGTACTCCGTTCAACTGAATGTGCGTTTTTGATCGATCACCAACAAATGCAACAAATTTTAAACGAGTTATTTGGTAGACAGCACAGCGCCAATTCTCAATTGAAATTGAGAAATATTGTAGAATAGCGATAACATGGCATATAAGTAGTTGACCTTCGTGTAGAGTATCTATTTTATATGTAGGCGCAAACAGTTGAAAGAAAACATACTATTTAGAAAGTCATTAAAATGAAAAATAATGTTTGGAGCGAAATAATTTCTAAAAATAAAAAATTGCATAAAATTCATTTCCGATTTGTGCTTTTAAAGCATATACGACTATTTATCGCATAAAACTTCGGTTTTAATTAAAATTTTCTATGTGATTTATTATTATTTGTGCTTTATTCTATTTGGTAAATAGAGAAATGTCTTTGCAAATATTTATGACTTTTTGTTTATTTAGTATTTGTTTATTTAATTTTTTCGATTTTTAGCTGTTTGCTTTTATTTATCTTATCTCTACGGACGCGTTTGGTAGGCTCTTTTAAATTAGTTTTTTCGTTAGACAATGATAAAGTTAAGCACTAAACTGAAGACTGCATGACTCGGAATTTTTTTTATTAGTATATCTTTAATAATCTAAGATAATACAAATTGAAAATGGTATTACCTTTGGCTGGAATTAAGTAATGTGACTATTGTCTAAGTAAAAACACGCTGCTTTATTAAGTAGCAGTCTAAGTGCCGTTTTTAAGTAACTTATTTTATTTGCCCTATGAATGAATTTTCGTTTTTCTGCCTAGAACACTCAGAGCAGCTTATATCCTCTTCGTAATAACTTTATTTTTTGGTTTCACTATTGTGTAAGCAAAGACAAATAATAACAAAGCAAACAGAAAACCTTGATTGTTTGTCACCCGTTCGATATATAAGAAAATAATGGCGATAACGGATCAAAAAAGATCGATAACAGACCAAAATTTACATTTATTTTGCAGGGCTACTAAAAATTTGGATTATTATAATTCTATTAATGCAATATTTTATAGTTTTTTAGTACGTATTTGATTCTTTATTTTAAGATCAAGTATGTGTCCAGCTGCCATTAGCACTCTTTTAAAATTCTGTTGGTTTATTTAAACAAAAAATAATTCTTTTATAATTTATTCTTAATATTCAAATAAATGAATTTTATGACAAGTGTCATGTAGAATCCACACGTCGCCCAAACGAAATTGACTAATGTCGATCGGTTTTTCTCCCTTGACGGTGTTGACAAAGCAGATGCGTTAAAATTGGATTCATTTTCAAATGCTTCTGAGCCATCCATCTCATTTGAAAAACCTTTTATATTCGCAAGTTTCGTTTCTAAAGTGTGCAAATGTATCTACCAGACAGAACTCCATAAAGTTTTTATATATTCTTGTTGAACAACGAACGTCGTGTCGATATAGACATTTCTGCTTGTCTGACCGCCCGTATGATCAAAGTTGGAATATATAGACTCTCCAATTCCCTCGACAAATAACTAGCACATATTGAATAAAGTTGCGAACCCATCCCTAAGAGCTAGTGTCCATAAAAACCTATGAAAAAAATTCTTCTTACTCTAACTAAAAAAAAGCCAAAATATGTCCAGATCGGACCACTAGAAAGACCTCCATATAAGTTCGTTCCCACTTTTTATTTTTTGGAAATTTAATGTTAGCTAGAAATGCCAAATTCGTTGAATATGTTGCATTAATTCTAATTCAATATCCTACATGGATCCAGATAGGCATATATCCCCATTCAAATTTAAAGTGCAATGAAGTACATGTTACCTCTTAGTCGAGCACACGAGTTGCCAGCTACCGCACTAAAGTATGTTAACGAAGAAAAATTTTCACCAAAATGTTCATCTTTCGTTTAATTTCATTGGTAAATTTTTTTAAATGTTCCAGCATATGCTCAGTGTATGGGAACGACGTGGCTCTGATTTTCAGAGATAACCAATTACTCATTCCAACAACCTTCAAGATCTTCATACTCATTCCCCGTAAAAAACAACATGTGTTTTATTAAGTGTAATTCCGTATATTTATACGCACTCCAACACAACACTTTTCGCGTATAAAAGAGCCATTGGGATAAGATGAAGAATTTCCATGAAGTACGAATTGCAGTATTCGGGTTAAGACCTTCGACAAAAAAATATGAAGTCTAAATATCTACTAGTTCACAATGGGCACCCTACCACATTATATAGAAGTCGTCATTTATGCCTACATTGAATCTTTAAAGTCCAACAGATGAGTTGGTCAGACCCAACAAGATTCTTTGGTTGCCAGGTTTCGAAGCTATCACAAACTCTACGATTATCCATTTGCAGGGAAAATGATAGATGCAGTTCATGAAGTAAGAACAAAACTGCCATTTCCAGAAGTGCTTTAGTAACTTTACCGTTCAAGCCATCGTAGCTAGCGGATTTGGTGGTTTTGCGCCTTTCGCTTTGAAGCCCTACCTCATCTGGTGTAATGAGTAAGATGAGTAACAACTCCAATAGATTAGCATCCAAGAAAAACTCCGAGTCAGGAACATCTCTTTACGTAACAGATTAAAAGACATGAACCGGTTTTGTAATTCTTCACCATAAGCTTCTGTTTTTTTTTTTTTTTTTTTTTTTTGAATCTGAATGTCATTATATGCTCTCTGCGTGTACGCCTAACAAATGGCTTTTTAATATGATGTAGAGCTCTCCACAGATTAAACCCATGGTACTTATTTGGAACAGTATTGCGGAGTAGTTCGTGAAAGAAATTAGTATATATGCTCGCTTAGCCAGCGCAATGTGGATACACAGAGCTTTTATCAGATCCATAACCGTGGGTTTTAATAGAAAAGGAGTAGAAGTTTGCCTGTCAAAACATTGAAAACTCTGCAGCAACATAAATATTACACAGGTATATCTCCACTGCATATATTGGCAGGTTTTCTGAGCTCTTTATTTGAATGAATCAATCATTCTAATCTACGTTGGAACCGATAAATTCTATAACCTGTAATCAGTGGGAAAGACATTCCATCTATATACTTTAAATCAGGCACTCCTGACCATAATGGGGACTTTGGGGTCTCCGACCATTATTTCTACCATCACTTGGAGGAGTCGATATCGCTATGTCCGTCTATATGAACGAAAGTGTATCGGAAACGGTAACAGATAGAGACTTCGTGCTTTTTTCATTCGACTAGTTCTTCTCCGGAATTTTACAAGTTTATTTTAAAATTTTGACTTTGACTTTCCTCAGGTTAAACCCATGGTGTTTATTTAGATCTGCATTGCGGATTAGTCCGTAAAAAAAATTGGTCTTAAGAGCAGCCATATCTAACTCATTACTTGTACTTATTGTATTTACGACGAAGTACTCTATTCTGTCTTGCGAGATCTATAAAAGACACCGCGTTGGACTCGGAGAAAGAAAAGGTTGCATGCTAATATTTTAATACTCTGCAGTATCATAATTATTACACAGAAATATATCCTCTGCATCTTCAATTTCGACAGTTGTTCTGAGCTCTACATTTAAAGCTCTTAAGGCAATGATGTAGGCAACCCTTCTATAATCAGCGGTCAAGACACTCTGTCTCAATTACTAATGAATTCAAATTCAAGAAAAATTCGCCCGAAATTGAAAAACGTAACAAGTCTGATAATCTAGATCAACTCGACCAAGCAACTGAATGTTGCCCTCTTTTTGATTCATTTTATTCGCTTTGTTTTAAAGATTTCATGCATCTTCAATATATATGGTGTATGACATCATACATTCTTATTAACTGAGAAGACTGTCCAAACAATTGTCAATCATGACCGTACTAAGAAATGCGCACCAGCCAATATAGTTTTGTTTGCACAAACGCCAACGTAGTTGTCAATGTCAAGTAAACAGAGATTTCTCCAAACCTTGTAAACATTCGTCACGCAAAAGTCGAAGATAGCGTATATACAATGCTAAAGCACTCTTCCCGCCATCTCGTTACATGGCATACCAGAATGGCCAGCAACACAGATATGTTATGGGGCTTGACTTATTGCTGCTTCTGTATTCCGAAAATGTTTCCTTTTTGTGACGCGCAAGGAAAGGAGAACCTCAATCTTAGCCAATTAATTTAACCTCACCTAATATATGTCTACGTTGCCAGTTCTTCTGGAAAGACGGTAGCATTTGAGCCATCATGCATCTTTGGTACGTTTATTTAGATTGAAGGATCTTTCCGTCTTTTGGGGTTCTCATCTTGCAGTCTTCCCTGTCTGGGAATCTTCTTTTAAAGTCTATCTTAACATAAACTATGTTCTCTGCTAAGTCAGGGATGGTGCTACTTTACAACTACTGCGACTCTGCCAGATATACCCTATGACCCGCAGCAGTGTCTTTGATAGAATGCTGACTCGATGCCTCGTGACCATTTTTGCAGTGTTTACTCAACGCTAGCATGTGTGTGTCCGGTTCCGCTGGGAACTTAGTTCTATTTATTTAATAGCATCCGCACTTGCAGCTTGATCCGCTTATTTGGCCTTGCACGTGTTAACTTATATACTTAACTTCTTTAGATAGTTTGGCCCTACGAACGGGAGTCTTAAGTGCGGTATATTGTTTGTAGACTCCACAGCAGACTTATCCATGTGAAGTGCCTCCCGTGACTTTCTTTCTTATTTCCACCGAGCATATTGTAGAATTGAGCACTCAGCGGCGAAGAATGTTGTGTAGACATTTAGTTGGCAGGTGTGAGCCGATTTTGCCAAGCGAAGCCAATATCAATTCGATTCTACCATTATTGAAGGCTGCATTTATATTATGGAAGACTACCAACGCAAACTCTTTCTATTACAGAGTCTTATCAATGCTGATAATCAAGTTGTGTCATTATGTTTGCTTTGTTTGATATAAAAATAATAAACTATTCGGCAGAGATTTATTATTTACGAAAAATCTATTGAAAGCATCATAAATCGTAGAACCAAATTTTGTAGTTGGAAATTTTTCAAAACTAATAATAATTAATGAGAAAAACTGCTGCAGCGCTTGAATTCGATATAGCTGTATCCCCTTGAACTAAAATAACTTAAATATATATGGCGAATATAATTCTCAGGATCTGTTTGGGATGTATACTAATTTGGAATTAATACTAATTTAAGACACTAAATTTGGCGTTCCTAGCTAAGCTTGGAACTTCTTTTCATTGGAATCACACAAATTAAGCGTCTTTTTTTTATTTCAATGAACAAATTGCCTACTGGCGGACACGCCTCATCTTTGTCTTCCTTTTGTATGGGTGAAGCATCGCCGACAATGAAATGATTATATATATATATAGTTAGCAGATTATGAACTGCGTGCAGTTTGAGTAGCACATATGTCATATGTTCGAAAAGCGCAAACAAACAGTTCGAATAGTGCTTGTTTTTAACTTGGAAACATAATTGAATTTTTTTTGTTAATATCCTTTGACTCTGTAGTTCAATTTTGATAAATCAAACACTAAATGTTACACAAAATAAAGCTTCTTATCTTTCAATCATTCGATTTTGAATACAATGTATAGATTTTACGTGATACGCGCACAAACAAATATACCACAATTTCAGCTACGATTTATTTATATATGTATAGATTTTTCCGATACAAAAGTACAACACGACGTATACTTTATATTTTTATTTATTACCAGCGCCATTTGAAAATATTTTCTAGTAGCCATTTCTCTCTCAAAGTTGTTAATCGCGGACACGTTTTCAGTATTTCACAAAATGTTTGCATCTTGTGTAAAATATTTTATAATTATTGTCGCTAAAGCCGCGCGGAAGTACGGAAACATTTCAATTTTTTTTTTTTTTGTTTGTTTGTTTATTTATTCACTAAACGACGCCATAAGGCTTTCAACGCTTCAGCGCAATAATATTGAGAATATTTTTATTTTATAAAACGTATACAAAGAAATAAATTAAGTATTTTTAAACAATTTGTTTTTGTTTAATTTTTGCATTAACAATCGAATGCAAGAAAATGAAAATACAAATTTTTTTCGGCTGCAATGAAATTTATTTTTAAATGTTTTGTTTTTATTACTAATTATTATTTGTTTGTTGCATTTCGATTGTTTGTGTTTTTATTTGGGCTGTCAATATTTGCAAAATATTTTAGCTGTAATTTGAATAAATAAAAGCAAATAGCGAGTGAGAAGTCAAAACAAAAATATTAATAAAAAATTTATAATTATTAATTAGCGAGCAAATGAATAAGAAATTGCGTGAGACGAATATTTCCTTGCAATTTTAGAAAACAAAACATTCTCATTTGAGCATATTCACAGAAGAGTTAATAAAGGCATAAATAACGGATTCTGTCCCTGCAAATTGTGTTGAAGATCCGCTGTGTGTATCTTCCTTAGAAACGTATTCCATAACAAAGTCAACCTCGACAAATATGCCCTCGAAGGAGACATCATCGACTTCAACGGTCAACTGGAATACCTTGGCGTTGCCAACAGTTGCTAAAGTCTGTGATAGATACGGTTTATCATCGCGATCTGCTGCTGTTGTTTTAGTTGACGTCGGATTGATTTCTACTGGAAATATAACTCCAGTTATTTATTAAAACAAAATCCGCAGCGCTCTATCTAAAGCCCGGAGAGAACTTCAAAAGATTTTGGAGATATTTTATGAATGAATAGACAAGACCAGAGCTCGCAAAATATGCAGAACCAAAATTTCCTGCGCGGTTTGCTTACTTGAAAAACCGAAAAAAAAAAAACCGAAACACACGAATCGGTCTTTTGCTGGCCGCTCAAAACGAACAGATACGTACGTCGCTCACCTACTGACAGTCAGTAGCTGACCCAAACGAGCAAAATGTCCGCGAAAAAGGTGTTTTTTTTTTTGTTGTTGCATTTGGCTTACGTTGCCTTGGATATTTCATGGTAGAGGAAGGAAGGGATAGGCATAATCTTATGCATACTTGCTCTTTACTTATCCACACACGCACTACACATACATGCGCAAAATACCGTTTGCCGATTTTTTACGAAGCAAAGGGTCTTGAGTGGACCCTTGAGCAGAGACATCGAGCTAAACCGCTCGTTGGTTGAGCGAAGAGCAGGCCGAGCAAAAACAATGTTTGAGTGTTTTTTCAAACCACTTTTTGCGAGCTGTGAACAATACTCTAATAAATGAGAAAATAGGGGATCGTTACCTTCGTAAAGAAGTTTCAGAATATCATATGTCTATCTAGATCAATTATTATTTGGGACACACAATGCCAAGTTGTCGCACTGCAAAGAAAATTCTAATGTCGATCACAACTTGATTAGAGGGTTAAGGTTTGAATTTAGATGACGTAATTTGCGTTGGATGTGATGGAACTCCAATTGACACAGTTGCAAAAGTTGGTGTAATTCCATATTCAGAGAAGTATTTGGAGAGACCGTTACAATGGTGTGTTTGTATGCTTCATGTCAATGAGTTACCCCTTCGTCATTTATTCTTGGCTTTAGATGGTTTCACTTCGGGACCTAGAGTATATTCTGGATTTATTGGAAAACAATTAGTTCACAAAAAATTTTAGTCGTTTGAAAGATATTGGAAAATCCATTGGAATCATTGGAATCTTCGTGTAGATGATCGCCACAATTAAATTGTCTTTCAAATCTTAAATGAGTAACCTTGTGCCATTACACATGTTAAGGGCTTATATTCCTGAAAAGCATGATAGGAGTACCGAATTTTAGTGATATTTCGTGAGGTGGTAAGCCTGAAGGATTAAGAATTCTTAGAAATTCTAGATGAAAGTGGACAACATCGTCAATATTAGAGACTAGGCGATACTATTGTCCTGGAATACAACCAGTGAAAGTCTATTCCAATAAATTTTTTGAGTCCCGGATGTACTGCTTCTATAAAATGTTTCAGACTGTGAACTATCTGACACTAGGTCTCATTTAAAACTTTTTCAGCAGAATTAGTTCCCAAATTAAGATAAGAAAAAACTCTGCACCAAAATTAAACAATTGTGGCGAGAAATTTTCATGCATGTCTCCACCAAGATAGGCTCTCATATTCGTTCGCAAATTTAGTTGTTGCATAGCACTCCATAAGGGAGATGATTTAAGGCAGGCTTTGATGATATCTGCAAGCGTTCCTTTTTTATAAATACATTGAGTTTCTGCCGGAAATCCCCAGCAAGCATGAATGTTACTCCTCCCATAATGGCAGTACAGCTTCTAACAGTAATGATGTAATTTTGCAACATTTTCATCGCAAGTGGAAACTAGCGAGGATCACTATGATCCATAAGCCTGGCAAGCTTGAGGATATTGCTTGCTCTTATCGGCCAATAAGCCTCCTACCTTCCCTGTCGAAAGTTTGGAAAATAATTTTTGCGACAGGGTAACAGAGCCTGAAGTCTACCAAAAGGCTACCTCAGCAGCAATTCGGTTTTCGTCCTGTTCATGGCACCGTTGAACAAGTTAAAAGGTTAGTGAACTACATATTGAAGGCGTTTGATGAAAAGAAGAACTGCAAAGGAGTTTTTTGCCAACGTGCAGAAAGCCTTTGACCGAGTATGGCACGCTGGTATTTTAGCGAAAAACAATGCTATCCTTCCATGCCCCTTGGAAGTCCGTAATTTTCAAGTGAAAGTGCGAGAAAATCTCTTAACTTTCCATCCCGTGAGAACCAGAGCTTCACAAGGAAGTGTGCTGGGACCATTGCTGTACTCCTTCACTGTCCCTGTCCATCTCCCTGGCCCCCATGAGGCAACTTACGTAGACTACATCGCAATTCTCTACAATGCCAAATGCGAATTCGAGGCTGAAAACGGGGTCAAGCATTGGAAGATTAAACTAAACTCAGGGAAGTGCATAAATATGTGTTTCACACTGCGAAAAAAAATAGCAGCCCCAGATTCGGCCTAATTATCGCACTTGATCAGGCAAACGAGGTCAAGTACCTAGGTGTGACGCGGGACAAGAGGCTTACATTTGGACGCCATGTCATTAATTTAATATATATGTCGCCTCAGACTAAGGCAGGTCTTTTAGATGCTCAATAAAAGGAGTATGCAAGCTCTGTGTGGTGGCTCCTATTTGGAGATACGCTTAACAAACGCAAAGGCAGCGAATCTAAAAGCTGAAAAATAAAAGTCTTCGTGAGATTACAGGGAGCCTCAGGTATGTCTGCAACACAACACCAAGACTTGATGATGAACACCATACAACAAGAAATCATCCACCACACAAGTCGCTACAACTTTAGACTGCTAATTCATGCCTTGCAAGAAGTTTGCCACATAGGCGTGCAATAAGAAGATTTAGAAGAAGTCGGCGCTACACCTAATAGACGGAGATGACTGTAAATAAACTTCGAGAACTCTGTCACAATAATTTGTACAGTTTGGCGATTATAATACTTAGAAGGGTGCGACATGATATGGTTTTAGGATATATTAAATGCTGATTCCTGTTAAAATAAAATAAAATAAAATATAAAAAAAGGAATCTTCCGCTCGATGTATAGATATAAGTTGTCTTTCTGCGCTAGATTCCTTGCCACAGGACTGGTTTAGATTCAATACTGGTTTAGATTTGAGCTGCTCTTGTCTGAGATGATTGGCGTGAATTTTGGGGGTCTCCGACTATTATTTCTACCTGTTACATAGATTTGGAAAAATAAGCTCTTGTACCTTTGGTAAAGGGTCTAAAAAGCCACAATTTTCGCTTCCCGCATTTTACGATTTTTACCCGCTATCGAACTTTTAAAAAGCTAGATCTAGCGGGGAAAAAGCTAAGACAGCAACACTGGTCAAGCACAACAAGCTGAGCCGAAAGAGAACCAGAAAGAGCGCTGGACAAACAAAGACTGTATGTTTAATGTTTCTGCTTTGTTCGAATTGAAGTTTATTAAAGCCATTAACTTTCAAAATATGGAACCGATTTTGATAAAATAAAGTTTGTATACTGCGCCTCTTTAGACACTTTCCCAGCAATAAATAAATAAAACAAATATTTCACATTTAAGCTAAGTAAATATTACTTAACTATTTTGCCTTTGCCTATTATTGTTCAAATAGTTATTGCAACTTATTGCTGGCGCTTGGTATCTAGGTTCAAGAGCATTCAATGTAAATATTTTCATTGCATTTTCGTAAACATTTTTCTGTATAGCGCAATGCTCATGCATTTTAAACTTATCTCAATTGAAATTATGTTCGAGCTGTTTAAAATGTTGCATAAATATGTTTCTATAATTGTTTGGATGCACGCGACCGACTAGCTACCTCTTTGTACCTTTTAAGCATGGCGCCAGCTAAAAAAAAAATATTTCAATGGCAAAAATCACTCAAATCAACATGCCAAACGTCTGTCTGTCAGTCCATCCATCATTTTTCTACGTTCGTACGTTCGTTCATTCGCATTCGCATTCGTTCAGCAGTTATTGCTCTTTTAAATTTTCTCAATTAAAACTAAGGGTCAAGGATTAATTTGTTGTATGCACATATATATATATATATTATTTTTATGCAGTTTTCCAACTGCATAAGACGTATTTATTATATTTATTTTTTTTTTCCTTATATATTTGTCAAACAATTTCATGGGCAAACGCATTTTGCTTATCTTTTCAAAAGTTTTATCATTATCAACAGCCGCAATTTCAATATCATTATCAATTAGGCATATTTGCGCAGCGTAGTTTCCTGTAAAATAAAATAAAAAGAGAAATTTACTAAAATAAGTTAAGTGTCTCACATATATGCATAAAATTATAATTTGTGCATTTCGAGAAAGAAGAAAGCATTTAGCAATAATTTACATAATTTTAAATTAAGTATTTAAGCATTTTATTTTATCATATCTTACTGATCGAGCCGTCATTTCGCTTGGAATGTACACCTTGTGAAATGTTTAAACAAATTTTATTTAAATAGCAGTGCATATTAAATATGACACAAATATTTGTTAATACAAATATTAATTAAAAAAATAAACAATTGTGCAAACATTGGAAAAGTTTTGCGAAACGCAAAAACAAAAAAACTATCTACTTGTACTGTAAATAAATTAACTAAAGAAAGTAGACAAATGTTGTGGAAATTTACTTGAACTAATGGCAAATATAGAAAAGTTTAATAATATAAATAATTGTTTTGTGATAAAGTTTCGAAATATATGTTAAATATGTTCGGACGGAAGACAAAATTTGATAAAGCACCATGTTTGGAAAGAGATAATAGTCCGAGGCAGCCAAATTGGGTGAATGAGAAAGCAATTAGAGCCCTAAATCGTTGATTTTAGCCATGGTTGCAATGCACTTGTGTGTCGGTTGATGGTTTTTCCTATTTCGAGGTAGTACACGAAGAGTATGCCATGGCAAACCCTAGAAAACGGATGACCTTTCCGACCCATTGAGCCTACCTCGGCCGCTTCGGAGCACTCGTGCCGGCTTTAGTTCTTTGCCGGGCACTCATTGTGTTCTCTGGCGTATAATAGTGAATGCAGGTTTCATCAACAGTTAACAATTGACACCAAAAGTACACCTCATTTCGCATCAGCATGGCCAAACACTCTTTCAAAAAGCGCTCGCTAGTCGTGAGTCAGCATACATGGGACCTTGCGGCAGGATAATTTTTTCATATGCAGAAACTCGTCCAAAATATGGAGTATGCGCTCAGTACTAATCCTTGTGGCGTCGAGCACCTTCACCTTACGGTCAGCCAACACCATTTCATGTATTTTTTTTTTACATTGTCTTGCTTAACCGCATCGAAGCGCCTGCAGCTGTGGACTTGCTCGGCAGTGAAGTTTTAGCCACCACGAAACTCTCGAAACAAATATTAAATGGTGTAATCTGAAGGATCATTAGCTCCATAATATTTATCCAATATTTCCTTTGTTTCCTTCGCCGTTTTGCCTTTCAAAAAGAATGTTTCATGAGAGAACGAAAATTATTAGCTGTCAAAACTTCCATGTTCCTATGCGGCACGTTGGGCGAACTAACTCCCCTCCATCCCTCCCTCACCCTAGTAAACACTCCCGAACACCCCTCCCCAAAAACGACTACCTCCCTACCCTAATCACCCCTCAACACCAACCCCTCCCTCAAGTTCTTTTGGATTCCATCCCAATAGAACTTCTCCGGTTTGGCGGCAAAGAATCGAGTCAATTTTTGATGCACTGTTTTGAAGTGAAGCGTATTCCGGTGAGGGCATTTTGCATTGACGTCAACAAGTATTAACCAGAAGGGGCCATGTCTAGGATACACGGCGGGTGAGGTAGAACTTCCCACCCACAATTTTTTTAAATAGTTTTTAATCAGTCCTGCAACATGTGGTCGAGCGTTGTCATGTCTGATCGCATATTCTGGTTGTTTTTGAGCGATCGCTCTCTTCAAACGAATCAATTGTGTTCGGTAGAGGTGCCCTTTAAACGTCTGAACACTTTTGTTCTCACCAAATTCAGAGCATTACCTTGGCGCCATGAATATTCGGCTTTGCCATAGATGTTGATGGTTGGCCAGGCAACACACACTATTTCTTGCGTTTTGGGTTATTTTAATGAATCCACTTTTCAACACCATTTACAATCCGATGCAAAAATGACTTCTTTTTGTGGCGTTCAAGCAACATTTCCGACATGCAGAATCTGCGTTCGATGTCACTAGGTTTCAATTCATACGGCACATAATTTCCAAGCTTTTGGATGAATCCCAATACTTTTAAACGTCTGGAAAAAAACGTCTGATCAACTCCCAAAGCTTTTGCAAGATCTTTTTGCATTTGGCACGCATCTTCTTCGAGCAATGCCTGCAATTCTTCATCTTCAAACCTTTTTTAGGCTGTCCAGGTCGTTCTTCATCTTCTAAGTCGAAATTCTCACTTTTAAACCGTGCAAGTTGCACGTTCGTTCAACAAGAACATGGTCACCATAAACTTCCACTAAAATATGATGACTTTCGCTAGCACATTTCTTCATGTTACAGTAATGAAGACGAACTCCCCGCAAAAACACTTTATCTGGCACAAAGTTCGACATTTTCAAATGACATTCGACATTTTCAATGATACTAAAAAATACCCGCAAAGACAGTAGCTTCCAAATGAATATAATCACGGATGAACACGACGCAAAGAAATACTAGTAACGTCCTCTCTTAGAGAACCGCACGAATTAATGCATACACACAATATAAATGCTTGTAGACCAGTCCTAACTCAGTCTAAACTCATGTTAAAAAGAAGTGGTCCACATTTTCTGTTAAAATCAAGTAGCTCTCAAATCATTGTACTCTTATATCAACAACGGAATGCTTTGATGTAATTGTTTCTAGCTAAATAAACAACAACAAGCGTAATTTTATGCACCCAACATATGCTGACAAAATAAAAAATTTTGCATTATTTTTGACAGATATAAAAGTTAGATGTGTTTGGTGTGGTTGCCGATTTTTTGCTATCAAAAAAATGGATCAAAGAATCTACAACACATGTTGTGTGTAAAGTAAAATTAATTTCTCCAACGCAATTAAAATGTTGACTTTGAAAAGTTTAATTTTTGAAAAAAAAAAAAAAAAAATTTATAAACAAACTCTTGACCGAAGGCCAAGAAGCGTTTATTGACGGTGCTCACCCTTAACGCACTTTGACAAACCTATGAAAGCTTTGAAGCAGTGAAGATAATTTTTATAGAGAATCTTAGAATCATTCATAGAGAAGCAGTTATGTATTCTTATCATCATGTGGCAACGAAATTTTTTCCTTAACTAAAATTTGTACCATTGCATGAGGAACGCACAGGTGCTTTGAATGCCTACAACGACGAACCATATCTGCTTAAAAGGATCACAATTGATGACCAATCAAGGGTATATGGTTATGTTGCCCAAAACCAAAAACTATTCATCGTATTGGAAACGGTCAGAAGAGCGGAGACCGAAGAGGCCACGCCCGATTCGGTCAAAAAGAAAGGTGGTGGTGCATCGTAAGTTCTTGTCAGACGGTCGGTAGGTCAATAAGGAATATTTCGTTGAAGTTATTGTTGCTGAATAAAGCTTCATTTTGCGCCCTTATCGATTTCGGGAATATGGTGTCGTCCTTCGAAGTTTAGTAGATTTTTTGATTTCGAGAGTCGGTGTTTTCATTTCGTACCCACTCGACGTCGGTACCACGTCGGCATCACCGTTTCCCGCTTGGCATCTATACAGCGTCGTCCACACCTCTAACAGAAGACTACCCACTGATTCCGGGCGATGTGCTTTCTGTTCACATCTCTTGTATTTGGATTTGTCAGCCTTGTGTCGCTGCTCTCAATCATTCCTGCTGATGCCTTTACTCATCAGGTTTTGTATCTCTTCCATGTATTCTTGGAACTTCTCCTCTTACAGTTGTGTCCTCTGACGAATTTTATCATCCAACTGTTCGAAAAATTTCACTGCCAGCTCTGTCAGTCCGTAAATCCAATTGTTCAGATTTTCTTCATGTTTCTGTCCGCAAATCTGTAGCAAGATCCGAATCATCGACGGTTTCGAAAATTCTGATAATTTTTGCACTCAAGTATATAACGGCAAGCTGCAAGTCTAGTCGGTTACCCTACTTAAATTGAAACTAAACAAGTTCCCAAACTGGTTCGCAATTTCATAAAACATCTTTGGTAATGGCCAAAAGACATAAATCCACCAAAGAGTAGATTTGGACAATTGGGCGGCTATCTCACATCAAGAATATATAGCCACTTCATCGTTCATTACATCATTGATTTTTCGTCAATCCAGCAAAGTTTGATACATCAATAATCTATGCTACACAACTTATATTAATATAATAGATACACTTTATGCTAAAAACTTTAATTGTAAGGAATAATTTGTTAAAAAAATGTATTTAAGAGGTGTATTTACCCAAATCTCTTAATACTAACTGGATATTTAAAAACAAACAAAAGATATTTCTGTGGACCAAAAAGATTGAATTCCGGTTGCAAGAGATTTCCGTGACACTCTTGTACTTTGGCTTAGAGTGCTTACTTAGACATATTATTAATTATTTATTTAATTTTTTTTATATATATAAGTTTTATGACTTACGACTTATTGTCGATTGCAAAACCAAATTCAAAAAAAGTAACAGTCATTTAGCAGCGCCATCTAGCGTTGAATAACAAAACAATGTTTGCTGCTGTTAAATATGTAAAGAGCTGTGTTTAATGTGCATTGCGGCTGTAAGCATTCAATGCTAATAACAGCGTGTGTTAAAAAAAGTACAAGCAATAACAACAGCAATGTTAAGTCAACAGCGGCAAAAATGCAAAGACAGTGAATGTTAATGTAAACAACAGGGGCTGTGTTTAGCGTGCACATGTGGCCGTTAATTTCAAATTATTCTAAAACGGAAAATAAAATACATAGAAAATTTTATAAAATAACAAATAAAATAAAATAGAAAACTAAACAAAATGTCTGCGGTTAAACGTTGGATCTATCGACATACACACTCGCAACATGCCAGCTCTACAACTTCGGGCCCACCACCCTCGCCAACAATAATAACAGCAAAACGCGGACGCAGTCAATCGCTGGATGTGCAATCGCTGCAAAGTAGCGGCGTACGCGCGGTTTTATTAAATGTAAATTTAATTAAAAATAAATAATTATTTTAAATGGAAGTTTAAGCTGTATATGTTAAATATTTTGTGAAAATAATTTTATTAATTTAATGTTTTTTTTATTTTTATATTACAGCGCGCTGCTGCGCATCAGCAACAATTGGCTGCACAAAGTGAGTACAGAAACTATTAATTTTTAGTTAAAAAATATTACAAAAAACTACAGCAAGTACCGCCAAAATAAACACTTAAATATTTTTACAATAAACATTTTTTATACATATTTTTCAGCTATTTTTTATATTTATTTTATTTTTTTTTTACTACTTACTACATACATAAGACATACTGAAGTGTAAACAAAACATAATTATTTTGTTTAAACAATTTATGTAAACACTCGATAATCAAAAGCATTGTTAAGTGAAAACATAAACAGCTTCAGCTTGAAATTGAAAAACAAAATACATATGGAGAAAAAAATGCAAAAACTTTAAAAATTAGTGTAAATATAAATAATAAAAAAATTATGACAACAACATACAACCTTGACTTTGAAAAATAATGTCGCGTAAATTTTTATAAACCTAAATTCTGTACAGAAATGACGTAGTCAGATACATGATATGTACTACGAGGCATAGTCGAAATAGTTAAACCAAAATGTTGTTGTTTGGCATTCAAATTATACAACATGATATAGATCAAGCTTGTTGATCTTTATATTATGTTGCACTATTTAAATTGTTTATTCCAAAACTATTCTCGTATTTCAAAATTTAATATTAAAGTCCGTAATAAAAGCAGCAAAATATAAAGATTTTTCTAGAACACTTGTATTTTGTTGCATTGCTCGTTTAGATTTATTTTTATTTTTATTTTTTCAACAAGTCTAGACGATCTACAGTTTACTTGTTCGATGTACATCTGTCCATATTTTTGTTTTGTCTGCTTGTAATTACTTTTTTTTATTGCTTGTAATTAATAAAAATCTTTGTAGACATGAATATGTTTCTATAAGTGTACAAGTGCGTACATAAAAAGCTGTTCAGAATTTTGAATAAATATTGGCATTATGTGCAAAGAATATTCCAGATTGGATAAACAACCAACTGCCTCTTCTACGTCTTTATAACATATGGATCACAATTGGTTCGTAGCATTGTAGGAGAAGGTTATTACCAAACAATAATTTTGAATTCAGCAAAGTTAAGTGTGAAATTAGTAAATTTTAAAGGAGACTACGAAAATTATATGTTGTAAGTTGTGTCATGTGTGTACCAACCAACACATACATCCGGCTCGAAGGACCAAATAAATGTATGTGTTTATACCTATCTGATGTCCAACTTTCGTGCACCTAGGTAGAACACTGTTTGTAGATATACTCAACAAGATACTGCAGGAAAATCTTTATAACGTATAGGATACAGAATGAATTTAGTGGTTTCTCAGATGCAACCATATATATTTGTTCTTCGATCACTTGTTATTATGTCAACATATACACATTCCAGCTAAAACTCGACGGTTGCGCTCGCGCCAAGTAAAGCCAAACTATTTACACTTGTCCAGTAGAGTTTTCTTACCCCGATCCCATTATCATGTATGTATATCAGATATCACAAATTGTATATTGGTCAAGCTCAATAGGAAAACTTCCCTCAATCCTATTGCATGTATACCTAATTTGAGTTGTTTTTACTGTTTTTATGATAGATGGGACATCGCTCCATCCAATTTTGGCAAAAAGTAGCCTATGTTCTTTTCCAATCTGCCATCTATTTCCATAAAAAAATTCAAACAAATTAGTTTAGCGGTTTAGTCGTGATGCGCGCACAAACAAACAAACAAACAAAAACTTGTGTACGATTTTATTATATGTTCATAGATTATTCTGATAATCCATATTAAATTAACTGAAAGTTCAGGAAAAATAATGTAACGATATGGAATAATTCTCAAAAGAACAAAAAAATAAAGTAAACATTGATGATTCGTAAATATTTCTGTATTGCTTGATTAGGAAAAAGAATTTCCCTAAAATAACTATTACACTAGCCTTTTGGTCTAATTGTATATGCAACACAGTACAGAAAGGCTGTAATACGTGTTCATTTTCAAGAAATGTTTTTAGAATGTGTTTTTGAGGGTTTTCAAATTTTTGTTTCTCTCTAACCTGACGTGCTAGAGACTACCACAGGGAATAAAAAAAAACATAGAGCATTTTGAGAAATGTGGAGTAAAATCCCTTTCACCTTTTCCAATTAGACAAAAACCGAAGACGTGATGGACAATTTTGGGATCGTGATCAGCGGACAAAAATACATTAGAAAGCACCCCAATATCAAATATAAAAATTAAATTCTACAGGTCTGTCTTATTATTCGACACGTGGAGGACATGGTTGTTATATAATAAAGTAAGAAAATTTGTCCTCTATGCAGTTGCAGCTGCAACTTGCTGTATTCATCGTTCTAGGCTGTCTAAGAGCTCTTGAGTACAGGGATGTGCATTTTTTCTTTAAAACTTTCTAATAACTGCTACTGCAAAAATCAAATCTGTTTCGACAATGACTCAGAGGTTAGTCCATATTATAATGATGATTATGATGATGTTCAACAATGTAATGATCCAGAAATTACCTGCGGTTTGTCTCACACACACACGCCTATTCCTGTCAGCTTTCCATGATATTTTGGAACTTTTGAGGCTTTATCTCGTGCTCAAAATGTAACAGAAAAAATTGCATTTTGTAGCAAATGTTTTTTAATACATAAGTGTGAACACCCAAAAGGAAGGAAGGAATCAGAAACCCTTTTAAAAATTTATTCTGGAGAAAATCAAAAATACTGCTCTTCCGTTGGGTAGTGTTTGTGAATATGGTAATTTGGTCTCTATTTTCAACCAATCTTACTAGAATTCGATATGAAACCAGTAATATTTTAGTATGCTCCAGCCAGGTCCACTTTTAAAATTATCTCCCTTATAAACCCAAGCTGCATTTTAGTACTTTTCAGACAAATGGTTAGTCTGAAAACGGTACCTAGTCCTCTTACAAAAAATTTGGTATGAAAACTTTGTAAGGTCGGCACTCGTTCAAGATGACCAAGTCGAAATATCCCGACCACTAGCATAGAAACCTAAAGCCACTTTTTTCTTTTATTACTAAAACTTTTTTATAGTCAATATATAAATTGGATTGAACGTTCGAGGCTTGTATGGACTTTTCACTGACAGTTCTTATATGGCAGTTGTATGATATAATCACTCGATTTCAAACTTGACAGATTTATTGGCTTCATTACGAGATATATATACCAGCATATTTTTTTTATTAAGGCAAAATCAAGAAATAAAATATTTTATTGTTTATGTCTAAGAACTATAGGACTGCATGTTATCAAAAGGAGACCATAATTTCGTCAGCGTAAGCGGTGAGTGAGTCTAGCTGAAGCCAGAGATACGGCGATGATTATAACGGCTTCAGTTATCGACTGCTATAAAATGAAATTTTGTCTTCAATCTCTATCAGTTGAAAAATTCCTGACTTCACGAATGCAGCCCGTTATTCGTCTCATGGCATAATTTTTCAAAATTTTCATCTTCCTGCGGTTAAAATAAGTGGCCATTCCTTGGATCTCCCACATGGGGGCTACAACGTGCGTGTATATCTCTCTTTTGTAATACTGTGGGAGCTTACTTCGGTTGTTTAACATCCAGTCAAGGCGCCTCATTCTTGCTTTGCAGAATTTTTTTATCCAGAATTATCACAAAATAGACTTTAAGTTCACCGACTTAGTCGGAGTCAGTTTTATATTCCTCCATCTGACCCATGCAGCTAGCGTGTTCAGGTATGTTTTGGACGACAACTGCTGACGAGTGCGAGTTTATCATGATACGAGGTACTAGACCAAGATCGTTTGCATCCGGAGTTGTCTAGCAGAAAGCAAAGAATGCACAGAGCAACAGCATTTGGTCACGCTACATTAGCACGAATCAAGTGAGTAGGAGACAACTTTGTCTTTACTTTATCCCTGAAAGTGTGACCCTCCAAGTAGGTTCGGTTCAAGGTAAAGTATGGCGATGGCAGACCATGCTGAAAGGCCTCCAATGCTTGTTTAATAGCTCTTCATTTCAATTCTTATCAAATAAAATCTAGCAATCCGAGATAAAGTTCCTAGCGGAGTTTAGTCTTTCCTACACTTTTCATAGCGAGAATGATGGTTCGATAGAATTTTGCCAGGTTTGTGAATCATTGTTACGATTGCGTGTTTCCACATGCTCGGAAAGTATTGCACCATCATAATAGCATTGAAGATCTATGTATGTATGTCAGTCGATTTCATACGTTGTCGTGGCCTGCGGATTTCACGCACTTTTTGCAGTTTAATGGTAAAAGGTGTTCAGGCAGATCCATCTGTTTTTCTCATTTTATAACCGATCCGTCCTATGGTTCAATTTAATTTCGGAGACTTCAAACTGAGTAGGCGCATAGATTTGAATTCATATATATATGAATAAATCTATTCCAGAATACTGGTTTAAAAATCCCTCCAGTTTCTATAGGTTTTTTCTTTGTCAAAGAATACTCAGGAAAAGTGCTGCCAAATAAAGGGAAATTGAAAAAGCGAATTATGAACACCCTTATCATATAGCTTCTGGTGTTCTCTACGCAAAGAACAAAAACCAAAAGCATTATGTCAATATACCTGGCTGTCATATCAGAAAAAGACCGCCTCTAATAAAAATTAATATTAACAATTGGGTATAATACACGACAATGTGTACAATGTTGTGTACCCAAAATATAATTTTTTTCATTTCAAAAGCTTAAATAAATGTTAGATATTTCAAGACCATCTATCATCTTATATTGTCCCTCGAGCTCACATGTCAAAATTTGCATAAGTTGATCTATGAACAGTCTTTAGTGGATTTACATTCATATCAAGAAAACAATATATTTTATTATAAAATTTTTACCGAAAGTATGTTATACAAAAATAAACTACTAAGTTTACATAATTTTTTGTTTCGTTTCGATTCGATTTTTTCATAAATCTCAATCAAAAGTTTTTTTGGTTATAAGCTTGGTGCAAATAAATCTCGAAAATGGAATAGTCTTACCACTGTGCAGCGTCGTCAAATGAAATCTGTTGATTGAATTTAGTTCAATGTAGTCATACTCAACTATATATAAATCAACTATATTTCAATCAATTGCTATAACTAAAATAATTAGTTAGTTCAATATGAATTTTTACAATTTTGTTGATTTAAAACAAGCAGCTGTTATTAGTAAAACTGTTAACGTTTAACAGCAACATTAACAGCTGTAGGCTTAACAGTAAACAAAGGCCTCCTCTTATTAGAAATACATTAACACACACAAATATATGTACATGCATGCAAAGGAATATACATATGTATTTAAGCCGTTTACTCTTACCCTTTATTTGACCTTGAAAAAATGTGTTGCGTCTTAAAAAAAAAAAAATATAAAAGTGAAGCTGTTGAAGAAATAAACAAAACGTTGTATGCACTTTTTTTATTATGGTTTTTTGATTTGTTTTTTATGTGTTGTGCGCTGTTTCCTTATTTCTGCACTTTATTGCTTTTATTCTTTGCTGTGTTGGTGGTTGCTGTTGTTGTTGAACATATGCATTGCTGCAAATGTGCATTCAATGTCAAGCAAAACAACGACAACAACAACTTAGGACGAAAGAACGAAAGAGATCGAGCGAATGAAACCAACCACCTGGAGCGCTTTCAATGGCAAATCCCATTCAATTCTTTCTTTCTTTTTTATTTTTGTTGTTTTTGAATTTTTTAAACCGCTTTTTTATGTGCTATTGTTTTGCTTCTTCAGCTTCTGCGATGTTGTTGCTGTTGTTGTGGTCGTTCGCTATCAAGTATCAAGTGTATCTTTTTATAAACCTACAAAAAAAAAAAAAAAAAAACAAATTTTCCAAGCAATGACCACAGATGACGTAATTTTTTGTCATATACTGCCTCCGAATTTTATGCATATTCAAATATGTAAAAATTTTACTTTTTCAAAGGCATCTGAGTCATATGCGTTCGCACTATCTGTTCAAATAAAATTTAATTTCACAATTAAAGCAAAATCAACAAAAGAAAATGGACGACAAAAAAACAAACAAAAAAAGTGACCGGCGTTCGTCACTAAGCTTTATTTCATATTGATTAAAATCAATTGAGCATTAATTTACTTTTTTTTGTCTCTAATCTTTTCTTCTTCTCATTTGCTTTAGTGATTTATTTATTATTTTGTTTACAGCAAGTCTTATTCAAAAGCATCTCTCTCTCTCTCTGCAGAGATGTGTGTGTTTGTGCGTATCTAATTGTGTTTGCTCATTTTGTTGTTGCTTTTTTTTTTTTACATTACTTTTGACAAGCTGCGCCGTCGTCTGCCAACACGAGACGTCAAAAACCATAAAAGCAACGAATTGAATTAATTTTTTTTTTTTCGTTTATTTACTCGTGTAGCCCACGCAAAACGTGCAAAAATGGATAAAGCAAAAAGAGAAAAGAAAACAAAGAAAAATTTTGAAAATAAACTTGGTGACACGATGAAAACTTAAAGCTAAATCAAAAGATACAACATAGTCATACATTTAGTACCCTACTTAGTTTTGAATGTACCTGTAGTACTCTACATGCTTATAAAATTTTCCATATAGGTTCACATCGTACCTCAAGAAGGGCTAGCCTCTGCTGTAGTTTAGTTTAACTTGAAATGAGAAATTCGTTGCATCTAACACTAATCCGAATAAAATATAAAACACGTATACAGTTAGAAATATATATCCCCTATACAAATTTAGGGTTCAATGGATGTACAGGGTATCTCGAAAGCCAGCTCGACTACAGCGTTCTTTCTTGCTTTTTTTAAGAAATAGTTGTAGCGCTACCAACTTAGTTTCACGTAAACAAACACCAAAATAGTTTGACAGCTGTCAAATAAATTAATTATAAACCAATATAAACTCGATAACAGATCAAAATTTCAAATCTCATCACAGAACGGCTTATGCTATATCATTATTATTGTTGTTAAAGTCAAAAATTTATGCAAATTTTTCAGAATTTTATTGTATCAATAGTATTATTGGAGAACCAAATATATTATTCATCGAACTATTTATTGTTTTCGGAAAAGAAAAATTTTATATAGACACAAATAGTTCTATTAAGATTTTTTTTATTTACTTCCCCGGGCGTACAGTAAATTTTATTACCTATAAATGCATAAAGCACATTATATGTAGATATGTTTAAATCCGACTTAAAGCCTCGCTCATGGATGGTTCTTATACAATAGTTGGCTTTTTAAACTGGAGAAACCGACAATGGATTTGTTTAAGATCAAACTTTTAGGGTAATAGACTACTTGAACTAGCTTCACATGGTTAGCTCACTATATTACAAACAAATTTGAATTATTTCTTAAAAATAAATGAGCCAAATACTATTACAGCTTACTCATCAGACGATTTTCCAGTTAAAACTAATTTCATATGTAACGCATTTCTTCTAAAGAACTCATATATTCAGTTTGCGAAGGCAAATGGTAAAGCTTTTAAAAAGTAAAGCTTTTAAAGTAAGTAAGACACAGCCCTTCAAAACACATCTGATTCAAAATTACAGCGCGGTAGACGGTTTCACCACTTTGCTATTGAACAGGCTTTTCCTAGGAAATCAATTAAGCAACAAAGCTCCAAAGCTGCCTAATTATATTACAAACCATTTTTTTTTTTTTTTTTTTTTTGACAAAATAATTGCACGGTAATAGATCAATCGCTTACAGAGAATGGTCGATTAGACAAATATTTTTTTTTTTTTATTAAAAATTCATTGAGTTTTGTTGTCTTGTAAGATGATTAATTATCATTCAATAATAACAGCTGCTTTCCTTCGGAATATTTGGGCCTTACACGTAGAACTCTCGTTCACAAATGATGTACATAAACCTTGTAAATAATATTCTCCATTGACAGTTTAACCTTTTGGAACAAATTTATTGTGAACAATACCCTTGAAATCATAGAAAGTTATAAACATCATCTTAATTTTTGACTTCTAAAACCGATATTTTTTAGGTTTTGGTTAGTCCTTTGACTTCCATTCTGCAGATTGTCGCTTAGTTTCAGAATCATATTTAAAACCCTATATTTCATCACCAGCTATGATCGAATCAAGAAAATCTGTATAGCTTATTAATACGTGAGTCATTTTGTAAGCTGTCGAACAATAAGCGTGAACTTAGCTGCTTTCGAAAGAAGCAAAATAAAATAAAAGTTCGGTTACTTATAGTTCACACCGTGTATTTCAATTCAACTATAAAAACTGAAGACATTTCTCTAGTATTAAATTCCAAGCCCTTCTACAAAATAAGCAAATTTATCAAAAGCAAAAAACAGTTCATTCCAAGCTTAAGCCAAAACCAGCAATTATTCATCACTAAAGACGAAAAAGCGAACTTGTTGAACCAAACACTTGATGAAAAACGTAATTTTTCGGAATCATTATCAGATTCTAATATCGATGCAGCTAACTTCCCCAAAGCTGGCCTTGATAAGATTCCCAATTTCAATGCGCTAATCTTCACTTAAGTTAAGGTCCGCGACAGTATCCCATCACTGAAAGCTAAGACTTCAGATCCCAATAAGATACCAAATTTGTGTATTAAAAACTGCCCACCAGCTCATTTGAGTTTCTTGCACAGGTTTTTACTTGTTCGAAAATTGGCTACTTTCCTCATAAATCGAAAACAGGAAAGGTTGTACCAATTTTAAAACCTGAGAAACCACCGAACTCTCCTGGAGTTACCGTCCAATCATCCTACTTTGCGGTTTTTCAAAAATCTACGAAAAACTGCTAATTTGAGTCTTGATGATAGTCATTTGGGTTTCGGAGCACAACAAAATGGAATCATCCTCGTAAAAAACTAATGGATTTCATTAAACAAGAGCTTCGGTGCAAATAATCAATGTACATGGCTACTTAAGACGTACAAGCCGCTATTGATACTGTGTAGCATAGTGGACTGATCCACAAAATAGAATCCCTAAATGTCTATTCTATTCTAGCGAATTTGTACTGGAGTGTCTCAGGGTCAAGTTCGTGGTCATACTTTGTATAATAATTCTATACTAATGACATCTTTCTTTCACAACATGGTTTTACTTTCATTTTGTTTTCTGATTCCAATGCAATTTATTGTTCGGGTCTCCATTCAAATAATTTAAACAATTAAATGAACAACGTCTAAAAAATTAAAAATTTTATGAAGTAGTAACAAAAGTCATATATTTCCTCTGATGTGTTAGGTCAACTCCTTACCAATTTTTAATACTTCGGTACTAAATGAAAGTGCTACATGGGAGAGCATCTAAGATACCTAGGCCTATACGTAGATTTAAAATCAGAATTTAATTTCCATATTTGTGCATATATATAAGGAATTTCAAGACACGTTACCAATTATATTAAATTCGATCCATTTGTCGTACTGGCTCCCTTTAGTTATAACTTTAGGTTGATCCGATAAAAGTCGTGCATTTTAGTAGTAATTATTTGTAAATAGTTCAGCTTGTTTTATAAAAATGCGTAAGGTTTGTTCTACCAGCAATGTTCCTATTTCCATTTTTGCCTTTTGTGATTTAAATGAAATCGTACGATTTCGTTTGAAACGAGCTTCCGCAAAACACAAAATATTGCTATCGATATGTTTTATTTCTAATGTGTTTTACCATTGGATGTTATCGGTTATCAATCGAAGCCAATTGAAAATGGTTTTTGTTATAACTGATTTCAAAATTTGAAATGAGTATCAATAATATTGAAGAGTACTTCAAAATAATCTTAAAACATTACAAAAAAAAACCAAAAATACTTTTAAATGCAAGGAATTGGTAATTTGTGTGAAATATTTCATTTACTTTTCAATCCACTTGCCTAATTGAAACCGATTTCAAAACGCAAAAAAATTTGCGATTTTCAGTGCATAGTTTTTGCGATTTAAAATTTAAATGACTGTGTATAAAATTTCTCTGATAAAATAGTTTCTTCAGAATACTTTGGAACAATGCCAAACTCTCATACGAAGTCGTTACATGTTTGTATTTGTGGACAATTTCGTGACGTATTTAGCTTCTCTCCATCCGACAGCTTTTCTCATGTCTGAAGACGGTCGAACAGAATTGATGATGCAGATATGTCTTATAACATATGAGTATATGAGACGTGCAGTATATAATCATATTTAAATATTACTCTATCTGTTAAATTTTAGAATTCTTTTTCAGATTGGTCAAATCTGCTATAATCTCTAGTTTTAGGAGTAAATGGAGTAAAATGTAGATTGGAAGCCGAATGAGATCTTTACAAGATTGAACTAAACCACAATATATATTTTTTAAATAGTTCTTGGGCTCAAACGGAACCATGTAATTGATTTTTGGGCAGATATTGCTACAAATTAATATTAATTCAAACCTTATGATTCAGTTCAATGATTTGTTCAAAACCAATTCGGATTGAAACGTGTTTCTAAAAGGAAGTCTCAAAAAGTGTGTTTTGATTGATATGCCATGATTAATAAATCGTTTAAAAACTAGCTTGCATTGGTTGTACCCTACAAAGTTCAACAACTTTTTTGTCTGTATTAACTGCTCAAATCTCTTCAACATTAGAATCAATCATTCAATTTATTTTCATTTTGTGTTTATTAAACCTTTCGGCATATTTACATAAATTTTTAAAATCTATCAGTGATCAGTTAAAAAGTTTGAAACTACCGGTAAAATAAAAAAAAAAAATGTTAACCGGTTTACATTTTTGATATTTTAAAAATTATAAGCCTGCAATTTAAAAACAAAAATATCGCCTATGCATTTTTTGATTAATTGTAGGGTATATCAAATCACCGACATTGAGTCTCAAGGCAGTCTGTGCAACGAACAACATCAAATAGCGACAAAGGCGACGTCAACAAGTGTGGGTGGGTGGTTTGTCTGCCTGCATAGAATATATACATATGTATATAAGCAAGAGCAGTGTAACTAATGCGAATAAATAAAACAGTTTATTCGCATTAGATTTACACTAACAGTGAAAGAGAGCGAGTAAATGCGTAAAACTACATCAGAGAGCGTACAAAATATTTCATTTATTCATGCAGCCAAACAGGCGTCTTGTCTTGCTTATCAATTGTTAGAGAATACTTAAATTTAGTTAAGAGCGCAAAAGAATAACATAAAATTGAGCGCAACAACAAATACAAGGGTGGCTGCTGTTGCTGGGAAGATGTTTGAGTATTTTTCCATTTCATGTTGTAGTACCGTGTGCCTACGTGCGTCTTGGCACATGTACACTAGTACAACAACACACATAGTCAAAAATGTTTTGTTGTTGCGTTCAATAAGCAGAGCAGAACATATTTTGCCGGTACTTCTGGTTCTATTACAAGCATTTACATGTGTATGCGTGCTGTAATGCGATTCATTTTTTTTTTTCGAATGTTTCGGTGAATAATCGGTTTAGGCCCTACAAATAAACAAACAAAATTTTCCCTTATAAATAAATAACAAATAAATGTTTCAAGGTAAACTTTTATGTGTTAAAAATTAACGCCGCCGCCGTGTAGTTTAACGACTTGTTATTGTTTTTGCGGTAAATTTATTTAAAAAAAAGTTTTTATATTTGTTATTGTTTTGTTAAAAAAAAAAAAAAGAATTTTATGTTGTTTTAAAGTGACCATATTCTAGTTATACTAGATTACCACAGGTTTAGAAATTTTTGTACAGTATTTGGATGCATTAAAACAATGTTTTTTAAAATAATTTTTGGCGAACAGTTGCAGGGTCACTTTTGGAGTCAGTCTAAAAAATTGCATCGTAAGAGATCACTCAGGATTGTCGTATAAACTTTGTTTTACTTGTATAACTTGAGATAAAAAAAAAAAATAAAAAAATTATAAATTTTGTGTATTTTTTATTTTAAGTCATTCTAAATAAACTCTAAATACCAGTAGACTTATACAGACTTAATAATAAATAATTCAGAATCGACAGAATCCCAGCTCGTCGTATAAAATTTTTCTATATATTTCACTAACCAAGTAATTTTTCTGTACCCTAAATTCTTTATTTATTCTGAATAGAATTGCAAGTATTGCCGAAAAATGGCTTGCGTGTGAAAAATTTGTATACATAGAAATTCGAATACAGTTTCAAGATTTGAATGAAAGTAAGTCTTTATCCCAAAATTCGCTTCATTCTAGAAAAATCGATATTTTTGCAGTATTTGTTGTGTATGTTCCAGATCGTGTGACATTTCATTAGCTTCAATACCACTTTATCCAGAAACTTTGCAATTCGCGACATACGAGTCACTTAGATGGCCTTTGGCCGTGTTTCCGACTCAGGTGTCAAGTAAGCTGAGATCTCTCCATACCTGGTCATTCCAACTCGTGCCCGTTTGTCTTCTATTATGTCGTCCACCAACCAAGCTCTTGCATTCATTTGAATGAGATGGCCAGTTCAGTTCGCGGTTCATTAGGGACCTCCACTCGTTGGCGACTCTAATAGAACCAAAATTCCTGCGGAGAGTTTTTCTCTCAAAGACTTTAAACACCGATTTTTTTGACACAATCATGCTCCATGTCTGTGCGGCATACAGTAGAACCGGGAGTAGCAACGTCTTATAGATCTTGATTTTCGTCTTTCAAGAGATGGCTTTACTTCTCATTTGCTTGCTCAGCCCAAAAAAGCATCTGTTTACAAGCGTGATTCTTCGCCTCATCTCCAGGCTGACGTTGTTGTTGCTGGTTATCTCGGATCCAAGATAGACGAATTTTTTTACAACACTGAAGTTGAAATTCTCCATCGTCACTGACCGTCCAAGACGCATTGACGGAGTGCGAGAAGATACCAAGTACTTCGTCTTGTCCTCGTTCACCGCTAGACCCATGAGCCGAGACTGTTCTCTGAGAACGCCTTGCTGACTCGCCGTTCCTGCGTACCGATGATGTCGATGTCATCGGCGTAAGCAAGCAGCATCGCTTCCTTTTGGAAGATCGAGCCCGACATACTCTGTATGTACGGGCACTGGCGTAGGATGTATATCGCACTGCCTGAAACCTCTCTTGGTATCAAAGGCGTGTCGAAAGCGCATTTATAATCGAAAAATAGGTGGTGTGTGTCTTTCTTAAACTCACGGGTCTTGATGTGAATATTTGGTCACTGGTCGACCTCATTGGTCTGAAGCCACACTGATATCGAATAGGGCTTCAGCCAATTACACAATACGCGCGACATAATCCGATGGAAAGACTTATTTTGTGGTAGTTGACGTAAACAGCGGGGTCTCTTTTCTTAAAGATGGGACAGAGAACACTGAGATTCTAGTCATTGGGTGAGCATTTATCGAACAATTTCTTATATAGAAGTTGGTGCATACTCGCCGCCAGTATTGAATAACTTAGCTGTCAGCCCATCAGCGCCTGCAGCTTTGTTATTTCTCAGTTTTTTTTTTAGAACCTAGTCGACCTCTTTATAGTCCGGTAGCTCTCCAATAGTGTCATCATTAACTGATGGTTCCGCCTCCAAGTATGTTAATTGATTATGGATGGTGTAGTACCTGGGCCGTCCTTCAATTCTGTGCATTTGAAGGAAAGAACTGTGAAGTGTTTGCCGATGCATCATTTCCTTGGTATACAAAATATTATACAGTAAGCTCTTTCCCATCGAATGAGTTCAGAAATAATCTGAAGATTCAATTTCCGCAGAGTTTTGTGGTAATATACATATGTACTGGGGGAAGACCAATAATTGCCTGCATTGCGGCAGTGAGACATGCTCCATAGCAAGACGCTGAAATTTGTCAAACTCCTTGATAGCACATAATTGCACCAGATGTAGCCGCTAAGGCTTTCCCATGGACGTCTGAATTTACGCCTTGAGCCAATCCACATGGATGAATCTGCGAGGGTCTCCAACACAGCATAGTTGTTTATATCAGCCTCAAGGGGAGCTGTTGCAAAAACAATAACACAAAGGCTGTTTCATCATTATGATAGATGCAAAAAATAAACTCTGTAAAAAAAAATCCTCCAAGTCCGACCAAAGATACGATTAAAGGTCCAACGGGTTCTGAGTTATATGTAGAATTATTTATAAAATACAATTCTAGGTACTTCTTATTCAGAATCATCCCTAGAAATTGTACTTCTTCAAAAATAACAGAAAAAACATTTTTTTTTTTTTTTTTAAATATACAATATATAAATCAACTTGTACTAACGGTACTAGTAAAGTTTATATGGATTTATATTGGATGATAAGTTAGCAAATTAGTTCGTTTAAGCGGTAATCGATTACAAGGGACAGTTTTGAGAGAACACCCACTTCAGGGCACCCTTTGATGGCTTTGATATTGGTTGGCACATGGCTGGGAAAGAACATATAGTGATTCAATAGCATCATCAATGCCCAGAAAAGCACACAATGCAATAACCTTTGACAGGAAAGTTACTGATTTGAAAGGTTCCAAACGAAATAAGAATGGATGATTGTGCGGAACATCATCACCATAGATTTTTAAATGTGATAAATGTTTTAACATGTGAACAAATGAGAACGATATCACAACCGTTCCCCAGTCCCTACTTTGCCTCGACAGACTTTTTTTCTTGTCTCCCAGAGTTGAAACCGCTCTCAAGATACACCGCTTTAAGATCGCGTTCATTTTCGAAGATCATTTAGTAATCCAACTATCTTCAATGCATGAAAGAGACAATAAAAAAAGTTTATCAACGTTCAAGGATCATATTTTGAAAAACTTTCATCGTTTTGTAGCGATATCTTTAATAATTTTTTTTTTGCTCCGATTATTTTTCTAAAACTTTTTGTACGTGCCTTGTCCTGTTTGTCGATCTCATACGTACGAAAGTTCAGTTACATCTGAACTATTACAGCTTTGCTAGCTGAGGCAGAATTGCCTCTAGAATAAATAGCTTATAACTCGATTTTACGTTCTACTGTTTTATTTCGTAGAGCTGTTTGTTTGCCTCTAACTTGCAGCTTTTTAGGCCCTGTACCGAAGGTACAAGAGCCTATCGGGTTTGTGCAAATGTATGTAACAGGTAGAAATAATGGTCGGAGACCCCCCAAAGTTACCACCATTATGGTCAGGAATGAAAGAGGAGTCGATATAGCCATGTCCGTCTGTCCGTCCGTCTGTATGAACGAAAGGATCTCGGAAACGGTAATAGATAGAGACTTCGTGTTTTTTGCATTCGACTAGGATTGCTCCGGAATTTCACAAGTTTATTTTGAAATTTTTCCCCCTCCCCCCTTCCCCATAAAATCACCCCTTAGGGTGAAAATTTCTTCGGCACAAAAAAAATTGAGTGTACCAATATAAGAGATAACGTCTCTCTAAGCAAAAATCCAAAAAGTTCATCAAAATCGGATAATAAATGGCGATTTTATAAGCAATTTGAACAACCCCCCTTTTCTTTTCATTCATATTCGCGCAGTGAGAAGTGGTCATGTGTTTGGTCATAAGCTCGGGAAACATTTAATATGTTTGTTAGGCGACCTGAACTGGTACAGGGCCTCTTACAGTCGGTTACGCCCGACTGTATTTCCTTACTTGTTTTTATTGTTTACACCGGCGTCAAGTTCTATCGCTATTTCGTATTTTTTTGTTTGCGTCGTAATATAGTACGTTATACAAACCCAATTTCTCATATATATACTTTTTGTATACCAAACAACCCCTTTTTTTTTTGTGTGAAATGAAAGTAAAATTTTATTTGTTATGTTAAAATGTCCTTGAGTTGCTTAGACAAGGAAGAAAGATAGTGAAATACATGTTAAATAAGAGCGCTTCTAAGTTTCTAGCAAGACATAAGATAAAGCTTAACAGCGTCTATAAATTGTATATATTTATACATGTTTACAGATTATAGATTACATATTTATATAAATAGTAAATGTGCCACTAAATCATAAAAATAATTATGCTAATTAATATAAAAACAAACACGTCTAATTAGAACTAAAAAATCATATAATTTATAACAGTTTATATCAGCGTTAATAGCTGTGCTGTATTACTGTTATACATTAACAGTGCCAGGCAGCGTAATGCTGTTGTTAACATTTTTTTATATTAGACTTTTTCTGTTTTTTGCTTTTGCTTTTTGTTTATTTGTTTTTTTTTTTTTTTCTCTCTTTGCTACATTTCTTTGCATTGTAAAATTTTGTTAACAGTGTCTTTAGTTGTTGTTGTATATAGTATTTAAAATGCCGGTTGCGTTGCTTGACAAGCCCACACTCATACATTAACAGCGCTTTATATATACATACATGTATATGTATGTAGCTAGCTGAATATTTTGAGATACATAACATGCTCGTAGGCACTGCTTGAACGTTTTATTCAGTCTTCAACAGCCGGCAATGCTGGACGTGTGTGTGCGCTCTCGTTCTATATATAAAAAAATTATTACCGCGTGTTAATTTTACGCTCTTGCATTAAAAATAAAAAAACAAAACAAGTGCAATTAATTCGCAAAATCAGCTTGAAAAGTTTTAATAAATCAAAAACAAAAAATTAATTGATTTAACAGTGTAGTGCATAAAAAAATTTAATAAAATAAATAATAAAAAATAACCAATTATAAAAATTTGTTATGTATCTCAAATCAAAAATATTCCTAATACATATTATATATTCCTAAAAAAATTCCAAGAAATTAAAATAAATAATTATTTAAATTTAATATTGAAAAAACAAACAAAATTCGGGTTTTAACTGACAGTTTTTGGTTGGAACGCTCTAGAAGCAAAACGAAAACAAAGAAGTCTAATAAAAAATTTTTATTAAAAACTAATTCATTAATATTCATAAACAAGTTTATTTTTTTTTTCATAAATATATACAGTTGTTTGTGTCGTTGTGTTTAGTCTCAAAGCGTCTATATTAAAACTGGTAACCGTAACCAAAATTCATTAATAAAAGTGCTTTAAATGTTAAAATTATTTAAAAAATTTAAAAACAAAGAATTTAGTTATTAAAAGGGTTTTTATTTAAATGTTCTAAATTCAAATTCAAATTTCTTACGTAAGTTCAAAAGAAAACACAAAATATAGCCACGTGATTTTTGCTGACGTTCTTAAATGGCCTATTTATTTGTTTTAATTTTTAAGTAGAACTAATTAATTTATCATCAAATTTATTAATAAGTGTATTTTGGTACAAAATGCAAAAGAAAAGCATTTAATAAAAATGAAATAAAATAAAAATTCAAATATAATATATATAATTTTTTGCCGGTTTCTTGTGTTAAGTTTGATTGTTTTTGTTGTTGTTATACCACAATTTATTTATTTTTTTATTTAAAGTAATTTTGCATATTTATTGCCAGCGGAATTGACAGTCAAACGCACACGCAGACGCACAATACAAACTAATAAAAATTAATTAAAAAAATTTTATTTACCAAGATTTTTTGGCGTTAAAGTCGTAGTTTTTATATGCTTCTGATAAGTCTATATATGTATGATTATTTTTGCATTAGAAAAAGAAAATATTTTGTTAGCTAATTTCAGAATTATTGTCTTGAAATTAATTGTTTTAAATTAAATAAATAAGAAATATTTTTTTTTTATATAGTAGCCGTGTGTAGTATCGAATGGTTACATAAAGGCAATCATCTTCATATGGTTATACAAATTAGCGCTACTAACTTGCAAACCAATAACTTGAAGATTGTGGGAAAAGGCATACCTGGAAGCACTCGTTCTGATCAGCAATCAAACTAGCCATTTCCAGTCTGTGTAAATTGAAAAAAGTCACACAGTTTTTTAGATATCATTCCGAAACTGGCTATGCAGACTTGTTATGTTACGAAACTGTACAGAAGACTTAATATCGTGAAATGCCTAAATAAAGATACGGCTCTCATACAAATCAACCCTCTACTTTCCGATTTTTGAAGAAAAAATTTGTTTGTTGCAATCTATATCTTCGAATTAGTAATTTTTTTTGAATGAAAGCATTACATATATATCATTGGGCAGCACCCATACAAACCAACCAAAAACTTTTTGAATTTAGTTTTAAAAATTTCTTTTTTAGCGTCTATATCAACTTAAAATTGGCTTCTTATGTACAGAAGTTTCACGTATTAATTAATGGTTATGTTCCGCCCACAAATCTCCATACAGACCTAACGCTCGCTTTTTGTGGTGTTGCATGAAAAATTTTATCCTAAGTTTAGCTGACTTAATACACGGAATGAAGGCTTCAAAATATTTCTGTAGCGTTGAAAAATTTTTTATATATGTATAAATAGAGTTCGGTTCTACTGAAGTTAAGGGGTTAATATTTAGTAAGAGATTCGACAACAACCGTTCACATGCACAAATTTTCCATCAAACCTAATCTCACATATAGAAGAAATTGTTGATGGAACATGTTTGATCGGGCATACACTGCGTTTGTATGAAAAAGTAGATACGTGGAGAACACGCGAGACGGAAGTGAAACTTCTTGAGGTGTAAAAGGAATAAATTTAACACATTAAATACATCAGACTGTCTGACTGACAGTGTCTGAATTACAGGTTATATTTTTCCAACAACTTAAGTATTCCGCTAAATCGATTGTATGAGAGTAATCTTCAGCAGTTTACGTCCCAAACTCACCAGGTGGATGCACAGTACCGCAGATTCAGGTATGCCAACGCAATGCGGCATATCTCTTTTTCACACTCCATTCTTGTCGCCAGCATACTTCCACTCCATATTCCGTCATTCGTCACTAATGAGAATACCCGCCAAAAGCAGTTGAAGTTAACACCACTGTCGCTAACTCCCACATGTACAGAATGGTCGCTCCAGTAATAGAATTCTCTTCGGTTCGCTTAGCACTATCTCGTCAGTTGTGGTGAGTGGATAGTATCCGATGGTTCCCGAAAGGAATTATTTCTCTGAAGTAACTGTACGATGGTGTAACGCAAGCGGAGTAATAGTGAGGTAATGTGCGAATATGTTGGAAGCAATCTCTTCGATCATTGCCACTTTAAAGCCGTCCCCGTTTTCGTCTCGGTCGGCCCTTTCATTCAACAAACATAATAGTAATAAATAAATAGGTTTCACTTCAGAATTTATACATTAATACCTTACCCACTTTTGTAGTAAGACTTGATCACACCAATCTTTCCAAACACGTCGATCTCTACATCAACAGAAAACACAGCAATTGATCGTTCGCTTTTTCGTGAAACAATTTTGGCTTACACTCGTGCCTAATGAAGTTTAACTTCAAACAGAGCACTAGCCTAGGCTTTCAATAAAAAGCAGCCCTGAAAATATGCATAGTTCTATATCCTTAATTTCAATCAGCCGAATTACACTTGGCCTAAAAATGTTTCACTACAGTAATGTTAATTGTTTTATGCCAAAAAAAATTTAACCGAATTGATTACAATTTGTACACTGTCCTTCACTACATTTCTAACAAAAATTAAGCAGACATATTCAACCCTTAACAGCCCACACGCAGACAACAGATAGGTTGACATACGTTTCGCCAAACACTTGTGAATCTGTTGACAAATTCTCGTTGTTCGCTACCGAGTAAACATGGAATGCGGAAAAAACTTTTTACCATGCATATTTATCCACTTCTTTATATTTTTCTAATAAAATTTGACACGATTTTAATTAAGAATTTTCTATTTTAATAGGCATCGCTTTTAAACACATCAATTATTTTTCTAAAAATAAAGTTAGACTATATAGGAATTCAGCCAAAAATCTCAAAAACTGAAGAATATGTATGAAATTTTTGTATTACAAGTGGGCTCCGCTCGTCAACTCTCGGCTACGCTCACTTCGCTCCTTCCGCACTACATGCCGGCATGCATGCATGCATACAGAAAATATAAATGCTGACACGACGACGACAACGACGATCTCTAAACATTTTTTAAGAATAAAGAGATGAGAATTATGTCAATTATAATTCTCATTAAGTTTGAAAAATTCTGGATCGCGATACATATAGCTCATATTTTAGGATAGATGTATTATACCAGTTTCATCAAGTTTTATGACATAACTTGTTGTATACCAGTTATATAAAATTTAACAGATTTTAACTTATATTTCTGGTTAACTTTGTACTGAATTAAATATATATATTACTATTCTTCAAATCAAATACTCTTATCAGAAAGCCAAAAATTATGAAATTTTAAGCCGTTTAACTCAAAATAATCTAGTAAACATATTTTATCTACATCAAAGACGAAAGTGGTTCAGTCCAGTTTTATTTATTTATTTATTTATATAAAATAAATATAAAATATAAACTAAAGAAATTATGCTTTTATTGTTTGCTCTAAAAATAGCTCTTCAAATTAGTATATACGATTAAACTTTAATTTCAATGGAAGAGAGAAATCTTTTTCAGGATAAATTGATCATTTTTGAACCACTGAGAAAATGGAATTTTTTAAAAGATGTCAGAAGTGTGCCTACTTAAGTTCGAGTACTAAATAAAAATTAAAGTATCATGAGAAAGGGCAAGCTATTGACGATGCCATTTATACGTTTTAAACTCAATTTATACCTTTTGAACTCAACCCAAAAATTAATAACTCAAGCGAATTAAAAAAAAATATTCTGACATTTGGCTTTTTAATATTTGATTTTAGCTTAGGAATCAGAGATCCAAAAAACCTAAAAAACAAAATTTCGAACTGATCAAAGCAAATTTAAATTATTTGGTTTTAAAAATTTGACTTCATATTCGGAATAAGCGATTCCAAAAAACTTCAAACTCAATATTTCACTAAAAAGGAATCTCAGAATTTTTTAACAAAATTAATTTTTGTTTTATTAAATTTTGCATTAAATAGGCGCGCTTTATAAAAATGTTTGTAACCGCTCATAAACATGAGTTCAATGTTTTTATTACTTTCAAAAAATTTCTTTGTATTGACGCGTGTTAGATTTCATACACTTAAAGGTTATCTATGTAACTATGTATACTTCAAGGTGCGATAGATTATAAAGAAATATCGTTCATTTACCTCTAGACTGTGGTCAATGCTGTCAATTCTAGTTTTAATATAAACATTCAGTGTCAATTTTACAAAATATTGACACCAAGTTTAATAATAATTCGTTTGCTTGATTTGACACACTCCCCAGTTCATTCAGTGCTACTCCGTTACAAACTGCTGCACCAAACTGTTAAAACTAAATATTATGCTTTAAGTGAAGCGTATACAAACATACATATTTGATTTATAGCTCCGGGCCTTAAAATCAGGCGCTGTGACGCAAACTTATTTATTTTTTTTTTCGTTGTCTATACTTCTGCGCGTTTTTTTCTTTTTTTTTTCGAATTTTAATTTGTTTTGCTTAAAATTCAATAAAAATTCGAAATTTATAGCAGCAAAGAAATTATAGAAGTATCTGGAATTTGTAGACGACTTCTTTCTTTCAATGTTTATGTCAGCCGGAACTCAATTTTTTTTAACTAAATTTTGTGCAACGACTGCAACAGGTGCTGCTGAGATTGCTTGCTTAAATAATATTCAAAACTGCAAAACTGGTTTGTTTATTGCTAAAGTGACTTATTTATTTACAACCGATTCTGAGTGTTATTATTAATTATCGGTTTTTTTTTATAATAAGTCTGCGCTATAAGTTTAAGAGTTTTAGAATATTATATTGCAGTATTATGATAAGCAAAGCCGCTGCGCTTATTGAGTACGCTTAATTGTAAAAATATTGATAAGATGAAAAATTTTTAAAATATTAAATGTGTAAACAAATCATAAAAATATTAAATAGCTACTTGTGGCGTGAAAATCAAAGGCGGTGTGTTATCTTGGGAAAAATTAAATTCGAAAAATGCCTGTAGACATATTTAAACTTAATATTTCAAGCATTTTATGCGTAGAGTTCTTAATATTTTCTATTATTAAGATTACAACATTGTAGGCAAGAGCTTCAAGTGTTCACAGAATTTTCTATATATATAAATTTAAGCATGTAAATTGTATATGTATACATATATGCAGTATAAATATTTGTATATAATCAGGTTTTAGATTTAGAGTATTAGATTATTTGCTGCTAATTTACAAAGTTTCATTTCGTAGTAGTATGACTAATATTCAGTACAATCGATCGCAATCTAGGGAAAAATGAGACATACATATATATATTTATATGAAAATAATCGCCAGCAATACTCTCCTTTTCTGCTACTATTTCTTTTTCCATGTTTTCTTATATCTTAACTTCTTTTCTTTCTATTTAGAATTCATAAAAACAATCACGTCATCAGTCTTAAATAAATGAAAATGAGAACAGAGTAAATGAAAAAAAACGTACATTGATGCTTGTAAAATTTTTTCACGTATGTACACGTGGCTTTTGTGTTGAAGTGTGGATCTAGATTGTAAATAAGATATTCAACCGATTTTGATTGAATATTGCACACACAAACTGTTCACTAGTTAGATTTGCTATTTCATTGGCATAGTTTTTTAACAGTTTAAAGATTTAAAAAAATATCCATCAACTAAATAATCCTGATACAATGATCGGCATAATTATTTTGACGAAGAAAAAATATCACTTTTTTGTCCTAAACTTTTAATATGATTTATTATACTTAAAGAACTTTTATTTCTTATTGCATATGCAAACCTCAAATATAAAAAAAGACAAAATATGTTAGTACTATTTATTAGTACCTAGAAATTATGAACAAAACTTGGCATAAGTATTTTGACAAATTATTTTTGCAAAATAAAAACTCAATGGAACAAGAAAATTGACTATGAGCTTATAAAATGTATGGCCTCCTTTGGCTTTAATGACTTTTTGGAGATGTGCGAGTCTTTAACATTTTTAACGACTTAAGAGTATATCCGTTCCAAAGATCAGTGATTTTAGATATTATTTCTGCTCAGGTTTTATGAAACGAAACAACTGTCTTACACTTTATGTAAGCTCACACATTTGATAAATTTGTTATCTTGCTTTTGTGGCATTATGGGGCGTTATGCTGCTGCAGAATAAAAGATTCCATTAATAGTCACCTGAACGTTTATGAAACCGGTAATAGGAACTAAATCACGCAAACCATTGTAAAAAGTTTTAATAAAAATCAGAAGTGAAAGCTCTTGAGAGATCATGATTTATTGTAAATTAAAGAACTTTGAATATCGAAATAGTGGTTTTTAAGTTCAAAGACTATTAAAAGTTTGATAGCAAAGCAACTCAATTTGCGATCCCACTTACATACATGACCTCCCAAACCACAGGACTTTTCACTAGAATTTTGACTATTAACATTTTTTTTTTTTTTGAAAACATTATTTAAGAAATATGCTCAATTTACAATAAAAATAATTGCGAAGGTAGTGCTTAGGTTTTAGGCTTAAAAAAATCTTGTATTTAATTATTTAACAAGTATTCTGCTACAATGGTGGCAGCTTGACAAGTTGTATATAAAAACTAAAGCGCTATTATAACGTAGCAGATATTTCTATTTACTTATATTATATTTAAATATGAATATTTTATATATATTTTATTTTTATTATTTTATTTTAGTTGTGTAAGTTGAGGAAAAAGAAATTTAGACGAGCACTCTTGTGGGCAAGTCCTTGGGATGTAAGCGTTTTAATCTTCTTTTTCCAATATTGCAGCGAGGTCTTTCTCGAATTAACCGCCTCGATAACGAGCCGCGAGTCGCTCTGCATATTTTTCGGCAACTAGCTGTAATACATCGCCTACTTTAGCGACTCTTAAGTCTCTTTGGATGTCCCTTGTACGCAAATACCAGCGGACTTTGCACATTTTCCTAAGTATTTTGCTCTGGGTCACACGAAATTTGTCCATGTGGCTTTTTGCAGTAATAATAATTTTTATTTGATGTTCTTTAGATGATTCACATTTGAACTGAAAATAATTTATTTGTGAGTTTTTATTACCAAAATAAGTGAAAAGAAGGGAAAAAAATTATGTGAAAATGGGTTAAAATTATGTTTCACTGTTTTCAGCTGCTTCCTCATATTCAGAATCATAGTTTTTGCAAGTGATATAGCCCTTCCCATGTTGGCAAATTTTAAGTAAACAACCCGTTCACACGAACTGCATTAGAATTTTTATCTTGATTTTGGCGAACAATATTCACAACATTTAGTTCGGAAACTGAAGAAATATGCGGTATTTTTTCAAATGCCGGTAACTAGGCAGTGCCAGTAGGAGGAAACACTCCCCTATATAACTGTAAAAAAACATTTTGGTTTGGTTTGGACATTCTTGATATTAGACAACTTCCTAAACTCTTCTAGATTGTTTGATAAAATTAGTTTTTGCATAATTAGTTTTTCGATAATAAAATTTGAAGCTCTGAAGTGCACCTAGATCCATCGACATGCAGTTCGGAAGAGTAAATTTTACAAAAAATATTCAGCTTTTAAATACTGCATATCTGGATGTGCCGAACAATGATCCAAAGCAAAACTTTCTTATTATTATTCTTTTGTAGCTCGATTTTCTTAAAATCCTCTCACCTCTGATACAACACTGTTGTGAAACCATTCTAAAATAGTTGTTGTGCTAGACAAGTTTTTGTATTAGCCTCAAAAAATTTCGGAAAGATCCTGTGACCTTATAAGGTAACCACTTTCAACGAAAGCTTATCTGCTTTGTAAGTTTGTTCATTGTTAGGATTTTCTTCTTGCACAAAAATATTGGCGTCTAATTAATCAGCAGATGCTTTTTCGACAACCATCATTTAGACTATGAGAACTATGTAGCTTTTTAACATTTTGTAACCAGCCATGAGTATAGACGCACTTTGAAGTTATATTTAATTTTTATGATCAATTTTTCTTGATCAATAAACCAGAAATGGGAGATCTTTTAAATCCGTCCTGACGGAACTATTCATAAGTAGTTCTTCAGCAATTTTTAAGATTTTCGATTTTGAAAATCAATAACAAGATCACTTCTTGGAAAAAATTTTAGAATTTTTTAGAACTTGAGTAGAAATATTTGATTTGCGACAGATTACAGCCTACTGTTGTGTGATATTTCTTTGGCTCTCTTTATATGCTTCATGGAACATCTAGACAAAACTGTAAATAAGTCACTCATTAACACTCACTTACAGCCAGTGTCTCTCTCTCAACGTTACATATTTTGCTTTACGGTTTTTTAAATTCAAAAGCCGCAAAACAAGAGTAGCTTCAAAAGGAAATCCTGTGTATTTTAGATAATTTTTAAGTATCACTAATATGTACTATTTTTCAAATTGTATAATTTTGTTTTTATTTTACTTAAAAAATATTGTATTAAATTTCAGCCTACATTTTTCGACTTTATGTTCGCAAATAACCAACCAGTGTGCATAGTATCTTCTCGTTTTTTGGTTTTCTAATTTTAGATTTAATGATTGTAAATTCCAATAAATCTTTCAGATTGCACATAAAAATATTTCGCTTTATAGGCGCAGAAAAATAAAAACCTATTTTTAAACATTTAATCTGATTAATCAATAATCTGATTAATTTCAGTCAAGGAGGCAACTTAATTAATTATTAAACACGCGATAACCCCTTACACAAAACTGAAATTTTTTTTATTGTTTTTTAGTTATTTAGGCAGCACAATTAAAGCAAAATAGATTCATCGTAGTATACTAAGTATATTAATTGAATTTCACTTAAGCTAGGTCAGTATTTGCGTAGTTTGTTATTATTAATATTATTCTTAAATACATAAATTAAAGATAAAAATCATTTAGAATAACATTTGAGAAAAAATAATGCAAATAAACCAGTTTTTAAACTAAATATTTATTTAAAAATATAAAATATTATGCTACAATATAAACAAATTAAACACGAAAATGCAGTTATTCTACGCACGTTTTTTTTTAAATTAATATATAAAATATTTGTTTAAAAATAGAAATTTATTTATTTATGCAAAATCGAGAATAAAAATTAAAATTAAAACAATTTAAATTTTATTACAGTTTGATGACAAAATTTTTAAATTAACTTATTTCGATTTGATTGCGTTTATATTTATATATATCTTTTGCAGTAATTTTTGGGCGTGTATATATAATTTTATTTTCGTTTTTTTGTTGTTTCTGTTTAAATTATTTTACCGGCAAATTGGCTTTCGTCAATATCTGCTTGCCACTTCCTTTCGTTTGCTGCTCAAAAAGATACACAAGCAAAGTATCTGCAAGTCGTATATATTTATACAAGAATATATAGCAAGCAGAAATTGCGCAGCAAAAAATTAGTTATTCCCGGCTAGTGTTTTGGATTGCCAAGCAAGCAGCCAGCATGCTGGCGAAAATTATTTGAGACGCAGATACATTCATTCATTCGAATATGAGCACCAAGAATACGAAAGCGTACAAGTCAAACTGAAGCACGAATGAGCATAGAAATAAAGACAAACAATCACAGCGTGTAGCTCAGATAGAAAAATTTTAATAGCTTTAGATACTTTTTATTTTTTACTACAATATATGTATAATGCGCGCTACGAAATCGGTTGGTGTAGGTTCGCATTCTAAGTTGCGTGGTATTTTTTTTTTTGTAGAACCGATTTCAATTCTTTTTTTTTTTTGTTTAGTCAACTTTCACACATGCTGAAATGTATCTGTAGAGATACATTAATCGTATTACACACATATTCTTATACCGTGCCACCGTGACATGAACTTGAGCGCGCTTAATGTGGCTTTTGTTTTCGAAGTACATTTTTTTATTATATTCATTCTTTACATTGGCTTTTTTTTGTACTGCATATGTAATTCGAAGCGTTCTTTTATTAAAAGTATCTCAAATTTTTATGTTAAGAATTCTTCAAGCTACTTCGTCTTAGTTTCTTTTGCTACTCAAGCGCTTAAAATATGCATGAAGCAGACATTTTATTATATTATACACTACCTTGAAGAATCAAGCAAGCGGTCTACTAAGTTTATGCAAATTTTTGTAACAGGTATTAAAAGTATCTGAAAGTCGTATACTAACAATAACAGCATTCTTTTTTGTTTTCTTTTTAACTATTTAACTAAATAATAAATAAATCGGCTTGTGCTTTTATTATATATAAAGAAGAAAAAACTATTTAATTTGACACTAATGAGTTGCTTGTTATGAATTGAGTCTCAAGTACATTCTTTCTAAATAGTATTTTTCTGCCAATGCATCTTTTCAATAATTTATTTTTTTTTTTCACATAAATATAAACAAAGTTTTGTTTGTTTCTTCAAGCAAGGTCATCGCTGTAACCTAAAAATATTAAATTTTGTTGTTTTAAACGTTTTATTTAGCCGCAAGTTGCGCATTGTGCGTCATTTTGGGCTTTGGTGAACGGCTTTGAAATGACCTTTTTTTTATAGGTTTTTGAAATGTATTATTTTATTATTTTATTCTTTATACGTTTATTCAATGGTTCAGTGAACCTTTTAGTTTTGGTTTGTTGTTTTTCGAAAACAGAAAAAGTTTTTGCGTTTGCCCGCAGCATAAATTTCTGGCCCTTAATGTATATAAATGAGTCTTTAGTCTTATGTAAAATAATCCAACTATAATTGATTATCTGAATTTAAAATATGCACAGCAGCTACAAAAAACTTTTGCAAATAGTTTTTATTAACAATTTTCTAAATAAAATAACAAAACTGTTGGCCAAACAATTTACCGCATCAAAATTTTGCTATTAAATCCGTGCAAATGCGTTTATGAAACTAACTTTTGCTGTCTAAACAAAAGTTTGTGAAAATAATTTATCTTTCGATTTTAATTGCACTACTTTATGACTTTTTAATTGTTCATACTGTGAAAGCATATCAAAAAGTGAGAAATGGTAGCAAACCAAAAAAAACAAAAAAAAAACATCTGATGTGGTTTCATGACTGTAACCGCAACTGATGGCTATTAAACAATTTTTAAACACAAACAAGATAAACCACTCAAAATTTTGCCATAAATATTAACAAAAATCAGTTTTGTATATTTTTGAAGAAAAATTATTAATTAATTAAACAAGTTCTTCATAAAAACTAACAATTTTTACTGCAAAAATCATTGCAACGTACTTTAATAATTGACAAATCTAAAAGAATATGCTTTATTTGACAATATTATGCCAAAAAGATTTATATTACACAATGAACAACATTTCTATCTATGTATTTCCACTACTTAAGATTAAGATACTCAGTCAGCCTTCACAAAACACATCACTGACCATTGCATGACCTCGCTGAATATTGGCAAAATAATTGTTAACAGTGCTTTTGTACGTTGGTTATTCCGAGCATTATTTAGATAACCCACGCTTAAAATTATAAAAAGTGATCTGTCGAACAGACGGACAAGGTAAAATCACATAAGCTCGTTGATCAATATTATACGAGTTCCATTTCCTATTCATCAACATAAAATTTATTAAAAAAAAAAAATATACAAAAAAAGCTGATACATTAATATCGTTTTGATACTCTTCACACAGAGCGCAAATAATACTATAATTTTTTTACAATTTTAATATCTTAAAGAAGGCATTGTACAAACTATAAATTATATACGTACATATATTCCTGATAAGTTCTACAAAGTTCTCGCCATGCCACAATTATCTCTATCTCTTAAACTCAAAATATATTAATATTAATTAAATTTTCGGTTGCAATGATTAATTAAATGAATTTTAACTCCATATAACTTTTATATTAAATTTCATGAAGGCTTTTCAGTAGCGTAGAAATGTTATGAAGAAGCTGAAGACCACCCAGATACAGATCTAATATAACACTACAATATGAGTTGATCTGAACATGTCCGACTGTCTAAATGTTATTCAAAATATTTCTTGATATACATTTTTTTGTAGAATCGGAATGTTTTTTGTTGGTCCTTATTTTATAAAGTATCAATAGTTTTCACCCACCTTTAAGGGATGTCTACATACGACGCTACCGCCTATTTTTGAGTTTTCGCTTAATAATTTATTTTTTGCAGTATATAATAACCTAAAATTTGATGTGGATTTTTACTTCACACATCTATCAATATATATAAATATATTCAAAGGCGTATCCCAGCCACATTTAGCGAATGCCCCTCTACCAACTTGTAACACTTTTCAATTTTTTTTATTCCATGCGATTACGAATAAAAATTTATTAATAAAGTAGAATGAAAGAGCCTAAGGAAGAATCCGCGTCAGAACTGAGAAGATTGGTTTCTGAAAATTATCATTAGAAATCTGTGAAGAACTATTTTGAGGAATCTCCTTCATTGAGTTTGTTTTTGGTCACCATAAAAAAAAAACAAACATGGTATGCTGATTAAAACGGAGGCCCGCCCGTGAATGATAGTTCCTAAGCCGTACAACATGGAGATAATATATCTGCAGAAGTTTATTTTATAACATTTGTCGTATTTTTTTAATTTTTAACTATTCTTTCCACTATGAAAATTGATCTGGTGTGATTTTATTCAATGCAATACAAACTCATAATAATCATTCCAAAGTAGATTCGTTTCGAAATTTGTATCAATCATTGGTTTATGTCATTCATTGGCTGAATACTTTGCTGCACAATGTTCTAATCTAGTTGGCGATATTGTATTCAAAAAAGGATTACCGCAACTTAGCAGTTTAAAATTTCTAATATTTTTAAATATTTACACGCTTTATAAGCACTCGATTGAAACACCTGCAAAAACATGAAGTTTAAGTCTTGAAGATAGAATATTAAATGCGATTCTTGGCATACTTATTCATTGTAATTGCTTTCCATTTGCGTAAATGTTTTACCGAGCTGTAACAAGACTCATCGGTATTTCAGTCTAATCCCTGCTCGTGCGCTATAAAAAATTTATTTTGATTTAAACTTACCAAATTTATTTGAACATTGAATGAATTCAATATTCCCGCAGTTTATTATATTAACAACAGCAAGAATGATACTTGTGAGCTGTAATCCCTGCTCGGGCGCCATGCAAATTTATTTTTAATTTAAATCAACGAAATTTATTTCAGCACAGTGTATTCAATATTTAAACAGTTTTTTAGTTTACTTTGTTAGAGAGTAGAATACTTGAGAACGGATCCGATTTATATCAAAGGAGAGATATTCGCTGCATTTTACATAACAAATTGGCTTAAGCATGCATGGAAACTCCATAAATAATATGCTTTAATCGAAAACAAACCATAATTGTTGATGCTGTGCAACATGAAACCAGGATGAGTTCTTTTCTATAGCTTATATTCTTGTAATGAGATGCTCCGAGATTGACTCCAATCTCTGTTTGAGCTCCATAAATTTTACTATTTGAACACTGAGTGCATTTGATATTGACTCAGTCTATTATATTAACAAGCAATAACGATACGTGTAAGCAGTACTCCCTACTCGGACGATATGAAAATTATTTTTAGTTTAAATTGCCGAATTGTTTTTGAGCACAGTTCATACAATATTTGCACAGTTTATTAGTTTAGCATGCGAGAAGATCACTTGTGAACGGATAATAACTGCGTTTGACATAATAAACTCGCTTAAGCATTTTTGGAAATCGCATAGATTTTATACCCAACACAAATATTAAAAATTTTTAATGCTACGCAATACGAAATCAGGACGAATCCTTACCCAAAATTGTCTAATTCAATTGAGACATTCTGAAATTGACTCTAATCCCTGCTTGAGCGCCATAAATATTACTATTTGAACACTGAGTGAATTCGACATTGACTCAGTTTATTATATTAACAAAAATAATACAAGTGAGCAGTAGTCCCTACTCGGGCGCCATGCAAATTTAACTTAAATTTAAGTTATGCAAAATTGTTTGAAAAAGTAAGTGAGTGTGATTTGACAGAGTTTTTTTTTTGTTATAATGAAGAAAAATATATGTCATAATGTGCGCTTACTTTCAGACAAGTGCTGATTGAACTCCTGCACAGTATTTTACAAACAACAAATTCGCATAACTTTGCATAGAAATGTCATAGATATATGGTTTAACCCAACAAAGAATTCCACAAACTTTAATAATTGTGAATGTTGGACAGCACGCTGCTTTTGAATGACCCTACAGTACTAGAGCAAGGTCAGTTACAAAGCAGAGCAACTTTTAACTTTCTTATAAAGTTATCCCATCGAAATACTCCGATAGTAACTCAATATATACTAAACTGTTCCTGCTCAGGCATCGGCCCCCATATAAACTGACTGATTGAGTTTGTATTAAAGCTAAAACTAACGTCTTTTTTTTAACTGTTATATAAATTTATCCCATCGAATTTCACTGATATTGACTCAATATTGACTGAACAGTTCTTGCTCGGGCGCCGACTGCAACATAAATTTTATTTTAATTTGAGTTAACGAAATTTTTTGAACACTGATTAAATTCGATATTAAATAACATGTCTAAGTGTGCATGAAAGTCTCATTTATGATCTGCTTCAACACAGAGATCAATTCAAACAAGTCCTGTTCCAAAGCTAAGACTTACAAGTTCAGCTACTTTATACATTTTTGTGACAATTTCGGCGATTATTAAATTATTCTTAAGAATTAAACTAAATTTAAAACTTTATAGCAGTGAGTGAAGAAACTTTATGAATCCGCTAAAATGAATATTATTAAATGCAAGTAATGTACTGTGGACATTTTCAACAACAAACCGGCATAACCATTCTCCTTTCACAGCCACTAATTCGATTTTTGTTTTTTGCAAACTTAGCCAACCGTTTGGCTCGTGTCAGTGTGAACAGCCGACTATTGGCACTATTGGACACAATAATGAGCTTAAAATGATTATGAAAATAACTTGTATTCAAGTATTTTTGCCTTTGTTTCTGATTCCAACAATATGTACACAAACAACTGCTTAAGATACTTTTTATATAAATCGTTCAAAGTATCTAAAGTCATCAATCAAAGTTTCAACAAAACTTCAAATCGGTTCGTCAAATAAAATATGTATTGAAATAATACTTTCTCAGCAAAAAAAAAAATATATGTGTTTATATAAATTATTATTCAAACCCATACAACAATAAATTCTGTACAATGAAAGGTCATCTCTCGTTTGAATTTCTACAATCACTCAAGCAAAATATTTTGCTGCTTATTGTTGTATAAATTTAAACATAGATTGATTGTACGCAACAATCCTACATAGTAGTTAAATGCAACTTAAATGAACAAACATTTATTGTACTTGTACTTGTATTGTATTGTAGCAGTAGTAGTAGTTTATATCTGAGAATTGGGTCAAGTCGAGGAACTTACTTAATCGTCAATTAAAATTCAGTACAATTATAATTGTCTATATCTGTTTTTATTTTTTGCGTTTATTTATTTTGTCTATGCATTTTTTTTTCCTTTTTTTTTAACAACAATACATAGTGTACTACGGTGTACGACTTGTTAATTAACACTTGTGCTCGTGTATAATTTATGATTGTATACAGGGAGACCTAATTAGTGGAAATTGAAATTGCAACAAAAGCCGGGAATAGTGATAAGGCTATAAAATATGACGCAAGTTGGTAGGCATACTTAAAAATAATTAATAAAAGAAATGGTTGAAATACGAGTTTGAAACTAAAAATAGAAAGGGTTGGTATGAAACATATAAGAGGAAAGATATTGCATCAGAAAGCTATGGGAAAATTGTTTAAAAAAATGGAAAAAAGATTCTTTAAGAAAATAAAGAATTGCACATTTATTGTTGCATAAAGAAAATATCGAGCAAACATAAATAAAGGCTTTTTTTATATTTTTAATAACCAAGATTATTTAATAACAGTGAGTAAAAAATTATTCTTTTAAAACTGTTTGCTTCACTTGGTTCATCTCTAACATGCCGCTGTTAATTATATACATTAGGGTTGCTGATATTAGAAAACCTATCGATATCGATAAAACAATCGATATATCGGTTTTTAAAAGAAAAAAGATGTTAGAGCCATAGTTGAAGTATTGAATTTATTATTTTCTGCGTTCAATTAATAAATTAAAATAAGTCTAGATTTTCTTTTACAACATGGTTTTACTGTACTTCAAGTCTGGCTTATTGCAATTGCCTACCAAAATAAAAAACAAAAAATCGTAAATAAATTAAAAAAAGCGGCAAAATCGCAAAGAATACAAATTGAACTTGAATCGAAAAAAAAAAACAACAAAAAACTGGTTTCAATATTTATAAATGAGCTTACATTTAATATTATTATTTTTTGCTTTAATTATTTTTTCATATTATTGCTTTAAACTTTGTTTTTATTGACACTTGTTGTTTATTTAAATTTAATATATTTCATTGTTCATATACACTCTTTCTATTTGTTGCAATATTGACAGCAAAATACTTAAACCAAACAACATTCCTGCCCACACAATAGTAAAAGTCTAACAATTAGCACTTTTACTAATCTATGCAAAAGTATTTACCATTTAGAAATACCTACTAATCTATTAAATAACGATTTAATTCTCTTTTTAAACCCTTCGACGAGCAAAGTTGTGCAATTTATTATGCTGAGCTATTCAATTCCCTGGTTAAGCCCTCAAAAAGTCAATACAGGCGTATCGTGTGCGCATTTTATTAACCAGTTCTGATGTGCTACTTGCTATGTTTGTTAACTTGTTTTTCTCAACATTTTGCTCGTTGTCCTTGAACTGTTTTAGCTTGCGATATACATATATATATATTTCTTAATCCTGGAGCATGACAGCAGACACATGAATGGCGTAAAAGAATGAAACCAAAGGCTTGCTTTGTTTTTTTTTAATAAATAGTACGTACAACTTTTTTGTTGTTTTTTGTTTGCAAATAATCGAAATGAGCCATCAGAGTTTGCCCTTCAGTTTGGTTGACTTAATTAAGTCTGCTGAAATGTAAGCCAAGATTGTATACTGTACGCCTAGCAACTTCTTGAGGGTGTGGCCAGGCAAACACCAGGCGATTAGTAGTATTGCGCAAAACATTTTGGAAATAACGACGCAAAAGAAAGTCATAAAAGTATATTTTGTTTTTTTTTTGTTGGCATTTTAGTTAATTATGTGTTTGTGTGTGTGTATCCTGTGAAAATTTATAGCTTGTAGTTTAGGTTTTATAGCACTTTTTTCTTTTCTAGTTTTATAGCCTTTAGACATGTTGGTAAAAAAGAGTTTTTGCGGTTTTTTTTTTATATAAATCAGTGTTGGAAACATTAATACTATTGCATTTTGTGTGATATATAGTGCAGTATCGTGCATCTATAGCAGTGGAGATCTAAATCTGCTGAGCAAACACCAATACATGTAAAATATAACATATTTATTTCTCTAATTGTTGAACATTTCGCCGGCATCTGAGGCCCAGTTTTTCTATATTTAGTTAAAGTCTCAACAGACGATTAAATGTATGCCATATGATAGCACGTCAGTTAAGCAGCCCATATACGGACAACAAATCGAAGCAATCAGTTGAAATTTTATTGAATTTTCCGGAGTGCGATTTCTAAACAGACTGAATGTCTTCAAAAAATGTTGTCCTTCTTGCAATCGGTTGCGTGTGAGTAGCGAAGTGGCTGTCTTTCTCTTCGGGTTTTGCAATAGGTTGTGTGTGCATGGCAAAGTTTATTGATTTTTGAGATTTCGTAGACTTCGGAAAAATTAAAACAATCGGAAACCATTTTTGGAAGAAAAAATTGATGCGTTCAAAAGCCAACCATCCAGTATAAAAAAAAAATTCAAAAATAAAATCGTTAGAAATTTTTTTTTTGTTTGGAATTAGGAAAATATTTTGGTGAAAACAATTAAACATCAACTGCAAGAAATGGGTTATTATTTACAAGCCAAACGAAAATACGAGACTCTTAAAAAAATTAAATTGATTTTGATTTCGACTGCTAAGTTTCCAATAGTTTGTTTCCGAATATAATGATGTAGAAAACAGATCCGACTTTTATAAAGAAAGTATTTTATCTGTTAAAAATTATTCCTTTTGATCACTTTCAGTGTGGAGATGCCAGTTAAGTGTTCACACTTCTCGTCGCACCTGTTCATTCCAGCAAATGTCCGGTCTTCCTCTATTTCGCCGTACACCAATCAATTTTGGGTCTCTCATGTAAGCATTTCGTGCTAGAGCTCTTTCGTTCATTTATGTGCTAGACTATGCCAATCTTACCAAATTGCTCTTTCAGCTTGTGCATCAGAAGGTATTAAAACTAGTCGTAAACTCGAATAGGTCCATAAATTATGCGACGAATCTTTCACTTGAAGACTCGCAATGCCTTTTCATCGGATTTAAGTCCATCACTTAAATGCTAAGTTCGCTAAATGACAAATTACCAAAAAATAGAATTCCATCCAAAATGGAATAGGCTGTCGGAATTATATATCAATGGTTCATATACCGATGCCACAAGTTACTTAAATACCAAGTAACAAAGTCGAACACCGACTATGTATTGGTCAGAATAAAATTTAACACAGCTTCAGTCACGAAAAATATGATGCCAACTCAATATACCTAACCTTAAAGCCACAGTTGAACTCACAGGCATGAATTCTGGAATGAATTCAGTTCAGGAATGAATTTAATTCTTGAATGGTATAAACTTTAAAGTAAATGCAAGCTTTAATAGTTTCACTGGAATACAAATGCAGAAATATAACTGAGCAGTTTTAGAAAGCCATAGTCAAGGTTCAGGTCTTGGGAAACTTCGGACGTTATTCTAGGGAATAAAAAAATAAATTTATTGACTGCAATTGAAAATACTTAATTGGAGATTGACTAGAAACATAAGATAAATTTTTGTCCATTTAATCAATAAAATAATGAGTTGACTATTTGATTAGATTTTCTACCCTTTCGCTTACTTCATCTACACTTTATCAAAACTCATATTCAATGAAATAGTTGGAACAAAGTTTATTTGACTTAAGATTGAAAAAATATTCAAATAGATGTGTTTGTCAGATGATATTGAAGTGAAATTATTTTAGCGGCAGTTGTGTCTGAAAAGGGAAACGTAAAATATGTAACAGTAGGAGAGGGCCATAGGCAGTAACCGAGTGCTGTTAGGCTGGGAGTGCAATAAAAAGCATCCTAATGCTTAAACCCTATATGTATGAGGCTGGTTTGGTAAATCAGTGACTTTTTAAATAACAAATATTTTTTTCGACAAGCATTTTATTTCTGAACGTAGACGCCTTCATGCTTTTTATACTGCTTATACCGCAATTTGTTCATTCCTTCCAAATAATAGGTTTTCTCTAGACCCTCGAAATAGGTGTTGGTGTCAGTGATGTACTCCTCATACGAGCCGAACCTCTTACCTCCCAGTCATTTCTTCAGTTTTTAAAACTGGAAATATTCACAAAGGACTTCTTAGCAGTTCGTATACCAATTTATAATTGCCTTGGAGACTATTCACATGTGCAACCGTGCATTGTCTTGCTGAAACATCATTTTTCTTCATCTTCATTTGCTTTAAATCAATTTTGAATCTGTTCAAAAGTTCTGAATAATATTCTCCGGTCAACGTTTTAGCCTTTTTAAAGTAGTCGATGTGGATGACTCTGCGTGCAACTGAAAGAACTGTAGCCATAACCTTGTTGGCCTTGGCACCACTTTGACCCTCTTTGGCACACTTTCACCGGGAGAAACTCACTGTTTAGATTGTTGATGAATCAATGCATCGTCTATGGTAATGGCTGGATATCTAACACTCATTTGCAGTGTTCAGACAATTGCTCTTTTGATCAAGAACCGGCAATCGCTGTACGTATTGCGCGTAAATTTTTTTTATGTTCAAATATTCATGTGATATGTGATGTACCCGCTTAGATAGGAATCCCACAGCCTCAACCAACTCACGCACTTTCATTCTCCAATCATGCAATATCATTTTGTGGATTGTATCGACTATTTCTGGCGTATAGAACTGATGGTGAAAGAGTCCCATAGTATTAATCAAACCCTACGTTGGTATGCTTCATCAATACACGAAACTTACTTTTTTCCATGGAAAATACGCCGACAAAGCTCTATTTCTGCAATTTTTACCCGAATGCACATGGTAATGTGTTTACCTGTGTATGGATGTATGTTTGTTTCTTTGTTCAACTCTAGAGACCAAACGCGTGGACCGATTTTGATGATTTTTACGAGTAGCATTTTCATTCATAGCCCTATCAAAGTGTAATAATTCGCATTAAATTCTTGTTTAATTGATTTTGTTGCAGTGGGGTTTTTGTAAACTTTTTTCTTGTTCTTTCTCCTATTTTATTCTTACTAAACCTTTCCTACTCTTACCTCTGAAAAGGTAAAATAAAAAAAAATAAAACAAGTCTGATATAAAGCTGTACTCCTCTCTTACTTGGGGGTTTAATTGTGTTCAAATTCTTATCTAGAACTAATAAGAAGTACATACTTATATACAAACTGCACCATAGTCAACACTTTTATTGAATATATTTTAAATTCGCTTCAACCACTTAGACACTAAAAACGTGCTTTTCGATGCATTTCTTTCGATATTTCAGTGCAGTCTACTGCGCAAAATTGTGACCATTGAACACGAACTGTTTACGCGCACAATATAAAATAAATTTTGTTCATTTCGAATGCATATAATTATATATTTTATTTATTTATACAAAATAAGTTAACGTAGCTGCGCACACCCACTTTTCTTTTGAATTATTTCACTAAGTTAGCACTTAAAATGCTTTGTAGTGCTAATAAATTTGAACAGTGAAAAAAAATATTCATATTGGCAGGCAGGCACTCTACATTGAGAGCCAATAAATTTTCAGTTAAGCTAGCTTATGAAACCAATTTGAATATATTGTTTAACATATATGATATATATAGTATATAAACTTACAATGTGAGTGGAGGAGAGTGTGCAGGTCAAGTGGTTTATTTTTGTAAAACTAACCTTTGGATTGGTCAAATAAAAGATGTGTTGGAGACACTTCGTTAAAGCTAGGTAGTATAAAAAATGCATATAAATTTAATAGCTTTTATGTCATGTTTAAGTTTTATATTAAGTTATGGCAACTTTAAGTTTAAAGTAGTGCTTGACATCCATCCATAGACCTCAAGGGTTGGTAGTTAAGCTTGAATGCTCGAGTGTTATAAAAAAAAAGAAACAAATTGCTGTTTGTTATAAAATTTTACTAGATCATAAATTCATAGTGCTTTGTTTTAGCAATATACACATACATGCAGAGCACACACTTATGCTGTTACTTTGGCTTGCTCTTCTAGAGACTATACATTTAAATTAAATATTTAATTATAAAACACAATAATCAATTAGTTAATAATAAAAACAATCAATCTATCGATTATTCCTCTTTTAGTTTATCATATAAGATCAGCGAACTTCAAAGATAAATGCTATTACATTCTCATAGTCCATAGTAAACAATTTTCAATCCGGTTTTATCAAGTCACTCTCAGCAGTTACTCAACTAAGCAATCAGTGCCTTTACAATTTAATTAAGTATAAAATACTACAAACATTGGCAATTGTCACATGGTTTGCCGGCGTGCTCTTAGCATTGTATCTTACTTTATATAGTTAGCTCACTAACTCAGATACATTTCTAGTTTAACTACTTATACGAATAGAGTATATACACTCGATTTCAGATTGCGGTTAGTAATCTAAGGTAAATATTATTATGTAAAACATCGATTGCATACTAAAATAATGTAAATAAATACTTTATCTACTTTTATAGTACTTGAGTGAGTTGAATAGACAATAATAATAATAATAAAAGAGATACTAAAGCACGAACTACACATTGCAATCAGTTTTGCAAATAGGCAGCAAAAAGAGATATGAGCAACTCAAGTGAGAAATCCAAGTCATTATAGTACAATGTTATATACAAGTATTCATGAATAATTCTTTTTTTCATTTTTTCCTTGCTATTGTTGGCGACTATAAACGACGAAGATGATTTGTTGAAATTGCAAAAAAAATAGTATTGTAAAAAAATATTAAAAGTGTGATGAAAAGTAAAGAGAAAAAAAAATAATGCTTACACAGATACTACTCTCTACCAGAGAAAACAAATTAATGCAATATCTGTCGTTTGTATTTAATATTTTTTTCCCTCAGGCAATCTATTATTGCTTTTTTTCTAGCTGTTGTTGATAATAGCAAAATTTGCTTTATTTGCTTGTTTGTTTATAGTTCATAGTTTGCAGTACAAGAAAAACAAATTAATTAAGTTCTCTCTCTGTCGAAGTGGCAAATTTTACAAGAAATGCATGCGTCGCGCAATCTCAGCACACAAACAACCAAACAAACAAACTATCTAAAAGTAGTATCTGTAAAAATATCTTATTTAACTGCAGAAAACGTCGTTTAATGTTTATAATTATTTTGTTATTGTTGTTTTTTGGTCAAAAGTCAAACGAGTGCTACTCGTCGTATGTTAGCTTATCTCATTGAGAACTATGCAAAAGATAGTTTTAAGTGATACACGTGCCGTGTAAAATATAAATGATTTGTAAAATTAATTGCAATTGGAGAGTAGTTTGAAAAATGTTTTATATCAACTTAAGAAATATTTGTAAAACCAAATGAACTTCGTAAGATTCCAGCTTCAATACAGCAATAGAAATTTTTTTCTACATTTATTTACCTTTGGTTTTCAAAATTAATTTGTAAAATAATTTAAGAAATATTTTGTTTGTCCTTCATGCGCTTTTCCTCTCTGAAATGTTTGCACAAGTCCATTTGAAATTCAAAACATTCATAGACTATTATTTTCGAAGTTTTTCCGTGTTTTCTGACTTTCTCTTGTTATTGTATAAAATGTTATTCCATCAAAACTTTTCCAGGTTCATAAAGAACAAAAAAATAAAAAGAATAACGCATATCCATCGTTCGAATTGTGAGTTATAGTCTTTAGTTCATACAAAAATCCAATAGATTTCTTAGCAGTTCTTTTAATTTTTTCAAGATCAAGATCAACTTATCTAAAAGACCTCTTGGTTTCTTTTACGTTATACTTGCAACATCAAAGCAATATTGAAAAGCTCGACTTCAACTATAACTTTCGAATCCAATAAGAAAAAATTTAGGAATATAAACTTCAATTGTAATATTAAACCTGGAACAATAAACTGTTACACAGACGGCTCCCTAATGAATGATGGAACACTTTAGCGTATGACTATGCCATTACGTTTGTTGGTCCGAATACTTTTTCTGGCTAGAATCTGGCACATTAAGCATTCTCATCGACATCTGTCTGTTCTTCATAACAATTTTCGTCTTAAAAAATTACTTCGGATTATTTTGAAACACAAAACTGTTACAAGAACTCGTTTAATTTGATATTTATTAGGCTTGTATAATGGAATCGGTCAGTGTCAACTAGCGGTTTGAGATCTAAAAAAATTTTTCATTGAAAAATTACAACGAATTTTTAAATTAAAACAGCGTTTTTTGCAATTTTTAAATTAACTAATTTCTAATTGTTTTTCTAGAACTTAAATTAGTGTTCAGGAGGTTAAAATACGTAGATAAAGTGTATTTTGGTTTCTGTTCCTGACTTATTTTTTTTTTTTTTTGTTAAACATTTCAATCACAAAAATTTAAAAAAAATTCTCAAAATCCATAAAGCTTCATACAGTAAAACTATACTGGTTGCGTCCGATGATACAATAATACAAGGTAGCGCAACTCCCCACCTATAAGCAAAGGTGAAATTTAACCATACTGAAATCGCTCATACTGAGTGCAACTACTCGTTGGAATTGTATAACAAAGTGCAACTATTTTGAAAGCGGAGGCATGAAGTGGCGTCACTATTTGTTATTACATACACTATGTTCCGCTCAGCCAAGAGCTGATGTATATAGCGCTCTATACTCCATCAAGAATTGAGTAAACTGAGCATTGTACGAATTTTCGGAGAATTTCAGTGACGTAAGCAGTCCGAGTATATACAGTGGTCCAAATGATCAATCTAGTTTTTAGGCCCTGTACCGAAGGTACAAGAGCCTATTGGTTTTGTGCAAATGTATGTAACAGGTGGAAATAATGGTCGGAGACCCCCAAAGTTACCCCCATTATGATCAGGAGTGATAGAGGAGTCGATATAGACATGTCCGTCTGTCCGTCCGTCCGTCTGTATGAACGAAAGGATCTCGGAAACGGTAATAGATAGAGACTTCGTGTTTTTTGCATTCGACTAGAACTGCTCCGGAATTTTACAAGTTTATTTTGAAATTTTGCCCCTCCCCCCTTTCTCTATAAAATCACCCCCAAGGCAAAAAATTTCTTCGGCACAAAAATGGAGTATGCTAGTAGTAAGATAATGTTCCTCTAAGTCAAAATCCAAAAAGTTCATCAAAATCGGATAATAAATGACGATTTTATAAGCAATTGAATTTGAACGAGACCCCCCTTTTCTTTTCATTCATAGAGAAGTGGTCATGTCTTTGGTCATAAGCTCGGGAAACATTTAATGTGTTTGTTAGGCGACCTGAACTGGTACAGGGCCCCTTACAGTCGGTTACGCCCGACTGTGATTTTCTTACTTGTTTTCCTTATGACTTTTCTTCGGATTCAAAGCAAAGCAAATATATTTATTTTAATTTAATTCTTAAATTCTTTGCAAAAACAATCAGTATTCAATTTTCACTTTGTTCACACGCTCATATATATCTGACACTCTAATTAATAATTAATTTCCATTGAAAATAAATGTCTTTATTTAGAAATATTCTTAATTCTTATTTAAACTTGAAACTTCTCAATCACCTCCGCTTGTGTTGAAAGTACTTTGTAGGGCTATAAAATGTATTACAATAATTTGAAAAATTAATACAAAAAAAAATAATAATTTTCATAGAAATAGCAAATTATTTTCACGCGCCTCTTTTGTAGTCAAGCAACATAGTCCGAATGATTTATCGTTTGTCATTTGTTATTGCCCATTGGCAATAATGTGCAAAATTTGCTAAGCTTAATGAACGATAAAATCAAGTTTAGGGTGATGCAAGCTAAGTGAATTAAAATAATAGAAACTTTTTGCAAAGTGTGCCTACAGTACAAGGTGACTGATTAGTGATTACTGCTTCTACTAATAAATGGAACACTTTTCTGAAATTTATATGATTAAAAAGAGACGACATTTCAGAAGCTTAAACAAAATAGTCAGCGGAAATCAGTAATCACTCAGCAAAAAGTCTATGCTGAACACAAATTTTAATAATTTTTGGATAGCTCAATTTAAGATGCTTTTTTTCAAAGAGCGTACATCACCCTAAACACGTCATATACACGCGCCACTGCTGAATTGAATGTCTTTGTTTGAGCACGCTAGATTGATATCAATCTACGGGTTATTCAAGTACAATGACAGTCTATAGAGAAATATACGTAGTATTTCTTGATTTTTTTTCATAAGAAAAATAAAATAAATAAAAACTTTTAGCACTGTATTGTGAAAAGTGTGTCGCATTCGCACCTCACCCACTCACCTCAGCGCAGCTCTTTTCCTGGCACGCCAGGCATTACATTTCCTGTGCAGGCTGTTCTTTTTTTCTTAATCATTAACATTTCTAGTGGTTTTCTTGTCTATTTTATTTATTTAATAGTCAATACAACAACTGACGTCAATGTAAATTAGAAATAAAATATTGTTGGAAAAAATTTGCCAAGTAAAACTACTTGGCTAAATTATGTACATAAATAAATATAAATAGTCGTAGATATATTGTGATATATTTTGAGGCGCATGCCAAATGATTTGTCCTATCTATGCGACCACAATTTGGCAAATAACATGCAACTTAAATAATAGTAATGCTGCCAGTTGATGATACATATTTAGCTAATATGTATTAAGAAAGCAACCTTACTTGGGTGTGTTTAATTTTGATTAAAAATTGTATCTTTTTTTGGCATAAATCAGCCATTTTTTCATCCTACGTCTTCTTTCTGAAATATATGCTTTTTTATTAAACTTAATCATGCAGTTAATCTCACAGCAGTTGTCGTGCGGTTCACCGTTGAGGGTGTTACCTTGTCAGTAGCTTTAGCGCTTCGTATGACAAGTATAACGAAAAATTCTTCATAGTATCTCATACTCTTACTTATTTTGCGCTTCGTTTGTGCCTTTGTCAGTTTTATACGTTGTCGTGCACAAAAAATGCGCAACACGCTCAAGGACAAAGTGTAAGACTGGCTGACAGCATTTTAACGTTTCTGTCTGTGAAAAGAAAGAATCTTGTCTTTTGTTGGTGGCCCTCTTTCTAGTGGGAGTAGTACTGCTGTCTGTCATATCATTGTCTCATCTATTTGTTTCTTTATTTTTTTGTTGTTACAAGCATGATAAAGTGTTTGCTGCTGTTCGCCATTCGGAACGATAAGAGTTTTGTTGTTTTTTATGAAGCTTTTCTTGCAGAAACTTGTCGGTAAATAAATGGAGGGAAAGTATCTATTTGGTAGCTGCTAGTAAGTAGGTCTGTGTGTAAATTTTAGTCGTTGCTATGGCACTTCTTAATGGATTTTTTTTTTTGATAAAGTTCACAAAGAAGAAAAATGTGATATTTGTTGAAAACATTTAGGTTAGGTTTACTTCAAATTTAAGTCGTACAAAAATTTTTAAAATTAAGTAAATAATTTTGTTTAAGTTTGTACTGCGGTTTTTCCAAATGGTAAAAAATTGTAGACAGGCATAATAATATGGCAACACTGAATAGCCAAGCTGGCAAGCTTATTGCGCACGTGAAGCATTGCCATTCATTTCAATTATTCAACAGCATTACACATTAGTAAAAAGGAGTCGAGTCTTGAAAAGCTGAAAACAAATTGTACCGGTGCTACACTAGCGATTTCCTATAGCACTGGTAGTGAGTACCAACTCTCAGTCTGACTACTATCCCATTGATCGGAAGTTTCAAAAAATTCCCAAAATTAGTAGATGTTATTATGATTCTGAATTGAAACTTTTAAAATTCGAAATGAAGTATCAAATATGTTTTGAAAATTCATTCAATTATTCTGAAAGTCGGTATTAAGAATTTCTCCAGTTCGCTAAATACGAAGCCGAGTTAAGATTTTAAAAATTTAAAAAAGCGGATACAAAATTGCGTTCATTTGTTTTGGTTTTGTTTTGGAAAATGAAATAAATTTTTTATAACGCGGTATTTAAGAGTCGTCCCTAATTATGAATCTGAACTTATATTTTCCAAATGGTAGATCTAAAATGGGGCAAACTATTTTTTTTAAGTCTAATCAAATTATTGCATATTTATTATGTACTTAGAAAATAGATGGATTGTCTAGTTTACTATCCTATCATCCACCCATTTTTAGGCCCTGTACCGAAGGTACAAGAGCCTATTGGGTTTGTGCAAATGTATGTAACAGGTAGAAATAATGGTCGGAGACCCCCCAAAGTTACCCCCATTATGGTCAGGAGTGATAGAGGAGTCGATATAGCCATGTCCGTCTGTCCGTCCGTCCGTCTGTATGAACGAAAGGATCTCGGAAACGGTAATAGATAGAGACTTCGTGTTTTTTGCATTCGTCTAGGACTGCTCCGGAATTTCACAAGTTTATTTTGAAATTTTGCCCCTCCCCCCCTTCCCCATAAAATCACCCCCAAGGAGAAATATTTCTTCGGCACAAAAAAACTTTATACCAGTATAAAGTTAACGTCCCTCTTAGTCAAAATCCAACAAGTTCATCAAAATCGGATTATAAATAACGATTTTATAACCAATTGAAGTTGAATGACCCCCCTTTTCTTTTCATTCATATTCGCGCAGTGAGAAGTGGTCATGTGTTTGGTCATATGCTCGGGAAACGTTTAATGTGTTTGTTAGGAGACCTGAACTGGTACAGGGCCTCTTACAGTCGGTTACGCCCGACTGAAATTTCCTTACTTGTTTGCATTGATTATATGAAGGGAAGTTCTGCTGGGACAGACAATGTCTCATCGACAGGAACAAGTTGAACTCGGAAGGAGCGATGTCTGGAAAATACAGCGAATGAGGTAGGACTTTCCATTTCAGCATTTTCAAGTAGTAGTAGTCTTCACCGGTTTGGAACCTGTATCCAATTGTATTTCAGACGTTTTTTACGCATGAGTTGAATCCGATAGTGCTCCCTCGTTATGGTTTCATTCGGTTTGAGCAGCTCGTAGTTCGCCACACTGATCCCTCCAAATACGGTGCAAAATCATGAAGCCATGAATATTTGGGTTTGCATGGAATGTTCATGGTTGGCCCGAGAAAATACAAGAAAATACACTGTTCATCGCCATACACAATGCAATGCAAAAATCCCTTTTTTGGCGTTCGAGGAGCACTTCACAAGCTAACAAGTAAGAAAATTACAGTCGGACGTAACCGACTGTAAGAGGCCCTGTACCAGTACAGGTCGCCTAACAAACACATTAAATGTTTCCCGAGCTTATGACCACTTCTTATAAAACATTTTTTTATGTATTAAAAGAAAAGAAGAAGCAAAAAATAAAATTTCTTATTAAATCGTCATTTATTATTCGATTTTGATGAACTTTTTGGATTTTGGCTTAGAGGGACGCTACCTCTATACTGGCATACTTAATTTTTTTTGTGCCGAAGAAATTTTTAGGCTTGGTGGTGATTTTATGGGGAAGGGGGTAGGGCCAAAATATTAAAATAAACTTGTAAAATTCCGGAGAAGTCCTAGTCGGAGAAGTCCCATGCCTTTTAGACTTTTGCTGATTACCGACTCATCCACTCCCAATGATTCTGACAAATCCTGCACCGTATGGCATTGGTACACATAGAATCTATATCAATAATTCCAATTTTTTATCTTCAAACTTTTTGGCTCATTTGGCTCCTACACGATTGTTCAGATAGAGCATGCTCTTCGTAAACTTTCACAAAGATTCGGCGACCGTCAGCCGAACTTTTCTTCATGAAGAAGAGCTTCCCGCAAAAATACTTCTTTATCTGGTACGAAATTTGACAAGTTCGGGGTAAATTTTTTTAACCAAAGGGCACAAGCTGTGTTAATTTAGTTAAGCACGCTAACTTTTATCGATCTTTCGTCTTTCCTAATAAAATATCTCACACGAAAATTTATAAACTGACTACTGCTACATACTGGTTAATACTACGCTGCGAACTTTTTCACTAGCTTATAGCTTACGACTAGTAATTAGCATAATTGTGAAGCACAAAAAAAAGTTAAATTTTGTTTCTATTTTTAACAAAAGTTGCAAGTAAAATTTAACTACTTAAGTAACACGCTATAACCTTTTTATTACAACGCAATTTTATGAATTTAAGCAAATAAGCTTGTATTTTTATCTCACAAACTTTTTTGGAAAATCCTGATCTATCTTCCCCTTTGTAATTAAAAAAAAAAAGTTACCCAAACAGTGAATTTGCATAATTATTACACAAGTGTTTAGCAAGAAGAATCCAACTGACAAGATTATACAAAGTTAATCTAAAAGTTTAACTGAATTCAAATGAAGTGACGTGTCTGTCGATACAAATTAAGTCAATTCGTAGAACATCTGAATATTATTCAAATCGACTACACTTGACAAAGTCCAACACGACGACAAACATTAAAAAGAAAAATTTAAAAAAATAAAACGCAAGTAAAATATAATTAAGTCAAAGTTCAACAACGATGACAGCAACAAGCTCGCTTAATAAACAATATCGAGCAGTAGCAGCGGCAGCAAGTCAGTCAGTCAATCAGTCGATTGGACGGTCGGTCGTTCGCATACTTCATAATCATTCAGGCGGCGACGTGCCCCCTTTTCTAGTACATGCTTGGTGCGACTAGTAGATTCATTTCTTTGCTGTAGCTACCTTTTAAAAGCTCTTTGCAGAACAACAATTTATGCCCTTCACATGCATATAGTATGTGCTGGCTATTAACGGTTTAGCTGTTAAGTTTGTAACGTTTAGCATTTTTTAAAAGCAAATATTAAATGTCTCTACTTTGTATAATTTTCATTTAAGATTTAAAAGCACTTATAATACACAACTAGTTTTAGCTTATGAACTTTTGCATATTCGAAACTACTTAGTTTTTTTTTTCTGCAATCTCTGTAGGGTATAAGAAACTACGTTTTAAGCTAACCTCAAGAATTGTTGTCCTCCTCTTGCTCAAACGATATTTTTAGCTTTGTTTACAATATTCAAGTTGTCAAACACAATATTTGTGCAACGCCACGTTCATCGAGGCAACTAGTTATGCAAATGATCTCAATCTAAGAACCAGAAACGAATAAACGACTGCACAACCACAACAACAACAACAATAACTATTTCTACTATAAAATGCATTTGTTGTTATTAACTCAGGTGTCATTAGGTTCAACTCACTCACTCACTTGTGTATTTTTCAAGCTACCTCTACAACCTATAACAGGCAGCCAGCACTAATGATAAACTGAAGAACCCTTGAGTCCACTATAAGAGTGCATTAGAAATTTAAACGAGTCTTACGATGTGCAAAAATTAATTGCATACACAAAGTACAAAAACAGAAAAATAAATTTGTTTTTTAATAAAATTAATTAAGTCACTAAATCGCGTTTTACATATATATATTCCGAACTATCTATAGGAATATGTGTCATATGAACTGACAAATTGCAATTTGTACCTTTTTATATGCAACACAATCCATATATATATTTGTAGAGAACACGTGTAATACTTTCTATGCAAATTGATGTACTAAGTAACATTTCGCTGCCTTCCTTATTGATTAATCGCTTATTGAGTAAGCGTGACTCAATGAATAGCTAATTTGCCGGTTGCACAGCTTATGAAATTGACTTTTAAGCACGTAATTGAATTCCTCGATATTTGTTTTTTGCTTCTTAGAATGTCTTAAAACAATAACAAAACGTTTAAACTAGTTTAAAGGTTATTGGTGTATGTAACCAAAAAACAGGTTTCAAAACTATTGATTTTATTTAGTACTAATTTAGTTCAAGTTATTATAATTAAAATGCCCTTAACTGTTGTGATCGCATATAATTAATTTTAAATATGCAAAATATATCTAGCTAACAAGCATATTCAGTATGAATTTGTATAATTCAGTAATAAATGTATTTATTTTAATTATTTACAAAGTTTTATTCGCCTCTGCTTCTCTCCAACCGTTTCATAATTTACGTTTCAGTTTTTCAGTTGATAAGTGAATACTAACAATGGCTGCCGGGGCCTGCAATTAGCTTCCAAAGCTTTTACAAATATACAAAGAAATACAATTTAATTACAAGTAAATAGTAACATATAATTCCTAATTTCTACTAAGCTAGTAAGAACTTTAGTACCCCTTGTAGAGCGCTGCACCGCCACTTATTTTCGTATATCCTGAAACATTCGTGCATTGCATACACATACACTAGTTCAGTACATCTTACCAAACGAAGAACAATTCAGTCGTACCGGTCGCCTTGTAGTACGAACAGTTACGAAAGGAAAGCGTCGACAATACACTGCTATACTCGTAAGCTGCAAGTAAAAAGGAAATAAAGTATTCGGTCCATTCGGAAACTGAAATGAATAAACGAATAATTCTCGAAAGTTTTTAAGTCCGAATTCGTGTTGAACATGAAATATCCAAAGATTGTCTCTTCTTTGGTTTTATGCAAAGAAAAGCCCACACGTTTCGAACCTAAACGATTTCGTTAAAATTCAAGTGTGAACTTTGAGGTGGTCGATCAGTCCAAAGTAGTAACACCAACATTTTTAAATAATTTGCTTTTGTGGCTTGAGACATTATCCTGTTGCAGGATAAATGATTCGATAAAGTATGAACATTGGTTCATCGTGGCGGCGAACCAAACCAATTGTACGCAATGCAACTCCAGAACCTCCATGGTTATATTTTTTTGTTCTCGAGTATTGCAAAGCTTTAAAAAAATCGTTTGTTTCCATAGAACACTTCTCTAAGAACTATTTTGCCTTCTGCAGATGCTTCTTTACTTCTACAAAGATTTTGTCAAAATACTTATGCCACGAAAACATTCATTATCTGTTTGTATTCTTATTAGTAGAAAGAGTATGCAAATGGCTTTGATATGCTTGATCAATCTTTCTTTTGAGCATAATTTTCGCACCGTTATTATACGGTATTAAGCAAAAGAAGGTGGTATAGTAAGACATAGTTTTTGTCAAAATAATTATGCCAACTATTGCATGGGTTTTCTAAACAAAGACTGCATTTTTTTCGTAGTTTGTTTGAAGATTGTTAAATTTTCTACGCCTAAAATATTGAACCGATTTTCGAATATTCTTATAGAAATTTGTGTTAATATTATATGAAGTAAAAGAAATTATGGAAAAATTAAAAAGTGGGCGGTGAGGATATATATTCCATTAGGTGTGTCACCGAAATTAATATATATATTCAGACTAAGAAAATAAAAGTTCTCCATACCAAGTCTAAGAACGAAATTTTAGCACCCTTTCTAAAATCCTTAAACACGAAATATTTCTTCGATTTTTTTTAAAGCATTTCAAGATTTACGATTTTATATTTTTTCCATATAAAAAATATATATTTTCTTCCGGCAACCTTCAAGAAGAAGTTGCAGAGTTAAACGATTTCTATGCAGTATGCCGATAATTTGAGTGCATTTTAACTGAACTGGTTAAGAAGCGTAGACATCAAACTGGTCGAAGTTCTTATACCAGTCTCAGCATCACAAAAAGATTTAATAAAGTCCGAGAACACAAAAAAAAAAACGGCAAATTGATTGATTTTATCAAAGTGATATAAAAATTTCATATTGATATTCAAATAGATTACTTTGATATGTTCGAAAAGTCATCAAAATGATGTGAACAATTTTATATTGATATTAAGCAAGATCAATTTGATATTGATACGAGAAACGGCATATTGATATTAAAATAAACATTTTGATATGTGCGAATAATCATAAAAACCAAAGTCATATGAAAAATTGTATATTGATATTAGAAAAATATTATTTTGATATGTTCAAATTTTTATCAAAATCGAAATGATATGACAAATGTCATATTGATATTAAAAACTATAGCTTTGATATGTTCGAAAAGTCATCAAAATGATGTGAACAATTTTATATTGATATTAAGCAAGATCAATTTGATATTTAGTAAAACTTTCAACATAAAAATGATATGAGAAACGGCATATTGATATTAAAATAAACATTTTGATATGTGCGAATAATCATAAAAACCAAAGTCATATGAAAAATTGTATATTGATATTAGAAAAATATTATTTTGATATGTTCAAATTTTTATCAAAATCGAAATGATATGACAAATGTCATATTGATATTAAAAAGTATAACTTTGATATGTTCGAAAAATATTCGAATTCAAAATGGTATGAAAAGTTTATGACATATTAAAAAAATATCACTTTGATAGTTCAAAAAACCATCGAAATCAATAAACATATGAAAAATGGCATATTGATATTATAAAATACCACTTTGATAAGTTTTTAAAAAATCATCAAAAGCAATATGACACGAAAAATGTCATGTTGATATTAAGAAATATCACTTTAATATGTTCGAAAAATCACCAAAATTTAATTGATATGAAAAATGATTGATATCTTCGAAAAATCATCAAATTCATTATGAAATGAAAAATGTTATGTTGATATTAACAAAATATCACTTTGATATATTTGAAAAATCAAACAAATTAAAAATGTCTTTAATATTTGAGAAAAAAATCATAAAAATCAAAGTTATATTTTGTTTGGAAACTCATCAAAGTGAAAATGATGTGAAAAATGGCATTTTGATATTAAAAAAAATCACTTTGATATGTTCAAATCATCAAAAAGATATATTTTTTTTTTTTTTATAAGAAAAAAAATTTTATTTAATTTGGAGATTACTCTATTGACTCATATCCAGCACAACAAAAATTTCTATATAGAGTAGCAAATAAAAATTTGTATTAAATTTTTCTAACAAAACAATTTATATTTTATACAAACTGCAAGACTTTTCAGACTATTCACGAACTTTTTAGACTAAGCATAGCAAGTAGAACGTGATTTCCGGTCTTTTGTATACACATATAAATGCCACCCAATGCAACTTTCAGAGAGTTTCCTCAGACTGCAGCACAGTATACAGTAAACAAGTCACTTGAAAACTTTTGCTTTTATTTTAACTGGCGGCTTTGCAGGCTTAAAATAGCTGAGGACAGCCGCACAATTCACAGAATTTGCGCTTCCTTGCAATGCTATATAATATATATATATATATATAGAGTCGTATATATGTACAACTGCCACGGCCTGTCTCTAACCTCTGACCTAGTTTTAAAAATAAAACGACTATGCTTTGCACACAGTATGAGTTGAGTAAACTCAATTATATTGTAGTCAGTCAGTCAGTACGTAGGTTGGGCCGGCCTGTTACTACGACCTTGTGTGGAAACTTTGAACTTTAGCACGATTCGTTGCTGGCATTACTATACGCATTCAAAGAGAAGTTTTTTAACTTTTTGGCATACTGACGACGCCATTTTGGCAAGCATTCGTATGCAATTTCCTGCAGCGTAGGCACTAACTATCAGCAGCAGCAGCAGCAGCGGCAGTCCTTCAACTGGACAACATTGATAATGCAATCAAGCGGTCGACGTCAATGTCGTATCTAGTATAGCAAATGGCATATTATTAGCGTCCGTCCCTGAGTGCTTTGTTTAAGCAAACTCGTAATAAAATTATGCTGCATACAGTCAGGGTTAGTTGTGTACACAGACTCATTAACTGCAACAGTAAACTGCATTAAAACTTGTGCACAAGAACTATTGAGTATTATTATAATTATTTTTACATTAATTTTAAGTGGCAGCCTGCAATTAAAAGTTGCTACCTAGTCACACATCTAGCTGCGTATATACTTGTGCAAAATATACGCAGCATTGCCTGTGAAGAAATTCATCGCCAGATTGTTGCATCGTTGTTTCCGCATCGTTAATTGTAGAAACAAAATTTCGCCGGAAGTATTTGGCAGCCGCAATATACAAAATGTACTCATTTCTTTCGTAATTCATTATAGTTTTCGTTTTTGAATTATTTTTTCCTAATTGTTGTCTTTCCGCTTGCTAAATGTGCAGTACATATATTTTAAACATTTTCAGATATAAATGCATAGCAGCAACAATTCTAAATACCTTGAAATAATAGCAACAAAATAGAATAGACTGAAGAAAAAAAAAATAATTATAAAGAAATGCATTTTACAACCGACCTTGACTTGTGCTGTCGTGATGAGAATGAATGCCCCCGTTGACTTGCTTATGCGTTTGTTCAATTGTTTTCTTCTTTTTTTTTTTGTATATTCTACAATTTATATGTACTATCAACTATCTAGCTTAGTGGAATTTGTTTTTGGTTTGGCTGTCATTAGTGAGTGTGGCATAGAAATACACATTTGTATTGTTTAAGATACTATATGTACTTTCTATGAAAAAAAAAGTGATATCACGAGTAGTCGTAATTCTAAGAAGTAAAAAAGCCAATAAATTCACATTATATGTAGGCATTCAATTTCTCTCATGTGCAGGTAAATTTAATTAATTTTTTAGCACTTATTTTGGTGCTTTAGATAGCTTTTTGCATTATAGCGTAGTTGCAAGGTTTTTGAAATTAAATCAATGTATTAATAGAGTCGTAGAGGACATTGCTGTTGTTAAAACACGGCGCTGATTTGCAATTGTACATTTGCGCCTAAAAGCATGCAATAACTGTGTAGTGGCAGGATAAACTTTCTTTGCTCTTGAAATGATAAATTTTTTCAGCTTATGCTGTCGATTACGAGTAAACAGAATAAGCGCGAAGACGTTGTGTGTAAATGAGCGTGAGTTGTGTGTAGTGTGAACGTAAAATATAACAGAACCGTTCAGTAAGAGGTCGATAAAATGAAGCATACAAGGTGTGGCTCAAAATTTCACGGAATAAAATGAAAACTATAAAAAAATCTAACCCCTTTGATACCAAAAGAGGTTTCAGGCGGGGTGATGCTCTGTCGTGGGATTTTTTCAATCTCCTGATGGAATACATCCTACGCCAATGCCCGTACATACAGAGTATGTCAGGCTCGATCTTTCGAAAGGAAGTGATGCTGCTCGCTTACGCCGATGACATCGTTATCATCGGTACGCAGTAACGGCGTGTCAGCAAGGCGTTCTCTGAGATTGAAAAACAGTCTCAGCTCATGGGTCTAGCGGTGAACGAGGACTTGGTGTCTTCTCGCACTCCGTCAACCCGTCTTGGACGGACAGTGGCGATGGAGAATTTCAACTTCAGTGTTGTAGAAAACTTCGTCTATCTTGAAACAGAGATAACCAGTAACAACAACGTCAGTCTGCAGATCAGGCGAAGAATCACGCTTGCAAACAGATGTTTTTTTGTGCTGAGCAAGCAAATGAGAAGTAAAGCCCTCTCTCGACAGACGAAAATAAAGATATATAAGACGTTGATACTCCCGGTCCTATGGTATAGCGCAGAGGCATGGACCGTGTTTGAGTCGGACGAGACAGCTTTGGAAGTCTTCGAGAGGAAGATTCTTCGCAGTATCTTTGGTCCTATTAGAGTCGACGACGAGTTTAAGTCCCGTATGAACCGCGAGCTTTACGAGCTATTCGATGAGGTAGACATAGTCCAGTGCATAAAATTCCAGCGGCTGCACTGGGCTGGGCACCTCATTCGAATGGATGAAAGAGCTCCAGCACGCATGGTTTACATGGGGGGCCCAAACTTGTTTGGTGGACGGCGACATAGCGGACGACCGGGCACTCGATGGAATGACCAGGTATGGAGAGATCTCTCCGTAATTGGCATTCAAAACGACTGACGCTAGCGTGCACAAGATTATGGAGGCTGGCGCGCCTTTCTAGACGCGGCCATGACCGGCAGACGGTTGACGGCCATATAAGTAAGTAAGTAAGTAAAAGCCTCATAACACCATGATAAAATGGCCCGGTGGAACGAACTCTTGGTAAATAATGCCCTTCGAATAGTAGAAACAAATCAACATTGTCTCCACTTTTAACTTTTCCAAACTTGATTTTTGGGTTTTGGCTCACCGGGCGGCTTCCATTCGGCACTTTGAAACTTGGTTTCAGTGTCGTATTGAAAACACCATTTTTCGTCACCAGTAACAATGTTGAAAAGGAAGTTTTAATCCTTTTTGCCATATGTAATTATGTCTTTCGAATGTCTTTTCCTCGTCTTTCAATTAATGCGGAACAAATCGTGCAAACACTTTCCTCAACCCCAAATGATCGACCAAAATGGGATGGATTGAATCTTTGGACAGTCCCAAATCCGATTCCATGAACCGCAAAGACGATTTCGGCTCTTGGTTGAATTCTCGGACATTTTTGAGTTTTGTTTGATCACTGAAGATATCGGCCGGCCTGAACGAAAATTAAATTTTATTGAATTGTACCGAATTTTAAATTTGTTTGTTCTGTTTACATTTTTTTTCTTGAATCCCTAGATATAAAAAGTTGAGATTTTCCGGGCAGTTTTATTAATACAGAAGATTACCTTATTGGGCCTAAATTATGTAACTCAATTTTCAAAGTTTTTTTTGACAATCGAAAACAATACATTTTCCAGCACAAACTTACCAGACCACCCGTATATTTGTTTTCCAAACCGAAACTAAAAAGAGATACACTTTCATGCACTACATTCACTTTTATGCTTAATGCAATACAAACATACTTCAAAGTCTCTGCTACAAAATTCGCAAAGCTTGGCAAATATTTGCACATGTAACCTGAGCTGTTTTCATGTGACCAACACGAAATCAACATGCTCGGGTTGCCTGTGAAGAGCACACATGCTCGCACAAGCAAATTCACGCCAAGTCCAGCTGCCCTGACTGCCTGCCTGGCTGTAATATGATACATGCTCACGTTCAAGGTAAATGATGTTTTGGTCAGCAAAATTCCCGAAAATGAAAAAAAAAAAAAAAACAAAATAATAAACAAGAATCCGAAAAAAGTGGCACAATAATAAATTTGCATAAATATATATCAGATTCAAAACAGTTTTGCATTACGCTTGAGCTCAGCACTAAATAAATATTACTCATATGAAATATTTGCCAAAGAAGCAATAAGCTAAAATGCTAAATAAACAATAAACTAACCAAATAAAGAAATATCTAAAAAAAAACAGAGTTATTAACTAACATTTATTATTTTATCACAAGGCGTAGTAAAAAAGTAAACAAGTGACTTGGTTGTTTTTGTTGAAGTTCTTAAAAAAAGAAACCCAAAATATATATTAATATATGCGAGTATTTTTAAGTACCATTTATAGGTAGTACGCCTTGAGTTACTGATAACAAAAAAACAAAAGCAAGCAAAATTGATAAGCATTTTCGTCTGATGGGGGTCTGGCGCTGAGGCTGTCATATAATAACAAAAAAATAAATAAATAAATACTACCACAAGGCTTGTCAAAATGATAAGCAAGCAACAAACATTTGCCAATCAGAAATAATTAATTTTATTCTTGTGATTTTTGAGTGCATAACATTTCTTGTATGCTTATCGCATGGTTGACCTAATTGCGCAGTTTTAAATAAAAAATTATTTTATGACGTTTCATTTTTGCAAAATTATTTATGCGCAATTTTTTTTCATAGAATTTCGACAGCTTAAATGTCTAAAAGCGTGCTACATATTTTTTTTAAATTCACGCCATATTATGTGCTGCATATTTATTGACAAATGCTATTTTTATAGCTCAGTATTTAGAACAAATTTGGCGCCATTATGCGCAATAAAGATGAAGTGCTTATATATTATATACGAGCGACAGCCATAGTGCGAAGGGATCGCAGAACAACGGCTGCTGCTTATACAAATACAAAACATATGCCTTTATAGCTTCACTGCTCAAGTGAAATGAAACAGCGAAATCAAACAAATTTTTTTAGCCATTTGTCTTTGTAAAACACTTTGACTTGCTCTCTTTGCGACAATGTGTGCTATATAAGCTACTGCTGCTCCTAAAAGCAAGCAACATATTTTACTTACATATGTATTTAACAGCGTAGACTTTCACTTTCGTTTAACGCATGCGCTCTCTCACACTCTCTCTCTCTCTCTCTCTCTGCCTATCACACTGCCTATTGAGTTGACCCCCATAAATAACGACATTTAGTAGCTTCGACAGCCTTAAAGCACGTTTCGCATTACAACATATTTTAGGCATTGTGTTGCATACTTTTGAGCGACGCAAAAAATTACAAATGGCTAAAATGCGTCGTTAATATGCGCCATTTTTTCTTTGTTGCCCATTTTATTATTAATTTGCGCTTATTTGCGTGTTTTTGGCTGAAAAAATTTAAAAAATGCTACATACTTTGCGGCTCTCTACATGATTCTTGCTTTTATGGCAGCCATACGGCGTTTAAATATTTATTGTTGGTTTGTAAGTGGTTAAATATATAAATTTTTCAAGCCTCCTGTTTTAATAATACATCCTCCTATTAAATTTAGTCGCCATTTTTTGCGTAATATACAGCACATTTGCAGCTGTTTTTTGAACACAACTGCACTTAGTATAAAAGAGATTATAATTAATTTCGCAGAAAGCTTGTAATACTCCTCAAGTGGCTTAAGGGCTCTCATAAATTCTTATTCAGTGCGAGAAGTTATGGCGTTAGATAGGCAAATATATATTAGAGCCCTGTACGAGTTTTATATTTTGAATACTCGTTTTATATTTTGAATACATTCGTTTCGAATATATTTAAATGACTAATTTTATTGAGCAATTTTTTCGGTATCAAATCCCTCAAGAACTTGTCCGAAAAGAAGATTAATAGAGTAAATGAAGAGCTGCGAGGCGCTGCTGTTTGGTCCAGCATACCACAAGGAAAGAATACCAATGGCCAGTATAGTTCAACTCGTTTGTTACCGTAGATAGGCTTCCCATCAGTGCCATTGTGATTAGTAAAATCGACACATTGACTCATGAAATTCGGTATAACACAATGGAAGCTCGAGCCCTTGAAGCCAAATCCTTTTTCGCATGTGCAAAAGTCTCCGGAACCACATCAGTGTTCCAAGACAAGTTATTTCGGATATTTCGAAATATCCGAGGTATCCGAAATATTCAAGGTATCTGAAATGTTCTAAATATTCGATCAAAAAAGGGGTATCGCACGATATGAGAAACGTTGAGTGAAAGTACAGAATCGAAGAGAAGTAGAAATGCTCGCGTAGCAAGCCTTTTCAACTTCAATAGTGTGCAAAGTGAAACGGAATTCAAGAGGAGAAAAAGCATTGGCTTCCGATTCTGAACCATAGATAATGAGTGCTTATGCATGAGTAACTAAGAGAGATGATATTGTTGTTGTTGCTGTTGTTTGGTTTTGTTCGTGGTGAATTAAAATGGTGAAATAAATACAATCTTATATAAAATTCTTTAGAATCTTGAGAATCTTTACTAGTTCAAAGAAGACTATACACACGCTGAAGGCAAAGTATTTGAACTGTAGGGTACACACAGAAATATCTCTTATAAATTGATTGACTTATCATAGTTCGGTTTTTAAAATTGAATCCTTTTTTCTACAATTTGAACAGCAATGAACTCGAGTGCACGCCGTGACCGATATCTTTTTTGCTACTCAAGGCTCAAGAGAAACAAAAATTTAAATTAGTTGCACAACTCTTTATTTTACCAATACAATCACACATATCACACATATACGTATGGATTTTGGCACACACTCTCTAGGGCAATGTCTGGTTTAGAATGACAATAAATGTACCTCCGGGTAATTTTATTTAAGCTAATTGCGTCTCAAGGGTAGGCAATGAAATTTGAGTGCATATCTGGGTGCTATGCTAGTTATAAACATATGAGCTACAATTGCGTAATAGCGAAAATATTCATTTTATTTAAATTAATGACGGCAAATTATTCAATTTCGAGCAATGTTTAACAGCATGTAACAATGTTATTAAAGCAGTGCTAAGAGACTTAACAGTGCACTGCAAAGACAACACCCACTCACTGTAAAACATTGTAAAGAGCGAATACACTTGTCTGCACAGCATCCTGCACACTTGTTATCATAACTATACATTTTCGTGCTCGCTCGCACTTATTATTGTTTTCACTTTTATTGCGGTTACAGAATGAGAAACAACAACAACAGACTTGTTTTTGTATATTGAGAGAGATAAATTCATAGCGCAAGAGCGTAGTATATTGATAAGGCGAGCGTGCACGTGCATTGCATATTTCGCTGCTGCTTCTTTTTAAATTTTCTGCCGTTCAGTCTCATTTCAACGTTTATGCAGTCGGACGTGAAATTATTGCGGCGTAAAGTACATAAAAAATTATTTTTTTTTTTTGCTTAATCTTTCTTACGCGTTCGCAACGGTAAATAGTGAAAAAAAATGGAATTTTATAAAGAAAAAGATAATGTGCAAATGTGAAATTTAATAGTAAAAAATTGTAAAAAATAATTTGACTTCTTGTTTTTGTTTTAAAAATTCAGCTTAACCTCAATTGAACTTAGTGTGTTTCGCTATCTCACTCAAACGCTGCAGAACATATTTATGTAAATTAAATTTGTTCTTGCTTGCGTTTCTTTGGCCTACGTGTGTTATTTGTGTTGCTGTAGGTGCGCTCTCTCTCTCTCTCTCTCTCTCTCTGTGTTTGTGTGTGTACGTGGGTTTGTCTTTTGATATTCCTTGATTGAAGAATTTATTGCGCAATTTTGTTGTTGTCTTTTATTTTTCTTTGTAAATTCGCTTTTGTTGTTTGTGCTTGCGTGCGTGCGGCTTTGTTTGAAGAAAATGGCGCCAGTTGTCTCTGGTTATTTATTTGTGAAAAGCAAAAAAAAAAAAAAAAAAAAATTTTCACCTTATTAATTAAATTAAAATATAATTCATTATATGATATGGTGTTGAAATTATAATCAAGCTTTTAAATGTGCTCTGCTCTTAAATAAGCCAAAGAAAGAAATTTAATTAATACTTTTTTTTAATTGTAAATAAACATACGGAAATGATGTACAGAACAGTGCCGACATATCGGTTGCTAAAGGCGCTAAAGCAATAATTGGGCCTTCACTGAAGAAAAGTCTACAATTTTAATAATTTTTTCACTTTTTACTACAAATGTACAATGTATAGCGAAGCTATTTGATGTTGTAGCGAAAAAGTGTAAAAGCATTAGAAGCAGAAAGCATTGGAAAACTAAAAAAAAAAGCTGCAATCAAGTTTACTCTGTACCCCTTGAACATATGTATGTACTTCCGTTGTAAATAAGGAAAGGGTCCTGTACTCTAGCACTAGCTAGAACCTTACGAAACCTTGAAGCTACTACATAGTCAAACACGACGAGAGATTCTTCTTGATTAACTATATACTTTTGTCTCTCATCTCTCTTTTAATTTATCGCTCTCATCGGTTACAAGAGAGAAGATATCCAAGGATTGTAATTATTTCACCATGCTTATTTAACCATTATTATTTCACCATGCACAAAACCAAACATCAGCAACAACAACAATGCATAAGCACTCATTATTCTCTATGCTTCAGACCATAGTATAATAATACATAGTGACGCCACTTCATGCATATGCTCTCGAAATAGTTGCACTTTGTTCTGTATTGTCAACGAGTAATTGCACTCAGTATAAGCGATTGCAGTATGTTGAAATTTCACTCGTTGCTTATTGGTAGGGACTTGAGCTACCTTGTAATATTGTACCATGCTTGAGATTAGCAAGTCAAAGCTTTTCCCCACTTGAATTCCGTTTCATTTTACACACTATTGAAGTTGAAAATGTATTATACACACATAACAGCTCTACCTACTCTTTTAAATATGTTAGGCTTGTTACGCGAGCATTTCTCCTTCTTTTTCGTTCTATACTTTTAGTAAACGTTGCTCCTCACGCGCAATACCTCTTTTTTTTACCTCAAAATGTTTAAGTATAGCCTCCGCAAGAAAGTTAAACTTAATCAAAAACATTTTCTTTTTCATTGTAAAACCCAAAAATGTGCACAAATTTGTATTGGGAAAACCCTTTTTAGTGGTCCCATTAGGATCTTTAAGGATTATTTTATTTGGGTTGACATAAAATATAACAAATCTGGTGTTTCTAGCTGAATTTTCATAAAAACCTAGATGGGAGGAACAGCTTTGTATGAGAGCTACCCCTTCTACTGGTTTCCTCTGGACCTATATGGAATATTTTATTAGTATAAATAACTTTACATTACGAGAAGAAAAAATACCCAAAATCCCACTGCCTAAATTTCTTAGCAGCTATTTGATCATTCGTTATGAAATCTATGAAGTTTTCTTATCGACTATTTTCAGTCACTATTTCACGTAGAAGAATAACATATGAAATATATAAAAGTATTAAATATTTATGTCCTTGATCAGCACAACGAGATGAGTCGAGCTAACCACATCGGTCTGTAAATTTGCCTGAGATCACAGCTCATTTTTAGCTCTTAGCTATTTTATTTTTATATAATTTTTGAAAATATCCTTTTTAGACTTCAGACTAGTGCTCTACGATTCTTAAAACCTTAAAACCTCTCGGGAATGAATTAATATCTTAATACATATTGAAGATATCATGCTGAAGCGGTAGACCTTTATAACAGTGAAAAGTGAGATCATTGGAACTATTTTTTTTTTTAAAGGTTTCGCTTAGCAGATACAATTCCTTGCTATATTTTTGCTCTACCTATAGAATTTTTCTTTTTTTTTTTTTGCTGAATTTCTTCTTGTTTTTTATAAATTTTTAATGCGCACGGTCCAATGTGCAGTATCGCCTCTTTTTCGTTCTTATGGCTAGTAAAAATAGAACTTTTATTATGGTTGACATATGTATGTACGCAATTTATATATATGTATGCACATAAGACCGGCATTTGTGTCGTTTTCTCGCATTGCAGCTGGCCTGCAGTGATTGCACTAATCAGAGTCACCAGCAGCAGCCACAGCCGACAGCCGCTGTGTGCAAATATTCTACGCTATCAGCATCAGCAACAATTAAAATATAATTGTAGAAAATTTCTATAAAAAAAATTCTATAAAAATTGCAACAATCAAAGTTCGCTTGGCTGAGGGTTTCTTGTTGCGTTTCATTGTGGCGATAAGAAATTATTGTAAAGTGTTTTATTTTTACATTTTCTTTTAATTGTTGTTTTCTATAATCGATAACTCTTATAGGCGCAACTTGTTATATATATACATATATATATTATTTTTTTACTACCTTCTCAAATCGTGCAAAATTTCAAGCCGTAGACATGTCTCGTTGACAAACGAGATTATCTCACGAATGTTGTGCATAAATCATAAAAAGTGTGAAATGTAAGCAAAAAAAAAAAATGCATTTCTATTGGAAATATATGTACAAATGTTTTTACAAATATACCCCGACATATAGTATATATATAAATATCATATAGCGTGCTCAAGCATACTTATATAGACATTATGTAGTCTGCCTTCGAGCAGCCTAAAAGCGATTGTAAAAAGTGAGTTCATACATATGTATAGATACAGTAGTGGTCAGGGTAATAGGGAAAGTTTAATTTTTTATTATGCAAGAAAAAGAGAAAAAGTTTAAAAATGTAAAAAAATATAAAATTTCAAAATATAAATTAAAAATAAAATTGTTGTCTATGCAATAAATATTGTAAGAAGTGTGATGGTACCTCCAGACTTAGTGGACACTCCACATCTATTAATATAAATGTTCCTTAGAATGGATCCTGAGATTAACATATATGTAATACAATAGTTCAAAGTTATTTTAAGGCTTTGAATGGTGAAACAATTAATTCTCTATATAAAATATGCAACTGATATATCACTACTTAAACCTGTAAACTTCATCTGTCACTTTTAAATAATATTAATAATACTATCTGGCCGGGTTTCTAATGGATCGTTTTGAGTGAACTGACTTAATCTATCTAAGCTGTTCAAGTCCATTTTGGCTATTCAGCGCGCCTACCAATTCTCAGCACGCCTGGATCACACGCCATTTAAATTTCTGGTTGCTACTTCAATTTGCACAGTAAAAGAATTCAGTAAGAAAAGTCTTTGATAGATTCAGACTTATAAGTTCTTGCAGTTCTGGGGCTGGTACTACATATTAATATTGATATAAATTCGGTTGCGATGGTTGGTTCCAAACTGATGGATTTGATCAGTGGTATCGCACCGCTATTTGAGTGTTCTGCAGCTGCAAGTTCCTCACTTAAAGGTGGCACGGAATGTTGCATTGTTAAAGTCGATAAAACACTTTTTTGTGCAAGATGTCGGTACACCAGATATATTTCCTTTGAACTTAACAAAAAATAATTTTATCTAGATAGCCCAAGAAGAAGCCTTTTCTACTCTGAGAAATGGCTTCTTCTTCATATGTACAGACAGATCGACTCACCTCGCTGAAATAAAACTTTTATTTTAATAATTTGCGTTAGGAACAACCTTTTCTAAATAGTCACCATAGTCGTGATGGTGTTGTAATGTCATCTCCGATTTCTGACCTCTAAACTGAATGTTGTAGCTTAGAAACAAATGCTGGAATAAGCTTTCCCGTAGCTAAAAAAAAATTTGTCGGACCTTTGAAAAGTTGTTTCCAACGCGATTATCCAGCAATCCATACCGTGTGACATTTTAAAGCTTGATTTCAAGGCAAGGGTGATCTTATTCAAGTAAACCAACAAATTTTTCATAGCAGTTGACAAAAAAGCTCAAGTAGAATATAACGGTAAATACATTTGATGTACATATTTATATTTCTAAAAAAAAGTTATAGAACCGCTAAAATTTTGAAGAATATTTTATAAAATATAAAAATTATAAAATTATTCATATTCCTATTCAAGTAAGCCGAAAGAATGTGCAATTTTTTCCTAGACGTTGATAAAAAAAAACACATAAAATATAACGGTAATCGCATTTTGTTTTACTTTTACTGCTCAAAATTGCTCAATAAACGTTATTTTAATGACAAAATGAGAAAGAATCGATAAAACAAGAAAAATTCTTAAAGCATAAAAACAAACATAAAATAATTAGTGTTCCTATTCAAGTGATCGGCAGTTTATTAGCTAAAATACCATAATATGCGCTTAAATGTCTAATATAGTCGAATGTTTAAGGCAAAATATCGTCTGGTCTTACTAAAAATATGTATTTACCTATTATTTATGAGTTATCCATTACTTTCTTCGCTACACAATTTAATATTTCAAACTAACTTGTTGTGCAATTTATAATAGCTTAAGAAATTTTATACAAACAACAAAAACAAGAAAATTGCTGAAGCTACACTCACTCCTTTTCGCTCCAAAACGCCCCTTAAATATCTTACTTTTGCTAAGCCATCTGCCAAATTTCATTTATATCATAAAATCTTCAGACTTTACAATTAACTAATTACAATTAATTTACCTTGGAAACATTTTGGTTAAATTTTATTCAATGCGAATTAATATTAATAAATGATTCGCAATTTCTTAGTGTTTGATTAAAATGAAACAATCAATTTTTCTGTCGGCTTGTACTGAAATTATTAGCTGGTCTTAAATATTGTTTGTGTTTGCAATTAAAAATTTTTAGAAATTCATTTGCCTGTCACTCTTTCAGTTTGTTCATTCTTGTTCAAAAATTCTAATTATTTTTCTAATTCGCAAGTTTTAATTTGGTCTTTTAATTTGATTTCTTCGAGCCAGTTTTTGTAAAATAATGCGAGACGTTGTAACTTCATCCTTCATCCCTTTGCTGCTTGCGCAAAACCAAACAGAAAAAAAATGCAAAAAGGCTCAAAATATATTTTACGAAAGCATGCTCAATTTCGAGTAGACATACATCAATATTAAATTCAAGTTAAGAAAGAAAGTTTAAAAATACTTTTGACCTTGTAGAGCACTTGATAAATGTTTAAATTTATTTTACTTTAAGTATTTATAAAACATAAAAATCATAAATGATTAGTGTTCCTATTCAAGTGAGCAGCAATGTTATGTGGGTGCTGAACTTCGCGTCAAGTGCATATCAACGGCATAAGCTCTTCTAGCTTCTCTTTAGCTGTCTGTCTCTCCTCACCGTTTTTTTGCTTTTGCAACTTGGCCAAATCAAAAAAAACAACAACAACACATGCAAAAAGCTTAATTACATTTTGCCACTATTTGCGTGTGTGCCTGTGCCTGTCATTCATCATAGATTCGTCAATGTATCTGTCTGTCTCTCTGTGTATGGGTTTGTACTCTTCTTTGTGCGCTCTTGCCACTTCCAATTAGTAATGTTTAATAGTTTTGTTTGTTATTTAATACTACACGCAAACAAGCCGGCAAGAAAAACAAATAGCAGAAAAAAAAATCAATTAAAATAACTAAAAATGCAACTAAAATACATACATAATAAAATATTATTAACATTTATAAGCAAAGAAACACACACAAAACCAAACAAAAAGTGCAAAAACATTGCGTTTTGCTTTTCTTTTTTTTTTGTATTTTCAATCGTGCAACTTTGACTTACTTTCAGTACGTTCAACTTTTGTCAAGAGCAACCGCAAACGTTCTGATCTCATATATATTGAATGCAATTTATATTCGCACTCTTTTACGCTCTTTAATACAATCATGTGCTTTCGTTTGCACAAATGCACTAACAAAAAAAATGGTTGAACAAGAATTGCTGAAAGCAGTCGAACGGATATGATTTTTTGGCAGAAGACAGATAATAAATGAGCGCAACACGTGTGGGTGTTGTTGCTTAAAGAGAGTGTATATATAAATTATTATATTACAAAAAGAGCGCGAGCGATGGTTAATTGAAGCTGCGAACGTTTCGTGGAAAGTGCACTGTGTGCAGAATTTTTGAAGTCCTATTCGAACTTTGAAAATTCATTTGAGTTTAATTTTTTAATTAAAATGGAAAAATGTTTAAATTTTATATAATAAATAGCGATAAATCAAACCTTTAATTAATAGTTTATAATGGTTTTCAGAAAACACTAAAATTTCCGATTGTTTATGCTTTATTTCGAAAACAAATAGAAAGAACTTTGATTTGATTTACTAAATAAAATAAAAAAATAAAGTTTTCATCTTCTAAAAAAATAAAATAATAAAATTTAACAATCTTTTTTAACTTCAGTGAATTATTAGAGATTATGTGACTTTAAAAATTTTAAAGAATTCGTCAAAACAATATATTAAAAACAAAAAGTGTTAATATTGAGTGAAGACATACACTGAAAGAAAAACAAAACATTTACAAACATTTTACAAATTGTAAATAAATAAAACTAAAAAAACCAGCAAAATATAAAAGAAAAATGCATGGTATAACACATCTTTATAGACAGCATGCTGTCGAAAAACAATTAAGCGCTGAAAGTTGGCATCATGGTGCTGACCGTGGCGGAGGAGGAGCAGGAGTTGGTGGAGGCGGTGGTGGAATTGGTAACCATACGTCATATGGACGTAGCGTTTACGGTTATCCCAGCACCACTGACTCACAAAATTCAAGTACACTAACAACAAGTCGTCTATATAGTGTTGATTCGGGCAGTAGTTCCAGTTCATCGTCAAATTCGAAATCACCAAATTGGTCACAGGGTAAGTTAAACTGTTTAAATTATTGCAGCAAGCTTTGTTTTAATTGCCATAATTAATATTTTCCAGAAAAAGTTATTGACAAACTAGTGCACGCTTCACAACCGCAGGCGGTACCCGATGCGCATAAATCACTACAGAATCATTATCGCAACTCACCCACACATCTAGCCAGTGGCGGCGGTAATGGTAGCTTAAAGCGTACGCCTTCATCGAAACGTAGCATCTTTGATAGATCTCATAGTCCGGCAATTTATGGTGTAAGTAAATTTGTGCATTAATTAACCAAAACTGATTGCTAACGCCTTCTTTGCTTTTACAGAGCATGCGCGCACGTGGCAACGTCGACTATTTCGGCTCACCGCCACCCACTATGCAAGGCGGTTTCTTTCCACATGATCTCGATGATATCTATGAAGCTCAAGCCGATCATCAGTATTTTACGCACACCGGTGCCTCGTCGCAACGTTCAAGTGAACGTCCCAGCATTAATTCGATCTTTCATCGTACGGCTGTTACACACTCGCTCGATGATTACGGTTCACGTCAATCTGTCGATAGCAACGGTTGTGGCAGTGGCAATCTTAGCAATGGTGGCGGCGGCGGTCTTGGTGGTTTTCTACGTCAACGTTTTGATAATTCAAGTTTTGCCAAAAGTCTCAGCATTAACGAGGATGAACCATGCCCATCGCCAAAAGAACATAAAAAATCAAAGGAACAACATCATGGCCATCATAAAGATCATCATCATGGACATCATAATCATCATCACCATTCGATACAGGAAATGCTGAAGCATTTTGGCAAGAAAATACATGTCTGGCCGCGCAAACATCACGATTCTGGTGGCAGCGTTTGCACCTCACCACAGAATGATCCGCAGGAGAATTTTCGCACACGTTCCAAGAGTTTGGATGTGAATACGCTTAGTCGGCCGAATCGCATATTGGACGATTGTGGTGCTACATATAAGATATTCGATCGTATTGTTAAAGAAGGTAACACGGCTGGGGGTAAGATGGTGTTTTGCGCTAGCTTATTTTTGGTACTTGCTGTAGTAAAAAGAAAAACAAAAATATTTCTGTGGTTTTTAGTTGTTAGTTGTGTAATAGGTGTACATAGATTTTTCTCTACTATTTGTTACTAATTTTTAATATTTTCGATTTTGTTTAAGGTGCTCATATGCGTCGTGCCTCTGCTGATTTGGAGAAACGTCGCGCTTCTGTCGGTGCTGCTGGTCGTAGTTTACGCGGTGATGGTACAATTGATCCACATCATGCCGCAATATTATTCAGAGATTCGAGAGGGGTAAGTGCATATTAATTTTGTTAATATATATAAAGTGATTTTTAGCTAATTGAAATCTTCTGTTAAAAAATCAGATACTACTTTCAAGATTAGTTTAACTATTTGTGAGCATTCAAATTGAGAAGCGCATATAATTCTCAAACAGTTTTAATGTATTCTCTATGAAGAATAGTGGCAGAAGTAATACATAATACATACGTTCAGGCTATATTTTTTTTTATAGGGAGTTTTCTTGTACCCACTGTCCCAAAATTGGAGATGCACACGCGATTTTCCTTAATAAGGTGCATTCAGCTGCCCTTTTTGCTGCATCCGAAAGTCTGTGAAGAGAAGAAAGGCTCCAGGCGAGGATGGGGTTGATAACATCATGATGAAGGTTTTGCCTGTGAAGGTGGTGCGGTTTCTGGTTCTAACATAGGCTAGGATACATTGCATCACAATGGTAGAAGGCATGGATTTGTATTATGCACAACGCTGGAAAAAAGTCCTTCATCATTGGATTCATACAGACCAATCAGTCTGTTATCAACCGTAGCAAAGCTTTTCGAGAGGTGCCTCCTTGCGAGAATACTTGCTATTGAGAAAGTTAGGAGTTTGGATTCCTTAAGTTCCATGGAACACCAGAACAGTTAAATACGGTGATAAACTTAATCCTTGACGGATATCAGTCCAAAGAGTACGTGGTGGCGGCTTAGCTCGATATAAGGCAAGCTTTTGATAAAGTGCGGAATAATGACCTACTGGACAAGCTCAAGAGTCTACTGCCGCCTTAATTGGTCTTGCTAGTGAAGAGTTAATTAGCTCACTGAACTTTCTTTATTTTTCTGGAGGGAGTAGAGTCAATGGCGAGAGTAATCAATGCTGCTGTTCCACAAGAAAGCGTACTGGAGCCAACACTTTATTACCTCTTCATCAGCGATATACCCACATGCTCTTCTCTTCCTACGGATGAACCGCTTGAACATTATGAATACTGATGACACAGCCATTCTGGCAAGAAACAAATGGGTCTACAGTGCCACTGATATACTCCAACTGTATCTTCGAGATTTTGAACAATGGAATATGGGTATTATCCTCGAGAAGTGCTTCAGCATGACCCACGGGACTTAAAAGCTCCCAAAATTTTAAATGTTCTCAACCAGCAAGCAGCTACGTACATGGAGTGTCTTAAAAATCATGCAAATGTAGTAGCTAGGCGTCTACTTAATAGGCGTAGAGATCTGGTGTTTTTAAAAGAGACGGCTCCGTAGAATAGAATAAATCGACCTGACAAACAGAGCCCTATAATATAGAAATTCAGAAAAAAGTAAAATATTATTGGTCTCATGCTCAATCTGTTAGAATATCTAAGTTGCTATACCTCCTTCTTATGATATATTTCTACGATTTCGTCGAATGATCCTTCTTTGAGTCTGCTGCAAAAGTATGCTAGGTGTCTTATGGGGCAACTTGTGCTCTGATTGTCGTCTTATTAATAAAAAAAAAAAGAAAAAAAAAAAAGTATGCACTCGTTTGCACCTCTATACAAAGCAGCTTTATACAGATTAACCCTCAAAAGTATGCATTATGCAAGGTCGTCCCTTTTTTCGTCTCGTGTTTTTTCTTCATTTTGTCGGCTTACACTACTGGAACTATAGAACTTTTACTTCTTCTACGGATGAAATGCAGGAGCACTTGCAAGCCTTCAAGACATGCGCCAATAGATGGAATATAAGAAGTAACATGAAAAAAAGCAAGAAGTACCCTTCTGTATTTCTCGGGGGACAGATTTGTGCCAAACGTTGAAATCGATATATAATAAAATTCTGACAGTAGTCTTCAAAGAACACATTCGCGTGGTTAGGAAGGCGTATATGCTTTTCAACTAGCTGATTATAGTTTAAAAAAAAGCAAATGAGCACATCTACTTGGAGATAGGACATACAGACTGTTCAGAACCAAGCCTTATCACTGTATGTGAATGTTACGTCCGAGATTAGACCTTCCACACATACCACAACTTGGCTATTTTTAAGCATGAAATATATTTCTTTTCAAGTTGGTAAAATTATCGACTACTGGTTTAAAAATGCAGATTGACAAGCTCCTCTTCCACAGTTGTACCAATTAGAAGGCTTAAATTCCGCCACTTTGGAAATCTTATTCGACAAATCCAACAAATATGTGTCGATGCAACTTAATGCAAATTGTCAACTTATTCTATTATAATCAATATTTTTTCGGACCGCAGATATGTTTTTCAAAAATTATTTGACCGCCTTTCCTTTGAATCTTTTCATACATATTCAATTCAACTCACGAAATCGTATCAAACTTCAAGATCGCACATCAACAAATTAAATTTCGTAAAATCTGCTCGAAAAATGGAAACCGGAACAGGCCTGAATATTTCTATGCCATCTCACACTCAAACATGTTGCATTGAGAAGCAACAGAGAGAACTTTCGCAGCTAAAGCTTTATCTCTTTAAAAGTTTCACACTTAATTTGCGCATTTTCATAGCAACCAGCTTTTTTAATTTACTCTGCAATATATTCGAGATGAGTTCTTGATCAACTGTTAATTCTCCAATGGGATATTTTCTGCAGATACTTCAGCGGGAAAATTCGTTGTTTACAAAAACAGTTAATAGTAAAATTTAATAATAATAAAATATATGTAACTATTATTATGCATAATGTTCGAAAAAAGTGTCTTATACAATAATTAATAATAATTTTGAAATACACAAATGCACTCCTCCTCAGGCGGCGTTTGAATGACAATACAATATGCGGATATACTAGAGCGTAACTGGGCAGCAATTTAAGTTGTTTACTGATTGAACAATTTATAGAACAGGTTTTTCAATAATTTAAAAAAAAAATACGTTTTTTTTTTTTGAAATTTCAATCATTCTGCAGACGTCATTCAGTATTATTTTCAGTAGTGGTGAAAGCCCAACGTCATGTTTAATTGATATTTTATAGCGTGAGAGCACATTTTGGTTTTTTCTATTATTTATTATTCTCTTCTTTGCTTCGCTGAGATCATTAACCAAGTCCATAACAATGATTAATTATCTACATAGAAGCACTTGAACAACAACAACAAAAAAATAAACTATTTCATAAATAAAGCAACACATTTCGCAAGTTACGTTATTACTGTTATGTGTTGTTGTGCACTGTTCTCTCTTTAGCGCACTTCAATTGCTCTTCTCTCTCTCTCTCTCTCTTTATTTACACATTGCTTATCTTGCAATAATTTCACTTCTCTTCATATTTCCATAAGCTTTATTTGTTTAAGTTAACAATAACAATCTGAATTATTTTGTTTATCAGGAAAAATAAACTAACACACTTATTTTTCATTGTTTTCTCTTGGTTGAGTCATAATCAGAATCTTATTTGGTATTGGGGACATACTGCTGATTCTTCCATTCTTGTAAAGAAGCGCTCTCTCGTTATGATTTAAATGGTAATAGAGATGTGCAAAATGTGCGATCGTGATTTAGTTTTAAAACATTTTTTATTTCAAAAGTATTCGTCATTGCTAGCGCAAAATGTGTTCTTCTGAAGCCTTGCAAACGATTAACTTCTGCAAACTATATCTGAAATAATTGTGGCTCGTTTCAAAATTAAAACTTTTCAAACATCGAAATTAAAGGGTGTTTTTTTTAGAGTTACACAACTTTAAATTAAAATAAAACAACACAAAAATAATTTTTATATTAACCAAACAAAAAAATTACCCATTACCCGAATTTAATTTTTCTCTTACAAGTTGTGTCTCAAAATTTTCCGAACTTTTGGAATAAAATGAAAACTCAAATAGATTTTTCAGTACTTGTTTTTTTATTATTCAAAGTAATCTCCCTCCGACTGAATACACTTGTTAGCTCGATCCAATAACATTTCAAATGAGTGTTCTAGCTCGTTGGTCAGATTGACATTTACCATGTCGCTGCACGTCTTTTAGATGGCCTCCACGTGGATAATGTCAGTTTCATCGAATACAAACGCCAACTTCCTTCGCGATATTCTGGCTGAATACGATGGAGCAAGACAAAATGGCCCATTAATTGCTTGGCTTGGTGGAATAAACTCTTGGTGAATAAATGTCCTTCGAAAACATATCAACATTTTCTTCTTTTTTGATTTTTCCAAACGTGATTTTTTTGGGTTTTGGCTTACCGGGTTGCTTCAATTCGGCACTTTGACGCTTGGTTTCAGGGTCGTATTGAAAACATCATGTTCCGTCACCAGTAACGATGTTGAAAAGGAAGTTTTGATACTATTTAGCATCTTTAATGATGTGTTTCGAATATTGAATAAGAAGCGCCTTTTTCTCATCTTGCAATTGATGCGGAACAAATCGTGCACACAATTTCCAGAAGCCCAAATGATCGACCAAAATGCGATGGATTGAGTCTTTGGACAATCCCAATGACGATTTCGGCTCATGTTTGATGAATTCACGGACATTTTTGATATTTTGTTCGTTCACTGAAGATTTGGCCCGTTCGTCGTCATTCAAGTCTTCCCGACCGTCTTTGAAATTGTAAATAGTGGTACGAGATGGACAATTATTCCTTAAAAATTTATTTATAAACGTATTTCATCAATTCGTGAGTTTCGGCAAAAATTTTACGAAGTTTAAAACAAAACTTAATAGAGGCTCTGTGACAACACACATTTTTGCATCGATGGTAAAAACATACTGTCACAATAGACGCTATAGCTCCACATCCACTTTTCCAAATGTCGTAAAATTTTGAAGCGAATGTCAATGAAAGACGGTGGTCCTCACCAAGAGGTGGCGTCAGAAAATGCTCTGTAAAAGCTTATTCGAAAGTTCATTAAAACAACTTTATTTTGTGTAATGTTATTGTCAAGCGCGTCGAAAAACCATAAAATTTCAATAATTACGTTTATCTATTAACCCGTTTAAATCACGCGACAAACGCCCATCACTAGATCTGTAGCAATGAAACCATCCAATGTGCCCATTGCCATGCCATTTTTAAATGCATTCCAATTGAACGCGACATGCAACCATACAAGAACAAGTCTCGTGGTTATTTTAGGTGCAGTCGGCCGATTTTTCTCCTATTTCTTCCTCTTCCTCTAAGTTTTTTTTTTCTGCTGCTGCTTCTTCTTCGTTTAAGCAAACATAGCCGATTTGTTTACTCAAGCGGAGCGTTGCGACGTGCTCTTCGCTCTTGTGCATTATGATATCATATGCTCTCTCATTTGTACGCAGGTTAGCTCTCGCTCTCTCTCGCTCTATCTCTTGTCGATCAATGCGCAGTCATTGCGCTAAACTTGTTGTTGTACTATAATGTGTAGTGAGCGAAACATGTAAGACGTACAAAAAAAAACGGTAACCATTTCGAGTTTACATATCGTTCAGTGCAGACGTGCTTCGCTTTGTTTGCTTCTTCGTTGGATTAAAAAAAAAAAAGCTTAAAGAAAACCAAGAAATAAAAGAAAAATATAGAAGAAAATCAACAAAAAGAAAAAAAAAATATCACTTACATTATTTGCTGTGCGCTTCTTTTGTGTCTTGAGTGTGTGTTTGCTTTTGCGTATACATTTTCGCAATTTACAAGAACGGCATTTACTGCGTCGCGCATTTTAACTTAAAACACTTTGGTTTTAAACGCGTGAACTCCCCCACCACAGCACACCGTCATGTATCGTCGCTATTCCGTTTTTGAATCAAGTGCACCACGCATTTCGGTTCTGCCGCCGCACGCGACTACAAGTAGCCACAGTGATACAAAGTCAACGCGTCCGCCGGAAGTACGCGTAAATCAAAAGCTCTCTGTACACTTTGACCCCAATTTGCCGGATCATGAAAAACATAGCGTACACCCCGCCTCCCCGCTACATGCTACACGTAAATCGCGTTCGCTTAGTAACTCGCCGCTATATCGCAAGAAAAAATTTCATAATTTACCTGCTTTAATAGCCGATTCAAATGCAGCATCAAATTATCAACTGCTTAATAATGCTAGTCTTCACGATGTTTTGGATGGTCAACGCCATTCGCAGCACGTAAGCCGTCGTGACAACAATATACCAACAACAGTAGCACCAATAGCAACAAAACCGAAATCGCGCAGTAAAAATCATGCAAGAAATTTACTCAATAGTTTTAGCAATAGTATCGGCGCGACACGCTACCAAAAGCTTTCGTCTGCTGGGACGTCATCGGCGACAACGAAGACAACAACAGTAGGTCATTCACTTTTAATGCAACAGCCGCAGTCGCAGCAACAGCAGCAAACGACTTATCCACCGCACCACCACCTGCCGCAGTCATTGTCAATGCAACCGCAGCCTGCACCTCCCATTACGCGTATGCGACGTGATAGTGCACCGCTGCAATCGCTCGTTTATGATCGCAGCAGTGCTCGTTCCTCCCCGCGCAACCGTTCACCCATACACAGTTGTTTGTTGATGCGCCGGCGCAGTGATTATAGCGTTGAAGAGCTTCATCGCTACAAACAACAACTACAGCCGCAACAACAGTTGCAGCATCCATTGTTCCCGCGAAGGAAAACTAGTGTAAGTTTCCAATTGGATATATGTACATACTATGTAAACGTTCGAGGCGTTTGCAATATAGCGATGGGTGTTTCTATTTGTCGTATTAGTGATGAGCTTTTGAGATTTTGAACGTGTAGTGAAAATTTAAATTCTGTTCGTCAAAAACTTTGAAATAGCTGCAAAGATGATGAAAATTCTATCACTTAGCTACTTTTCATTAGGAAAAAGTAGGCATTACTCTAATTGTTTTTATGAAGGCTAATGTAATTCACAGCAGAATTCGTATATAGTTTCTTGGGATCCCTGTTACCATGTCTGTTGAATATGAGTGAGAACCAAAACCTAAAAAGGCAACTGTGCTCTAATCAATATACAAAATCTAAATTGGGTTTGGTGAATAAAATTTAAATATGAAAAGAGTTATTAAAACAAGACCAAAAGTGAGGCTTTTTGAATGAAGCCATAATAGAACTTCTGACATCCGGAAGCATGAAATCATGGTTTTTATTTGTGCTGCTATACAAAATTTAAAAAAAAAAAACAAGTAAGGAAATTTCAGTCGGGCGTAACCGACTGTAAGAGGCCCTGTACCAGTTCAGGTCGCCTAACAAACACATTAAATGTTTCCCGAGCATATGACCAAACACATGACCACTTCTCACTGCGCGAATATGAATGAAAAGAAAAGGGGGGTCGTTCAAATTCAATTGCTTATAAAATCGTCATTTATTATCCGATTTTGATGAACTTTTTTGATTTTGGTTTAGAAGGACGGTAACTTTATACTGGGAAGGGGGGAGGGGCAAAATTTTAAAATAAACTTGTGAAATTCCGGAGCAGTCCTAGTCGAATGCAAAAACACGAAGTCTCTATCTATTACCGTTTCCGAGATCCTTTCGTTCACACAGACGGACGGACGGACATGGCTATATCGACTCCTCTATCACTCCTGACCATAATGGGGGTAACTTTGGGGGGTCTCCGACAATTAGTTCTTCCTGTTACATACATTTGCACAAAACCAATAGGCTCTTGTACCTTCGGTACAGGGCCTAAAAATCGAATTTTCAGAGCATACCCAAATATCAACCAATATAAAAAAAAGAAGCAAGTTCGACATAATATTCCGTGGAGCCTAAGTTTTAAAGAAAGTTTAAATTGCGTATTATAGCTGTTAATATAAGGACAGTAATTTAATCCCAAAGCCAATTTTAATATTGATTGCCATCAAAAGTTTTTCATTCAAAAAAGCAAAAGTGTGCAATTGGCTTGTATGAGGGTATTTTATTTGAGTATAAGAAAAATAAGTCTAGCTGCCAATTTTTAGCTGAGTGCGTCGCAACGCTGCATAATTCGAGGGCATTGATTTGATTGGCTTTCACAGTTTTTCGAAGTTAGTGTCAAGGTATTTCTTTGAAAGTTTTTATCTATATAGCCATCGTGCAAAATATAGGGCCTTGACCTAAATAGCTTGAAGTTGTACCTATCTAACAAGAATAATATCATCTCAATCGGTATTGGTTCTTAAATGCAAAACACTTAGTAAATAATCATTTTTTTTACATTCCTCTGCCGAAGCTACTTTGTTTTCACCATTGCAAAAAAACTGCTACAAATCATACTTCACCACTCTCCAATGCTGAAATTTACTTCAGATTTTAAAAATTTAAATATAAATGTTTTGAATATGATAAATGGTTGCAAATAGTTTTTTTTTTATATTATTTAATTAGAAATAATATGTAATTAATTAAAGAAAATTACAAACTGATAAGGTTTGGACCGTAGGCCTCTGAGATATAAACTAACACGCTAAACATGTGAGCTATTGAGGCATCAAATGTTTACGAATACATATAGTAAATGTGCAATTTATACAATATCAGCTATCTTTAATGTTTTTTTCAATTTAGCAAAATATGTTGCAGTGTTTTTTTTTTTATTGAGAGATGTATGTTCCATCGGCCTAATACACACTTTCAACAATTTTTCTTTGTAAAATGGTGAAAATGCGACGCGAACGTAACGACATAAAGACACTATGAAAAAATATATAAAACTCTGCCAGGAATTCGAACCCAAAACCAGCTAGTATCGATTTATATGTACATATATTATATTATGTATACATATATGTATAAATATATATGTATAATTTTTAATCTTTGGCCTTTGTATTGAGTGTTTATTTGTTTAAATTGACACACAATAATATATCATGACATCATAAAAACGGTTTACGTAAATAAAAACGTTTTTATGAAATTATAATATCACCAATATTAAATACAAAAGTTTTTTTTTTGTTTATCTCGCGGCGGGGGAATTTACATAAAACGACTATCCTCCATATTGAAGAATGTTTATCAACTAACTCAATAGCTATATAAAATTTTTGTAAAAGAAAGATAACAATTGTCAGATTGACGAACAGTCAAGGGAAACTTATAGTTCGATTTACACCTTCTTAAAAGGAAATTGTTGCACATTAGGGATGTCAATTTTCAATGGGATTAAGCCGCTGAAGTCACCTACAGCACTAATTCAGGATTGGCATGGGTTTTTAGGCGCTCATTGTAGCCGCTAGTGTGTCGGTAGATTTGTTCTGTAATCATAAGCACACACCAGTCTTGGGGGAGTAACGCATTGAAAATATACAGAAGTAATGCTGCGAACCCTATTCAGTGTTTTGAATTACCTGTATTTATTTTATATTGGAGGATGCAGCAGTACCTCAGAATAGCAGCACGAATGTTCAGTAAGGAGCAACGCTATTGTTAAAACTAAGCTTGCTTGATGATCTCAAAAGCCAGTTTAAATTTCGCCACCTACTTCAAACAGATGGCTAAAGTTTAACAGATGTGCATACACAATATAAACCACCGATTCAGGAGCTTACCCAGATAGTAAACACAATTTAAATGCGGTATCATCAGGTTGTTAAATGTTCAGAGTTTAGTTCGTCAACATTCTAGCGATTGGTTCATCTGCCGAAATCATTCAGAAACTGTTGCGAAAGCCATGTAGCCTCGCTATTGCACTAGGAGCTGTCCACGAAAATACATACACATATGTCGCCATCATTGTGTTGGGTAAATCTACACTTTTTATGGAACTGGTACGAGGTCACTTTCTTTAGGTACTCCCGCCCAAATGTATTTTCAAATCCGAACAACACGACAGGTTTGGTTTTGCTTGAAGTTAATCTTTTGGTCTTAAATGTCATTCTGCAAGTCGGAACTGATAGCATTTTACTACCAAAAATTTGCTCAATATATATGTACCTTGCATGTGATCTAGTCTATGAAAAAGAGGATTTGGGTGACAAAAAAATCATTTTTGTCGATTCGAATAGAGTTAAAAACACTCTTTCACATAGTGAAAATCAGAAAATAATAGTTTTTCGAAATATTTATTAATAGAATATAAAACGAATCCATAAACGGCCAAGTCCGTTTGCCCCCACAGAGTCAAGTCCATTAAGACTCAGGGGGTTAAGCACTCCGTCTTGTGAGTACCCTTCTGGAAAAGTCAATAACCTTGGCTAGATATCGATGGCTTTAGCCAGATGTCGATAGTGTTGGTCAAAGACTGACCCTCCAAGGGGCCAAGTCTATTTATATACCAAGGTTTCATTTCCATTAAACCCTACAGGGTCAAGTGCATTAAGCCCCAGTAGGTCAATTCCTTCGTCTGGGGAGTACACCGTCTGGAGAGCTCAATAACCTTGGCCAGAGATCGGCGATTATAGCTATAGATCGATAGCCTTGAGCAAAGGAGACAATGTAGTCCGGCGACATTGGCTGGAGGTAGTTGACCTTGGCCGGTTGATTGATTAAAACTTCAACGGTGGCCAGAAACGCTCTTCTCGGCGATTTTCAAAAGTTGATACAACTAAATTGATTTCATTGGGGATTCCTGTGTCTAGGGAATGTTCCGTACTCTGTCTTTATCTAAATGGTAACAAACTTAAATGCATGACCTTCCATCGAAGATAACCTTTTTTAATAACTACTGTACACATATTCATACTCTTATTAGGAACATTAGTTTTAATGATATAGTTCTACTTATGGAACCTAAATTGAGCTACAACAGTCAAAAATTGTCCATGATTAATAAATCAAAAAATGTTGATGGCCCTTACACAAGATGCAAACTTTAAGCTCGGATATACAAATGAAGCATCCAGAAATTTAGTTTAGATCTATAAATTTTCTAGTATTCATTTCTCTCCAAATGTGGATCAATTAAAACATATTGACGTTCCAACTCTATCTGCATGACGGACAATATTATTTGTCGTTTTCATACACAAGATTCTTTTTGAGGAAGTTCATTCTACTTAATTGATTCAATCTTTATTTTAAGTATTTCGACTCGCTTTAAGCGTAACTGTGTACCTTTAAGTTTGTCATTACCATGATTCACTTCGGCCTCTCTACTATATCTATAAAAGATATTCTCATCTATTTTCTTTTCAGTCTTATTAAATCTGTATAAAAAAAAAAATCTTTCCTTAACTTTAAACTAGAATTTTAATTTATAATTATGACAATTTGGACCACTTCCATTCCATGTCTGTGAGTCAAGACACCTTAACGGCCTTAATTTTCCTCTATTTAGTGAAAACATATTCAGCAGAGTAACCTATTCGAATATTCTATTAAAATAACTTTTTAGTTTGTAAAAATAAAGAAGTTTGCTAGCAAACTTATTTGTTTCTAAGACAGAAGAAAACTCTCCAGTCAACCAGTTTTAGAAAGCAACACAATCTCTGGGTATTTACATTAAGCGAGATAGTAACGAAGCATTTCCGCTGGTACTTATGCAACTCTACCGAATATCTTTAATTACAAAACATCTGCATATTTCAATGCTACTCAAAATATATAAAAGTTTTAGTATTCCTTATATGTGTATGTACGAGTATGTATTATAATATAGTTTCTTTATTCATTTTCGCTCATGCATCTCTATAATGAAAAGGTTTCTGTAATATGTGTTCTTAATTACTTTTATGATTTAACTTACGCGAAGTAATATATACATACGCTCGCTCTGTATATAAGCATATTATTCCACAAATTCAATTTACCGCATGCATCCCACTTTAGCAGCGAACTCGTCCACTTATCGTCCGTCTACTGTCCAGCAACCAGCAATGTTTTATTAAAAATTTCTATTTATCATAGAGCTTTGCATAGACAGTATTTCTTATTATTTAGTCACAGGCGGGGCTATTATCTTATAATAATATTAGATAAACGCAAAAGTTCTGGCGTACTACATAGTTGGTTTATTTTCTCTCTACATTTGATTAAATAATGCAGCACCAAGGCCTACAATTATATGCTAATTGTACCTTATACATTTACATATAATGCATGCATCAAGTAAGACTTGCAGATACATACTATATATGTACTGCTATAGATACAAAACTTTTTGCTTTCAAAATGAAAAGAAATTTATTTTCAAGTGCAACATTTATTATTTATAGTTGCTTATTCACAAATTTATTTTTAGTACGCCTAAATGCGTTTAATTTTTATGGTTTTATTGATATTTGATTTATTATTTATGATTGGTTGCCACATTGTACTCTGTATTTTAAAAAAGAAATACCTTTAGCAAATGATTAGATTTAAGTAATGTGATAAGAAATTTAAATACTCAGCAAAATGTTTTAAAACGCAGTTCACCAATTGATATTGTTCAGTGGAATTATCTAGCCAATGTTTGCTTACATATAAACATTATTTTTTGCGCATTTATCTGAAATTCTCACCTTGGTAAAAATTAAAAATCCCATGCGCATGTTAATAAGAAGCCAAGTAAAATGTGTTTACTAATTAGTATCTTTACGGAAGAAAATGAAATGTTTTATAAAAAAAAAAAATATTTAAATATGCTTAATGTTATATATTACTAAATATTTCTTAACTTATCTTACAGTTGCCCGTTGCCGATCCGTTCCTTGAGAAAGTCAATCTGTCGGATTTCGGTAAGTACTATAAAGCAAAAAGATATATATTGTATAATATACATTAAAATTAATGACAAAAATAATATACACCACAATATAATGATGTCCAGACAGAAAAATTAACTCAAGAGTTTTAAAAATAATTTAAATATTTAAAATAAATTACTGTTGCAAAAAAAATCTGCGTTGAGTTGAGTAAAATATTTTGGCACTCGTACAAGACCGTGCAACAATGGGCACACTTCTGTAGCAGCATCGAAAGAAAGAACGAAATAAACATCATTATTATCATCACATTCTGCGTTAAATTTATTATACTAAACTATAATATTTTGTTAAAATTTATAAAATAAAAAGAAAAAACCATGCGCATGTATTGTATTAAAATATTTAATAAAATATATCAAAGTAAGATTATAATAAAAAATAGACCCGCCGCAGTGCGTGTGGGCGGACGGCAACATGCAATAGTATAAGATAAACATAAAAAATTCAAATGTTATAAATGCTGAAGCAAGTTATTTGCTAAGTTTATATACTGCCTCGTATCTAGTTTTTGGCAGTATTATATCTTGACGTCACAGCGTCTTTAAGAGCGTGTACACACCCCCTAGCATAGATTAAAGAGCTTATATTTTTGAGATACAGAGAGCACTTAACAAACAAGCAAGAATTAATGAGCATTTGTAATTGTATTATTTGCTTTTAATTGTAAATTCAACTCTTTATACAACACATTTAGAGATACATTAAACATCCACACTGCTGCCAATGAGTCTCGTTCTTTAGTTTACACATAATCAAAATCGAATACTGTGTGTTTATTTATTTATTTTTTCTTTGATTTACAAACGACGCAAAAAAGAGTTTATTTGTTTTCATATAGAAAATGATTCAAATTAAGCAGATATATTTAAGTCGAAAAATAATAAAAAAAATTTTAGAAATCCCATTTGAACGAGCGTAATTTGATTGATATATAAATTTGCTATACAATAATACAGTTGCCTCTTCTAGTGGTCCCATCTGCATCTATATGAATACTTTGAGAATTGTTGAGATATACCGAATTTGTCGTATCTAGCCTAACTAACTACAACAACTATATTACTTTCCATAAAAAACTTCAGAAAGCTAAGTTGATTTCTATGAGAGCTACCACCTTTATACCCTGCCTTTAGTGCCAATGGTATACTAAATTTGTACAACTGTATGGTACAGGCAGTATAAGGACTATATAAAGCATATATATTCTTGATCAGCATCAAAATTCGAGTCGATATAGCCATGTCCGTCCATACATCTATCTGGCTGTCCGTAAGAAAATCGTCATCTTGGAGACTAAAAGAGATAGAGCCTTCAAATTTGCATATTTTGATTCTATTATTAATTCTTGATGTTATTGATGTGGTTATATTGCCTAGATATACCAAATTTACGTTAATCCTTATCAAATAATTCATTTAGGTCCAAATAGAACCACTAAAAGAGGTAGCCCTTATAAAAATCTGTACAATCTTTCTGAGTTTTGTATTAAACATTTTTTTATTGTAGTTGTTTATCTAGTTAGAATCGACCAACTCGGTATATATTGCATGGTTGCTAAGAAAATATTCCTTATAAGCATAGATCGGACCACTAGAAGGGGTAGAACTCATACAAATGGTTAATAACCACTCGATTACAGCGTTCTTTCTTGTTTTTTTTACTAATGTAAAGAGAAGGGAAGAGGTGGAAGAGGTTATATATTAAAGGATCTATCAATTATAGTCTACAGTTACAGTAGAGTTGTTACATGTCTACATCGACTTGACTTTTAATGCATATCCTGGGTATATATATACTTTATATTGTTTGATACCTCTCCTTCTGTCTATTATATACATCTTTTCAATAAAATGATGTCCATGTAGTAGAGGGTTAATAACCTCTCTCTGCCCTTGTATAACAGGGTGTAAGCAGCAGATTGTGGAACTTAAGAAAAACTAGCTAAATCACAAAAAGCTTGCAGATCATAACTTGATTTTCCATAAAATGATGATGAACTATCCAAACCCGGTTGTTTACCATTCTTTTCATCAAGTTTTTTAAATGGTTACACTTTTCAATTCTGCGAATACCAAAAATTTTAAGAGATTCTTCCCATAAAAATCTCCATCTCCACACACAAACCATAATGCCCTCTTTCACCAATTTGGGTTTCAACAAAAATTGCGCTATCGAGTGTTAAGCCAAATTACTTCAAAAAATCGTTTTGCATTTTAGCTCCAAGTATAGTGTTCTACAAAATTTATCGATCTTACTCAACGTATGATCTAATAATATGGAAAATTTTGCTGAATTTTAATGATATTCGATATATTATAATATAATTTGACATCATTCAAATGATGAACTACAAAAATGTTTTCCTACGAATCACTTATCTTAAGAAGGCTTCCAAAGATGCCTTGCATCTAGGCATTTATCTCAATTGATGACATTTATCGAATAGCTTTAAAATTCTAAACCTGAACTACAAGGTCTATAACTAATAAAACCATTGCAAAATAGAGCTTCTAGTTCCACATATATCAACGCCATGTTCCAGCAATGTGGATATAATAAAAAATACTTAGAACTGTAAACAATGCTCTCTAGTATATACACAATGTAAAGATTGAAACATAGTGTAATAATACATAGTGAAGCCACTTCAGCCATGCGCTCTCAAAAACAGCTACAGTTGAAAGTGAATAGCTACACTCAGTATGCGACTGAACGTCTTCCTCTTCTGCTCTTAGCTACATTCATTGTGGGAGTTGCGCTACCTTCTATAATTATACCATGGATTGAAAAAGCTCATCACAAACAGAACTCAGAAGCAAACTATATTCCCTATCATATCCACTTGAGATTTGCTGAATTCAAATGAGTAATGAAGCGCGACTTAAAAGAGGCAAACCCTACAAATCACCAAAAAGGGGTCAGTGTGTCATACGTACTTTTTTTTTAAAGAAGAATAAAATGGTAAAAACCATCCATGATACATTCATTAAATTTTTAAAAGATTTCTTTTTTAGAATCATTCTAAACATACACAACTGTTCCAGTTTTCACTATTAAGAAGATTTTGCGAAATTGAATTCATTCAAATTATAAATTTTTTACGATTTTACGAAATACATTCCTGAATGGAATTCACATGAAAAAAAAAAAAAATTTCGCATTACTCTATTAAAAAATGTAGCATTTAAAGATTTCAATTTCACAAATTTTACTTGAAATTGAAATTTAAAGAAACCTCGAATAGTTTCTTTAATATGTTTTCTATTTTGTAGGTCATTATAGTATCTACTAAACCCCTAAAAGTTAATTGTATCTACGATTTAGTTCTACAGATACAATTCAAATAAATTTTTTTGTTTTTGTGTATTTAAATTTGAGAATGTGTGGCGTTTGTGTTCTGTTGTTTCATTTAACGACGACGTTTCACGTTCATGAAGACAATAATGATGTTCATGATGCTGATCATGTTGATGATGATGATGATTTTCTTTCTTTTCTATAATATCTATCTGTGTGTCTCTGGCTTTCCTTACTTCCTACGCTCTCACTCACTCAGTCGCGGCAAAAACACATGAAAATTGCCATTTTCCGTTGCTAAATCTTTCAACAAATTAATTTTCCTCACGAGTAGATCAGTTTATGATAAAATTTCGAGAGGTTTAGAACGATACTGCGAACGCGCGACGTGTGTGTGTCTATGCGCGGGTTTTCAAAGTCGAAAAGAATTTCAAACTTTTAAAATATGTAAAAATTCCAAACTTAATTTTCAAAGTAGTTAAAAATGCAAAAATATTAAAATGCGCCAAAATATTTAGGAAATTATTCTAAATAAAAATTTTATTTAGTGAAGAATTAAATTTAAAACAATTAGTCATTGAAAAAAAATTTACAAATTGTCGCCAGGCGCCGCATCGTCCATTTGGCTATTTTTTATTGTATTCGAATTGTTTCTCATTTAATTTAGTGTTTATTTGTGTTTAAATACAAAGAAAAAAAAGAAAAACCAATGAATTAATTAACTTGCTAATCGACAGCAACAACAAAAAAATAAACGAACAAAAATTTATATAGACAAAATAATGTGCGATATTTTTTTTATTTTTTTTATTTTAAAAGAAAATTGCAAATACACAAACCGAAAAATAACACCACAACCTTCAATTTCTTTTTTATTGCTGACTTTTGAAAATCAAATTAACTGAAATTTAACAAATTAGTCTGTTGCTGCTGAATTTTTCAATTGACAATAAATACCAACCATAAAATAAATTAAAAGTCAATAATTATACGATATAGAATTTATATTTATTATAATGTCTGATTTAAATTAATAGATATTTTTGTATCTTTTTTTTAAATGGTATATGTAGGAATTTGCTTGGTGTCGGAAAATCTATACAAATAAAAGTAAATTATATTGAATCGTTTTGGCCTCGGACATATTGTATCTCTAGAATTGTGGGCGTCGTTTTGGCAGCATCACCGCTGTCGATTTAATTTTTTAAACGTGTCTATGTTGAAAAATAGTCACAACAACTATGAGAATTAGAGAAAAAAATTAAAATTAGCACAACAACAATTGTAGACAATAATTATTTATGCTGGAATATCAAAACAATGAACAGCACTATTCGGTAGAACAATGCATTAATCATGTTAATATCGATTCTTTCTATGAATGCATAGTTTTGAAAATAAATTCTGATTCTATTGGAAAGTTCATAAGAATTATGAATTATATTTGTATAACTTTTATTAAAGCTAACTTGATTAAAAAATATGGATTTTGAATAAATGTGTTTTACTCGAAATTTAGCCAAAAATCATCTAAACTTTTTTATATCTTCAATTGCTGCATATGGCGTGAGCTATTAGACCTCTGTTTTGTTTAAAAAAGATTTAATTTTAAAATTGTTTATTCATATTTCAAATCATGTTCTACTATTTGAGTAATATACATGTGCCTCGATCCATTTTATTTTACGGAAACATACCTAAACATTTTTGCAAACAAAAGTAACAAATGTTTGCAATACGTTGTCGATCGGTTCAGTGGTTTTGGAGTTCTGTAATAATGAATAAATGTATAGTGATGGCTAAAAAGGACTTACTGTGATTCCGGACCTGTGATATTAAAACCAAAATTATTCACTGTGATTTTATTAAACTCAATCAAGAGTTGTGATTAAATCATAATTTATATGCATTTTTAATACTTTACTGTTATTCGCTCCAATGCGAATATTACCAAAATTTGTGTTTGCTATATATACATATGTAGGTCTACTAAGATCTTTCATTTGTGTACTTTATGTCTAAAAGGAAGCAATTAAAATACCATAGCTAACATAGTTCATATAATTCTTATCTGCAAATTGACAGGTTAATGTCGATCGCAATCTGATAATGAAATGTGACCTCATTTCCGTCCCTGACTTAACTTTGTTGTTTACATGCCTTTGCCCTTCTTGAAGAAATACGGCTTAATAACATAACCAACCCATAACTACACCAAACTATAATTATTTGCGGATGTTATAGAGTCTTCAATATATCATTCGTAAATTGCGCCGCTCTCTAGATTGCACAATATTGCGTCTATAAGTATAAAGTAATGGCTTAAAATAAGGCTCCTCGTTTAAGTCGAAACTCCTCGTTTAAGTGACAACTAGCTCCTTAACCTTCGTTCTCTATTCACATCACATATCTATACAACTTTATTGAGAAAATATATAAAAAATATATAGGTATAATATAAATGAATAATATAAGATGGTGTACAAATAAGTTTCCACCGTTTTTTATAACATGTCCCCATAGGTAAGAAGGATATATGAACTAAGTTTGTGCAAATTTATATAACAGGCAGATGGAGGCGAGACAAACCCAAGTAATATATTTTTGATCTGCATCAAATGTTTAGTCGATATAGATATGTCCGTCTGTCTGGTTGTCCGTATGACAATCGAGATCTTGGAGAGTATAAGAGATACAGTCTTCAAATTGGAATATTTAGATTCTCTCATTCATTCTTCAGATAACTTGTATTTAATGAACACGCTAACCACCCCTTTTTGAATGAAAAAAAATAAGGATACTAGAAACACCAAATTTATCTTATATTAATTCTTATCAAATATTTCATTTAGGTACAGTTCGGACCACTTAAAGGGGCAGCACCCATACAAATTCGTCGAAAATATTCCATATAGGACAACATCAGACCACTAGAAGAGTTAGCCCTCATACAAATCGTTAAGAACACTGTGTATCGTAGTCGTACCCACTCGACTGCATTTATTGTAAAAATTGTAATCTTAAGTTTTATTCGAAATATTATCCAACGCTTGCCACTATTATTTATAATGTGCACTGCTGCTCAGTCCTGTGTCTCAGCAAACGAAACAAGTGGAAGTAGATCAAAAGGAATAATGTCCGGTGAATATGGAGAATGTTGTAAAAGTGTCCAATTGAGTGTTTCCAAATAGATTTTAACCGGCAACACAACATATGAACGAGCATTATCATGTAGTATAATAACTTTGTCATGTCTGGCGTAATATTGTTCTCCTGGAGTGTTCGAGCCCCAATAATGGCTTCGTTCGATTTAAGTAACTCATAATATACAACTCCAAACTGATCCAACTGAATACGCCAAATAAATTTCCGATAAATATATTTGGCTTAGCTTTAGATGGGGAAGCTGGTTCAAATACGTACGATGCAGATAACCTTTTCGTTTATCCCTTGCAAACAGAATTTCGGCTTCGGTTCGTTCTCAAAATGGCACGATTCTTAATCCAACAATTCTTTTTGTTCGGCTTCTTCGTAAAGTTGGACTTCCCCTGAACTTTTTGTCATCGTTGATAAATTCACCGTTCTTAAACTTTTGAAACCTATTACGACAACTTTTCTCACTTAAGGCAACATCAATCAACTCACCAGCTACAAAATTCGTTAAATTGAATAAGAAAACGACGCTTATTTTGGCAAAAACAAAAGGTCGACATTTTTCGCACGAAAAATATATGATTCAGCAAAATAATTCGCTAATATTTCAAAAGATGTATAACCGCACGTTAAAGACGTTTTACATCTGTAAATTTTCACCATAAATTACGGATTGTGCGATCTTTTGTTAAACAGCGTAGACTTATTTGTACGACCTATATTTTATCCAATAGAACTGCTTTAATTTTTGAACAATGTAAACTGAAGTTCCATATGTATATTACCCCAATAAAAGCCTCTAAAAAACAGAACTCATGGTGTACATTAATACAATTAATTTCAATCTTATAGCTCTCTATACGCAATTCAAGTGTATTGTTTACAATAATATTTTGCCGAGCCTGATATGACATTTTACCCAACCAAAGGCCAATTTATGTTTTTATAAACGATATCGTTATCTATTCATAAAACTATTTAATCAAGTTTTTTGCGATTTTTTTATCGTACAAGCAATTAATTTGTTAATAGTCTTATTTATAGCACTTTAAAAATTTTGAATACTATTTAAAGATATCTACTCACAATTAATTAGCTAGCAACGAACCGAAAACAAATTATTGCTTTTAATCTAACAGGGAATTCTGACGTTACTCATGCCGATCGACACATATAAAAACCAGTTTAACCGCGACCATAACCTCACCCAAAACCAGAAGTAAACAAACGTGTGCGCGCTCGCGCCCAACCGCAAATTAAATGCAACATTTGAGTCATTCCAATTCAGCACAATTCACACAAATAGCCGCAATTATGGCATTGATAATGAAAAAAATTTTAGTTTTTTTTTTATAGACGTAAATTCTATAAATCAGATATCTACGAAATAGTATTTTCAAGTAAAAAAAAAAACCATAGATCAAATCTCCAAAGAAATATTTTAATGCACTGCATGCAATGGCAAATGCATTCAAAATAAATCTGTGTACTGATGAGTGGGCAACTGTTGCGTTTATTTTCTTTTGTGGTTAATTAATTTTTTTGGCACAAAACTTACCGACGGACGACTACGTAAATGTTTGGACTGTTTGTCTCCTTGGGGGCTTATCTGCTGCTGCTGTACCTGCCTCTCTGCATACGGCATACCTTGATGCAGTTGCCATCCGCTGTCTCTATAAATCTTTAAAAGCTGCCGCCAGATGACATTGTCGATGGCAAATTTTTTTCTAAATTTTAAAAATCTTTGTATCTACGTAAATAAATAATAAATTGTGAAGGCAGGTAAAAGTTATGGCAAATGAATAGATTATGATGAATATTCGATGTGTGTTTATTTAAAGCAAAAATAATTAAATATTTTACTAATATGTAATATATAAAATACAGATTCTATTTTATGCTCTTTGTTAGTTTGCTCCTTGCAAGACATGCTCAATGAATTAAATGAATTAAAAATGCAGGCTGGGAAGTTGAAATAATACACTGAAAAGTATTTTTAATTTTTATAACAATTTTTAAGCGCAGTTTTCTGAACGGGCGTACAAACATAGTTATAGTTCACTTTATCAATCTGATAAGTTATTGTGTCGATAAGAATTTATTGTGCAATTTGTTTGTTTACCCAATTGTAGCTCTATATTACAAACTTTTGATTGCGAACTTGGTTTGAAATTTCAATTAGTAAATCTCAATCGAACGTGCAAGCATAATATCTTATCGCTGTGATATATATGTTTGTAATAGAATTACATTTCTATTAAAATAATACAGAAGCAATTAATAAATATGTCTATCGAAATATAAAATTAAGAGAGTAAGAAATTTCCGCTCTCAAAGAAAAGTTATGGCAAATTTTACAGTATATTTCTTTCGAGAGGGAGGTTAAAAATGGCATTCAAACTACATAGCCCGCACGACTCCCATTTAAACCATTTGTACTCCATATCTGTTGTCCATCTGAACAGTATATACAGGGTCCGAAACTAAGCGCCAATATTATATAGATCCAAAAATATAACGAAGAATTTTTTTCTCAAACACTAGCAAAACCGCTTCATTAAATTTTATCAAGTTCTATGTTTCTGCGCCATAATGTAGGACTAAAAGTAGCTTATAGAAACAAATTTTTATGCTTTGCAACTATTAGCAAGCGTGATTCTTTGCCTGATTCGACAGGCTGACGTTATTTTTCCTGGTTATTTCTGTCCGTAGTTAGATGAAGTTTTCTACAACACTAAAGTTGAAGTTCTCCATCATCTCCTCTTGTCCTCATTCACGACTAAACTCATAAGATGTTTATGTTTTCTTATATCTGATAACGTTTTGCTAAATCCCCGTCCCTACCTGCTGATGATGTCCATTTTATCAGTGTACGAGAGCAGGAACCCTTCTTTCTGGAAAATTGATCCGCTTTATTGTGTGTGCTTCATCGATTCCAAGTAGATTAGAAGTGTAACTTCTCCACCTTAATCTTTCCTATTTCGGATTTGCAGGAATTAATTTCCTCCACAGAAAATTTGTACTGCTGCACATACACTAAATACTTGTGATACCTTGCGTACTTCATTGGCAATAATACATTGTTAAAATAAAATCGGCGTTATACAGTTAAAATATAGGTTTTTTCTACCCCAAAACTTTTTTGTTACATTTTTTCGATTCTTGTAAAATTTTACCAACCATAAAATTCTACGAAGTCAAGGTACTCTCGACTTCTCCGTTTTTTAAATCCTATCGTTTCTATAATTGTTTCGTATAGAAGAGATCTGAAGAGTTGTGATAACATATTGCAGTTTATTTCATGCACAGTCAATGGGCATCCTTAATGAACAATATCCCAATTTTTTTCTGCTATAATAAATCTAAAAATTTAAAGGGTTCAACTTATTAGTTCTTTCTAACCATTGAAATACATACATTAGGTGCTTTTTCTTCCGCGAGACACATTTCATACAGACGAAGACAAGTCCAGTTTCCATATTATTTCATAGTACCTGAACCCTGCCCGGTTTGCTCGCATGCAGTACAACCAAACTGTTCACACAACCTAAATGGATCTTACTTCCGAAGCCTTTATGGGATATGATATGATGAATGATAAATGTTGCGTATCGGTAATATGGAGATGTAACAACCAAAATGTATAGAGTTACTTCTTAATCCGTTTCCGCTTATATGAGAAGTGGGATATCGTCACCTATGATATTAACAAAAAGTAGTCTATGTGTACCAATATTCATACAAATCGGTATAGCGGTTTAGGCGTAATGCGCGCACAAACAAAAATGTGTCTACGTTTTTATTATATGTATAGATTGTCTTTTTTACTACTCCATGATGCTCACCAAAATGTTACAAAATAAGCCCACAATTGCTTCGATAATTCTGTGCTTTTCTAGACTTTTGAAGTAAACGAAATCTTTTCAGTAAAAAATAGTTCAAAATCGTTCTATCGTACCATTGTACCAGGACGGTAGTATTGGTTGAATAGAAAATAGTGTAATAATACAAAATATATGCAACTGACACCAACTGTGCAACTATTCGCTGCTAATATAGAATGAAGTGCAACTATTTTGAGAGCGCGTACATGGAGTGGCGTCACTATGCTTACTTATACTATGGATAAATAATGGATCAGGATACCGGTATGCTATTTTCTCTATCCTCATAAGGACTTCCCTTCAGAACTCCGTTAATGAATTCTCTGGTAGAATTCGACCTAAACAGTCCGATTTTTTCTGGTATGGAATTTCGAGCCAACTAAAACTATAAGTAAACAATAAACATAGTAATCCATCACTTTTTTCTATTGAAATAATTTAGCTTGAAAATAATTTACAGCAAATGAATGATTGAGTACCGCCTTTCGCATATTAGTTTTTTTTCAGTGTTGAAAATATATGTCACTTTATAATTTATTTCTACACAATTTTTGACAATGTTGTTTTATTGTTTTTGATTTTTTTTTTAGTGTATATTTCTTGAAACACGCTAAATTAATTTTAATTAAAAAAATTCTACAACAAATTTATTAAACTCGCGCGACGGCGGCGCTCACACAGACAGACACACAAAAACACAAACAAAACAATTTCAGCATTAATAATTGTGCGATAAAATTTATCGCATGCGAGATGAAAATTGTGCTGCACTTAGTTTAAGATATATTTGCAAAATCTGTGTTTCTAATCGCGCGCGTCTGTGTCAATTTCAAGGCTAAAATTGTTAGAAATAAATTACAAAATTATACAAAATACAGCAGCAACAGCAGCGGCAAAAAATGAAAATAAACAAACTACTGAAATGAAATAAACATGCTGTAATTTACAACGATTTTGGGCAACATTTTCATTGTTGGCTTTTAGGTTGACGACATGACAGCCTGCAATATTTTTGCCACAACTTTTTGTTTTAAAGTATATTTATCCCATATATATATATATATATCGTATATGTATATGTAAATATGTCAACTGATTGTTCATATTCTGTTGTTAGTTTCTGGCTGATTAGCAAATCAAATATTAGAACTGAGCTGAATACTTGTAGATCCGAAAAGTGTAGTGCAAAGACTTTGAAGCATACCAGGCGCATGCACAAAAATATATAAAACAAGCAAAATAATTAATTATGACAAGCGAAAATAAATGAAATAATTAGCATTAAAACGAAAAGAGTCAACAAATATATAGTTTAATAAACAATTTCATAAACAACAACAACGCGTTTATACAATTCGGAGAACGCACGCGGCGTAACATGTTAAATATCTTCGGGTGCAATTAGTTGCAACGCGTCCGTCATCCGTGTCCGTCGTCGCTACTCGTCATCATCCAACTCCATATGCATGTCGTACAAAATTCCGTTGAACATTTGTAAATTGACGTTGTGTACGTATGTTACAATTGCACTTCTATTCGAATCATGCCGGTCGTTTGGCGGTGCTCGGCGCCGGAGAATTATCTGTTTGGGGACAAAATTACTATCCGCTCGAAAGCATAAAGGAGTTCGAACAAGTCTCCGAGGCGTGGAAGAAACTGCTGGCACAGCTGCTGAAAACAGGTTGGAAATGTGTGAAAAGCATTTAATTAAATTAAATGTGTTAAAAATTGTTTACATTTATGCAGATAATGCACAGCAAGTCGCATATAGTCTTATCATTAAAAAATGGCTTGAAGATTAGTAAAAAATATTTTTTGAAATGACAAGAAAAGCAATTAGTAGAAAATAATAGCATTTAGATAAAAAAAACGTTGCTTCTGGAATTTTCAACAATTGAGCTCTACATTTTGGTTTTACGGTGTAAAATCTGTTTTGTTTATTATATAATTTCAGAATGCATTTCAATGAATCCGTTTCAGATCATCATACACTTTTTGGGTACCCTTAATAGTGGGTTCGATGTCTCACCTTTTTGATGTAGCCGCAATGAGCCACTCAGATTTTTATCCAGTCAACAATTAATTTAGAAAATTATCAGTTTTAAAGTAAAATTGTTTCAAAGAACTCGAGACTACGTGTCCGAATGGCGTGTCATCACTATGTAGAGTATTCATGTCTATCAAACCCCACACAAGAAATTTTTTTAACTCATTCTAAAATGGTGGCGGAACTTCATACTAATGAATTAGTCAAAGAAATGACAGCCAAAACTCGTGTTATTGGATGTGGTCGTGGAGGCGTATCTGTTGCAGATGACACTCCAACTACCTCGGGTGTCTTATCATCCACTCGTGGTCGTAGCCACCTATATATCTAGCTATTATCTATCTATCTATTATCTATCATGTACATATCTATCTATTCATCCGTAATATTAATAGGACAGTGTCTTTTTTTAAGTCTGTGAGTTTCACAAAAATATGCCATTTGAAGGCTTTTTATATACATACATGAACATTCTATATTTAATCAAAATCGGTTAAATATTTTAGGCGTTTAAGAAAATCTTCCATTTAATATTTAAATTGGAACCAGCTATATCAAAGAGAGTAATTTACTATTAAAAAATTATATATTAGTTTTCGATTTCTTTGTGGTGTATATTAATTTTGAGTAGATTATTCAGTATTCAAACATAGTTTTGTTATATTTTATGAATTATTATTTTTCTCTATTCTTTAACTCGTTACAGAAGAGGACGACTCACAAATCTTTGTGAAATTCTTTCGTTTTCACAAGTGCTATGATCTGATACCAACATCCGCCAAGCTGGTCGTTTTCGACACACAATTGCTCGTAAAGAAGGCCTTCTATGCGCTCGTCTACAATGGCGTACGTGCGGCACCGCTCTGGGATTCCCAAAAACAACAATTTGTGGGCATGTTGACCATAACAGATTTTATTAAGATACTACAAATGTATTATAAATCACCGAATGCGTCGATGGATCAGTTGGAGGAGCACAAGCTAGACACATGGCGAAGTGAGTAGTGTATATTTTATAATAATTATTCAATAATAATTGAATCTGAATTAAAAACTAATAAAATGATTTTTACATTAACCTTGATCAGGTGTGCTGCACAACGAGGTAATGCCACTGGTCAGCATTGGTCCAGATGCTTCGCTTTACGATGCCATTAAAATTCTCATACACAGTCGCATACATCGTTTGCCCGTCATCGATCCTGCAACTGGCAATGTGTTGTATATTTTGACACACAAACGTATACTGAGGTTCCTGTTTCTATATGTAAGTGTTAATTTTAATTTATTTTAAATGAAATTTTGCTAATGTCTAAATTTTACAGATTAATGAATTACCAAAGCCCGCTTATATGCAAAAGAGTCTGCGTGAATTACGCATTGGCACATATGATAATATCGAGACGGCAGATGAGACGACTAGCATAATAACAGCGCTCAAGAAATTTGTAGAGCGACGTGTCTCCGCGTTGCCGCTAGTAGACTCCGAAGGCCGTTTAGTGGATATCTATGCAAAGTTTGATGTGATTGTAAGTATTAATGAAGTTCTAATTTTTTTGACACTTTTAAACAAATGTTTATTTTCATTTAACAGAATCTCGCCGCCGAAAAAACCTATAACGATCTCGATGTATCGCTGCGTAAGGCAAACGAACATCGCAATGAATGGTTCGAGGGTGTGCAAAAGTGTAGTCTTGATGAATCGCTATATACCATCATGGAACGTATTGTGCGCGCCGAAGTGCATCGTCTGGTCGTCATCGATGAGAACCGTAAAGTGATTGGCATCATTTCGTTATCTGATATATTGCTCTATCTGGTACTGCGACCGAGCGGTGAAGGCGTTGGCGGTTCAGAGAGTTCACTGCGTGCCTCCGATCCCATGTTATTGCGTAAGAACAGCGATGACGATGAAGAGAACAAAACTGCATCGGGTTCGGGTAGTCGTAGCCATATTGAAGATATACCCGAAGAGGAAACACCAGTGACCGCAACTGCAACAGTGCCGCCTAAAACAGAGGCTGATGGTGACAGTGATAATAATAAATCCGACAGTGAAGATAAAGTGAATAATAATCAGGATGAAGTCACAACGAATGCAACGACGACGACGACGCAACAAACAAATAGTGATAGCAACAATAGTCAAGCCGAAGTGTCCTTTGCCACTGAAGCCAACGAGGATAATATCCAAGATGCTTCGGTCGCAGTTAATGTTGAGCATGAAGTTAATGATGATAATAATGACGACGACGACGATGATGATGACGATGACGATGTAATAAGTGGCAGTGCAAAATGTGATGAATTAAAGCGTCGTAACAGCGGCGACAATGAAGGCATCAGCAGCGCAGTTTCGGCTGCCTCAGCGCTTGGACAGACGCTGGCGACACCAACTGCACGTGAAATGGCGCTTGTTAGTGAATAAATTATTAAACGAAAAAAATGGAAATACAATTTAAAACTAACAAAAACATGCAAAAAAGAAATTTAATTAGTATCCGCAGTGTTTAAGATGTAGTAGTGCGCTAAGTGAGAAAGAGATAATTATTATTAATATTATAAATATATTTTACAATAAAAAGCAAAAACAAAAACATGTTAGAGATGCAAAAACAAACAACAACAATAACAAACTAAAGTTTTAACAAATTACTATTAGCAATGTTTAACACAACTATATACGATATATGTTTAATTAAACCTAATAATGAATACCTAATATTTACGCTATGTATTTTATTTATAAATAATTTTTATTAAATTTATTCTCATAATCCAAAAAACAAAAACAAAACAAAGAAAACAAAAGTTTAAATATTTTAACTGCTGTTAATGCGTTGCGCGTGTATCTATTAAGACAAAAAAGTGTTAATGATGAGTATAAATTTGTTTGTAAATTAAGTAGTAATTGATACTAATTAAAAGGAAAATAAAGAAAGGCTTCTGTAAAAATGTGCTTATTACTGTAATTAAACTAATTTTTATGAAATTTAGTCTATATGTATAAAAATTTATGGAACAACAAAAAGTTTACTCTAAAAAGCACCAAACAAAAGAAACTAAACTATTATTGGCAAAATGCATAAAACTAAACTTAAAAAAAAAACTGTTAATGCTTTAAATATAAATGAAAAAAAATATTAATTGAATAGAAAAGTTTAAAAGAAAACAATTACAACAGCGTATAAAACTTTGAGAAAGCAGTTGTTGGAACTTGCATAATATTGAATATGAAAGTGTAGAAATTTAAATTTCACAAAAAACAAAACAAGAAAAAAAGCATACAGAAAATATATTAGTAATTTTTATATATGTATAATAAATTAAATTATTGCGTAAATTATATTATAAGACATGCCACTCTCGATAAATTGTATATTGATAAATATAAACGAGAAACAAACAAACAACAACTACAAAGCAAAAAACAAAGAATATATTAAAAGAAAACATTAAATCAAATTGCTTTTGTTTTTATTCTTTATGTCAATTGAATTAGTTTTCTTATCTTACACGTTTGACTTTTGAAACATTGTGCACTGGATTTGTTAAATTTCAGGTCAACATTAGGAAAGCTGAACAGTTTTTAATGCTAATTTTAATAGTTTGTCTTTATTACTAAAAATTGGTTTTATTTCAACTTAAATATCTTTAATATTTTTCAAAAAACTTCGAAACGATTTCGAATTAAAATGAAGCGACATTTTAGTTTTGTGAAGTTAAAAATAATGTTATTAAGAGTGGGAAATGAAATGAGACAAGGTAAGCATTACACTTGGCATGGAGAATGCTGCGCGTTACAAATCGAAAAGTACAATTCGTAATGCTGCAGTCACAACATACCTGCGAAACCTTCTCAGAAAGACTCTATAGACTACATCGGGAAACTTCACGGTTCTCTAAAGATATATATGTCCACTGAAGACATATGGTCCTTGGTTATCCCAGAGCAGTGTCTCAATGCCGAGAAGTACGTCGTCTATCAAAGAACTCTTCAGACAGTTGCAGCGACAGCTGGCTACTGAGCGATATCAAGAGAGGAAGAACGAAAAAAAGAAGCAAGAAAGGTGATAGTTAGAAGATGTTGAAAAGTTATTTTATAGGAGTGAAGCTCGGAAATTCTATTAATAAATGAACAATCTGAACGAAGGTTTTACGCCGGGATTTACTTTGTGTAGAGATGAAAGAGGATGTTTATTTATATATGCACTGGAATCACTGAGAATGAGGAGATGTCACCTCTCTAACCTAGAAGATAGTGCTGCCCATAGAGAAACGATTACCGAAACACCAGTTAATGACACGGCTTCTCTGGATATAACAAGGTCGACCTAGTTATATATATAAAAGTTAAAAAATTGGCGAAATTTCACAATCCATTGAGTTATTCAAGTTCATCGACGAAGAGTTGATAGGCAGTATACATCCACTGTTATACAAGATATGTTCCTATGAATGCATACCCAATATTTGTAATTTCAGTGCTCTTTGTTCTATCTTTTAAAAAGAAGACCGCACTGTTTGTGCCAACTGCCGTGAAATAGTCTTATTTCAATCGGTTAAAAAAATCGTATATTATTCTTGTATTGATTATTCACGCAATTTGAATGATATCCAAGAACCTTGTTTGATACTAATCTGTAATTTATGACTACCGGCTCTTATCTTCCAATCTTTCTTGCACACACACTTGGCGATCTACACTTGGAAAATATTAGAAAATGGGTAAACCAATAGCTCATTTAGTAAAGTTGGAAAAATGTTTTAATAAATTTTCGTTTCAATTTCTAAAATTATTTTATGGAACACAACTTCTATAATGGAAGCCCTATTACTTTGACTACCTCCTACACTCTCTGATAGTTTGTCCATATTTTAATTAAATCCGTTTTTCATTCACGTTGAATCTTAGAAGCGTCACTGCTTTGGATTTATGCTAGGTTTGTGCAAAACGATATGTGACAGACCCCAAAAAAAATATATATTTTTGATCGAAAGCTGCAAACTGGAAATTTCTTAATTAGTCGAAAATAAAAATTAGAACAAATTTGCAAAATTTAGCTTTACAATACAATTCGTTGTCACTTCATTTATTTGTCTTAACTATAAATATTTCAATTCGACGATTTCGCGACTTATACCGCTTTCTGCAGTCCAAAGCACACGTGATTTAAAGCGTTTATCATTCGCTATCAACAATTCGAATTGACGCAGTCCACCGCCGACACCGAAATAGTAAGTCTTAGCAGCAACCAACACCAGACCATCAGCAGATTTCAAACGTTTTGCAAACGTATCCAAAAGTTTTGTTTGATTATCTGGATTGTATATTGTCTCAGATGTCAAAATAATATCGAATTTTTCCTGCTCTGCAGTAAGTTTGGCATAATTCGACCAATCACCAGCATAGAATTTCACAGCCGCCGGTAATTCTGTTTCGGTATCAGTTTCATTATCATTATCATTTGTTATATTCAAAAGCACATTGGGTATGGTAATTTTTTCCAGTACATCACGGTTCTGTAACAAAACATAATAAAAATTTTAAGCTTTAGATAAGTATTTTAGATATAGCTCACATAATCCTGATAGTGCACTGTAGCGCCATTTTTCTGTGCGTAGATGCCCAGCAGTCCGGAACCGCAGCCCAAATCGAGCACGTGTTTACCCTGCCAGAAATCGTTGTCATAGTTGTCGGCTAAATAAAGCAGTAGATCATCAGTGCACTCCCAAATTTTAGCACCACCTGAATAAAATTTAAACAAAATTATGCTGTGAAAAGTTAGGCTATATGTTAGAAATTATTTACACTTACCCTCGTACAAACCGGGCAATAAATCAGAATGATTTTGTTCGGATTTTCTAATATCTTCATTGTCAACGTCTTCATGTGTTTTTATGTCATCTAGCAATGAGCCTGCAATGACATGGCGCACAGTCGTTTTCCCAAAGTTAACTTCAGTTGAGTTTAACTCATAGTAGTCGAGTGTGACATGTATTGAAGCTGTAGGTATTACTTCTACTGCATCATACCATTGAATTGGAGAGGATTTATCTTCGGAATCTGCTATTTTTTTCTCTAACTGCTGCTGCTTTTTGTTTGTTTCTATATTAAATGGATTAACCGCATTTTCACACGCATCTTCGTCAACTTTAAAGTCAAATTTAAACATTTCAGTTGAGTTTATAAAAATAGATTAATAATAATGCTTTGCTACAATCAAATTGTAGACAATCGGTCAATTATAAAGCAAACGCGGTTTGTTTACGTTCGTCGTGCACATGTTAAAACATCTGTTATACAGGGTAGTTGAATGGATATTTGGTTTTAATTTGTCAAGCAAGTAAAAAGGTTTATATTATACATATTTATATATATTACACTTTGTAAGCTTTCTACTAAAAAATAACGACGGTAAAACATTTAAAGGCTTAAACTTTTTAGTTCATGTCACATTTCAATTTTCAACAGCTGTTATGAAGAAATTGTCTGAAGAATCAGAAAAACGAAATTTGCGCTATTACATCCTCTATGTTGCCCACTGTTTTTGCAAGAATATTTTCAAATTTCATAATCCTCAAACCTGTCACTGGGTGTAGCTTCTTTTGAATCATTCTTTTATCATTTTTAATCTCGTATTGATATTCAGGCACGCTGTAATAAAGTACACTCTAATAGCAGTGTTGTAAAGTAGCTACTTTTCAACACTGGCATTATAGTGCATTTGCTAATTAACCCTGCTGCTTCTTCATTATATACTTTAAAACGTATAGATATATATTAGCCAAAATAATCTAATTTAAAACCGGCAAAATTGTTTCCCAAAAACGACTCAGGCAAATTTACATCATGGCGCTTGTTGGATTAGCGGCGCGCAAGTTGTCGCTAAAAAAGCGGTAAGTCTACAATCTCCTCCCATATAATTTACGCACATATGTATGCATATGATGCCTATAATTTATAACCACAACAAATTTAATTGCATACCTCACAGCTCTCTATCTCTCTCCCTCTCTCAGCAACGCCAAACTGGCCGCCGCTTTTCCAAACGGCGTACGTTGCCAAAAGTGCCTAGAATTTGGTCACTGGAGCTACGAGTGCAAGCAGAAACGCAAATTTGTACATCGCAATTCGCGCACAAAGCAGCTAAGCAAGCATGTGGCCGAAAAAACTGCCGAAGCTGCAGCTGCCTCAGCGTTGTCCGCCGTTGCAAATGGAAACGGAGTAAGCAAATCGAAACATTCAAAGGCAAAGCGTAACAAACGTAGCAGCAGTTCCTCATCCAGTAGTTCCAGCAGCAGTTCCGATTCTGATTCATCAGATTCTTCAAGCGACTCAAATCGGGACTCAGACTCAGATGACAGCTCTGATGATAGCTCATCGAGTAGCAGTGATTCGGATAGTGACAGCGATAGTGGATCTGGTAGCGATAATTCAAGCAGTTCCGGCTCAACAGATTCAAGTAGCGATGATAATGCTGAAAATGGTAATGCTGTTGCTGCTGAGGCACCAAAGAAGAAAAAGGCGAAGCAGCATACTGAAAGCAGCGCAGAGAGCACATCCGGTGGTGAATGTTCATCGGATGCGCCAGAATAGTTTGATGTATTTCGAGCGCACGGAGTTAATTGGCAAGAAAGAGCGGCACAAGGGATTTTGATTTGTGCGGCACAAGCTTTAGTAGTTTAGTTGAACTTATATACCATTATATAGGCAACAGCAGATATAAGTTCCATTTTAAATCTGTCATTCGTCTTCAATAATTAATTTTATATTATTGGCATGTTTTTGTAAATTATGTTTATAAATCTATTATAACTTATACGTATTATCGACCTTTGCATTTCTTTGGGATTTTATGTTAAACACAAAATTAGAAAAAATTTAATTGAAATTATACTTAATATGTTTACGAATAAAGTAAAAGTGCATGTATTTTAAAATTAGTTTTGATTTGCTATTTCAATAATATTTATGATGTGTGCAAAAAAGAAATATATCATATGAACAAAAGAGAAATATAAGTATTAATGTATCGAATATGCTCTACTTCGAGAGACAATGTACGCTTTTGTACTATAGATTTGTGTGCGGTTATATTCCGAACTGGACCCATGAGATATTTTATTAAAATGAATGGCAATATGTAAAATTTAATGTATGTAGCTTAGTCAAAAGCAACTTTGAGCTATGCATAGCTTTAATAGTTGTGCGAGAATCTGATTTTATATTTCCACCAAAAATTATATGATTAATGCGTCAGATATGTATATCGCATCGTTTAAACCGTTTAAAACTCCAAGAAAATTCCAAAAAATCGCAATAAAAAAGAACAAAAGCTACAGTGGAGCATGCTCTACTTATAGATACTCTGTATCTTGAACCATCAACTTGTATGGGGTCTATATTCCAAATAGGACCCATGAGGGATATTTTGTTATGATTAATGTAAGATTCACTATGCAGGTTTTATATACAGATTTATACGAAAGATAGCGCATTTGAAGACATTTCATTAAAAACTACATTTATAAAGAAGGAATTGGAGAGTCTAAATGTCCAAACTTGATGGCTGTATCTCTTATAGTGTTAAGTTATTTATAGAGGCAGTCGGACCAACCAATAGGCATATCTATATCAATTTGAATAGCCTTAAAAATGTGCATGATATATCCAATTTGGGATTGTAAACGAATGCTGTCATCAAAGAGTCTAAATACAGACATGCATTTCTGTTTGACGTGCCTTCATTTAATATAATTAATACACAATTCATACTAGTTCATATTATTTAGTACATAAATTTTTCAATGTATAATATGATTGACAAAAATTTCAACCTGTGGAGATAGACAAGAATATTGAGATCTAATCGATTTAAATATTTCAGCAGCAGCTTAAGTTCGAAACTACAATGCAAAAATACAAATAATGGTACACTCTATTAAAAAGCAAATAGAGTACTTTTGTCCAAGACATATCAGATCTATTCTAAATCAACTTTTATATTTAGTAGTCTAAGGCCCGCTAAACATATATTAGTTGGCACGAGCAAGCCGTTTCTGGTTTTGGATCAGATGATTAAATACGAAGATTTTTGAGAGCTCGAATACAATTGTTCACTGAATATATCTGCCAAGAATATGAATCTTAAGCCATTTTTATTGAGTTTGCTATAAATTTTTGTTAAAATGTTTTGACCTAAACCATACTTTACTTGCATTACTTTGCTAGAAAAAAATTTTCAAGTGGCTTAAGACAAGACTGTTTAATGCACTTTCTACAAAAAAACTGTTTTCCATTATTTTGTTTATGGAATCTAAAAAATGTAAAAAGCCACACCTCTTCAATATAATCGATCTGTTCAAATCATTATGAATCATTCTACAAGAATCTGACTAGGATTAATACCCCGCTGCAACTCGCTTTTCACCAACAAAACACTAATCACTTTGAGGGAATTATTTCTGGCGGCATCGCTTAAATTTTTATTTTCCACTTTATTTTCTAACAAAATTTACTTTTGTTTTTTTACTTTTTGTTTACTTTACACTTAAACTAAACCGCCAAAATACATGAATGAAGATGCAGTATTTCCTTCACTTTAGACAGTCTCCTGTACTGGTGGTTCATAGCCCTCGGGCCTGTCAACGACAGCGCCTTCAGCAGAGACAACAGCTTCGCTGCTCTTGCCACCGCCATCACCGTGCAATTCCAAAAGTTTGGAAATATCGAAACGTGGCTTCTTCAGTACCTTAACCTTGCGAATGTATACATCGTGCAATGGGTAGATACGCTGGCAGATCTTCTCGATATCCTTAGCGATCGAGTCCAGAGCAAGCTTGTTGACAAGTTGCTTCAAATCTGAGCCGCTGACTTCGTTGCTAATGATTTCTGTCATGCGAGCACGGATCTTGCGCACCTGCGAATGCTGAGCGTAGCAGGTCTTACGTGCTGACTGTTGGTCCTTGGCGGTGAAACCTATGCAGAAGACGCGCAGCAAGTAGCCATCGACGGTCTTAGCTTCAACGATAGCTTCGATCAAAGTCTGCCATTTCTTGACCATTGACCTAAAATATTAACAGAAAAAATGTTTTCATTGTAGAAAAATTAAATTAAATTTATTGTATGCACACAGCACATGTAGCAGACGCATTTCATCTCACTCGCACTTATTACCAGCGATGACGACGGCAGCGGCCAACGCGTACATACACACACACTCATGTTAATACTAACCTATACTTGTCGGTGGTCAAATCCATGCCGTGGAAATTGCACAAAACATTACGGTCCTGTACATCCTCAGCAATGAGACGGAATTTACGGAAAGAACGCTCTGGGTCGATGTCCTTCTGCAAATCGGCCAGCGAAACTTCGAAGACGCGACCCTTCAGGTAGTCAGAGGCGATTTTCTGGCCCTGGGTACGGTTAACAAGCGTTTTGCCGATTTGGCGGGTCTGGAACATGTTGGGTGCCTTAACATCGTACCAATCTTTACGCGAGAAGGGATCAATAACCTTCTTTTTGCCACCTTTCTTGCCTCCTTTGGAGAGTCCCTTGTTTTTACCGACTGCCATCTTCAATAGTCAAAGCGGAAAGAGGCCCAATCACGTTCGTTTTGCTGTCAAAACGAGGAAGTACATTGAACTGTAATTTGACAGTTGCGCGCAGAGTTGCATGCAGCGTTCAGTGTTGTAAAGCGTATGAATTAAATACTCGCGAGTATTACTCGTTTAATAATAATAAATGTTTTTTTATAAATATTTGCAAAAATTTTAACTACATACAAATTTTGTATATTCTACAATTGTTTTGAGTGCTTTAAATGCAATAACTCACTGAAATCTTTACTAATATTTTTTATATTTTCATGAAATGTATATTTGCAGGTATTACCCGTTTGAATTTATATGAGTCGATATAAACATACCCATCTGTCGAGAAGTGTGAAAAATACAATAGATGTCAAAACTATTAAAGATATTTATATAAAATCGTTCCATATGTAATGCTTTGTCACAAATTACAATAAATTAATAATATTTGCAAAAGTTTTTTTTTCAAACAAATCTGTGCCAAAATCGAATATCGTACTTATTAAAGCCTGCACATACAATTTTTTTATCCTACTATAATATTATAAATGCGAAAGTTTGTATGGATGTATGGATGTATGGATGTTCCTCTCTTACGGCCAAACCGCTCAACCAATTCGTCTGAATTTTGGAATAGAGATTGATGGGATGATGGAAAAGAACATAGGCTATGTTTTGACAAAATCGGTGGGGGCGTTGCCCCACCCCCCATATAAGCGATAATCAAAATTTGTCATATCTTTGCATCCATTTAAGGTACAGAGATGAAATTTGGTATAGATGTTAAGAGGATGAGGAGAAGTCAATCTGTTAAGTTTGGACAATATCGGAGGGGGCGTTGCCCCACCCCCTATATAAGCGATAATCAAAATTTGTCATATCTTTGCATCCATTTAAGGTACAGAGATGAAATTTGGTATAGATATTAAGAGGATGAGTAGAAGTCAATCTGTTAAGTTTGGACAAAATCGGAGGGGGCGTTGCCCCACCCCCCATATAAGAGATAATCAAAATTTGTCATATCTTTGCATCCATTTAAGGTACAGAGATGAAATTTGGTATAGATGTTAAGAGGATGAGGAGAAGTCAATCTGTTAAGTTTGGACAAAATCGGAGGGGGCGTTGCCCCACCCCCATATAAGCGATAATCAAAATTTGTCATATCTTGCATCCATTTAAGGTACAGAGATGAAATTTGGTATAGATGTTAAGAGGATGAGGAGAAGTCAATCTGTTAAGTTTGGACAAAATCGGAGGGGGCGTTGCCCCACCCCCATATAAGCGATAATCAAAATTTGTCATATCTTTGCATCCATTTAAGGTACAGAGATGAAATTTGGTATAGATGTTAAGAGGATGAGGAGAAGTCAATCTGTTAAGTTTGGACAAAATCGGAGGGGGCGTTGCCCCACCCCCCATATAAGAGATAATCAAAATTTGTCATATCTTTGCATCCATTTAAGGTACAGAGATGAAATTTCGTATAGATGTTAAGAGGATGAGGAGAAGTCAATCTGTTAAGTTTGGACAAAATCGGAGGGGGCGTTGCCCCACCCCCCATATAAGCGATAGTCAAAATTTGTCATATCTTTGCATCCATTTAAGGTACAGAGATGAAATTTGGTATAGATGTTAAGAGGATGAGGAGAAGTCAATCTGTTAAGTTTGGACAAAATCGGAGGGGGCGTTGCCCCACCCCCCATATAAGCGATAATCAAAATTTGTCATATCTTTGCATCCATTTAAGCTACAGAAATAAAATTTGGTATACATGTTAAGAGGATGAGGAGAAGTCAACCTGTTAAGTTTGGACAAAATCGGAGGGGGCGTTGCCCCACCCCCCATATAAGCGATAATCAAAATTTGTCATATCTTTGCATCCATTTAAGCTACAGAAATAAAATTTGGTCTACATGTTAAGAGGATGAGGAGAAGTCAACCTGTTAAGTTTGGACTAAAGCGGAGGGGCGTTGCCCCACCCCCCGTATAAGCGACAATCAAAATTTGTCATATCTTTGCATCCATTTAAGGTACAGAGATGAAATTTGGTATACATGTTAAGAGGATCATAAAAAGTAAACAGGTTGAGTTTGGTCAAAATTAGAGGGGCGGTACATCACCCCCGTATAGTAGGATATAATGTTTTGATGAAAATGTAACAATATGAAGCATACTCTTTAGAGGCAAATCAAGAAAAAATATTGCGTATGCAGATAATAAAATGCACTACTATTTTATACCCTCGACTAAAGCTCTTGTTTTTTAGATATTTAAAAGATGTACTTTTAATTTATGTAGATAAATTTTTTAAAGTTATAATTTTTTTTATAAAGTAGTATTTCATAAAAGCAACGAAACAAAAGTTAGTTTTATTATTTGTATTTATATTTATTTTATTCGTACATATATTTATATTTATTTGTGTATTATATATAAACATTATGGATATTTTTGTTCATACGTAATTGGTAGATCAACAATTTAAAGAATAGTTCTTATGATGTTACCATAAATTATGGTACCGCAGCTTTTATAATTAAAGTAGTTATTAAAGTTATAAATATTTTATATTAATTTCTTATTTCTAATTATTTCGCATACATTTATATTATTAATAAGGTTAAGAATTCTTGCATTTTATTCGCGCAAATCACACATCAGTCAATAACTATTCTATTTTTATTCATCTTCATTTTCGACATCTATATCGCTAAGAAGTTTACCAAGCCAAATATTCTGGTTATTTATTACCTCGTATTCGTCTTGGTTGGCTGGTACGGAATTGTTTGGCAATGTTGAAGTAGTTTGTGGGAGATTTGACTTATTTACTGTAGTTTCGTTGTCTTTTGCTTGTAGTTTTTGATCCATCATAGAGGACTTTATTGCCAGCTCTTCAACCTGTTGTATAAAATTAAACTGTTTAGTGAGGCACACATGGTAATTTGGTAAGTTGTTACATGAAATCGACCAACATATTTATGAATGGTGAAATCTTTCGTATAAGTTGCGTGCATGGTTTTAAGCAGTATTTGGTCGCAGTCTTGGAGAGCAATTCTGCTTTACCAGCCAAATTTATGTATGTATTATTATTATTTTTAAGGATAGGAATCTAAGAACTAGACCTAAGAAAATCTGTTATTCGTCCTACTGAGTTAGATGATCTGCTCTAATCCTATGTGCTGTATATTTTCATAAAATCTAAGTCTTTCAACTTGTCTATTATAATGTGGTGAGAGCCCACCATTTGAAGCCTTCTTGCTGTTGCCCTACATGCTTATCTTTAAGTTCTTAGAACCAAGATACGATAATAAAGTCAATTCAGTACAATCCATTAGTTACAATAATTCTTGGCGGATACATTGAACTTCTCGTGTTGTAGCTGCTTGTTTACAGTTACCGTGGCGTGAATAGTCAAATTTAATCTTCCTCAACTGATTTTGCATGCTACTACAAACAAGTGCACACACTTAATACACAAAAAGACCTACATTTGAGATACCTAGTAAAATTTCAGCAGATCGGCATGTAAAACATGTACTCCAGCCATACCAACGTAAACTTACATTAATTGCGTGTACTATCGTCCGGTCATAGACTTATTTTCGCATATATTTACGAACTATAATAGGGGAGCAATATTTGTTTGTCACTAGTCGCTTACGCGACGTCCAGGTTAAAGAAATAGCTATGCTCAAAAAACATACACATATAAATTTTTTAATTATTTTTTTGAAAAATGTTAAAAACAATTAACTTCAACATGAATTTCCTTGCCTAGGACATTCGCTAGCACTATAGGAGTATGACAGTAGCCATCAATAAACATTTATAAATGTTACAATATGTTACTATAATAGTGAAAAAAAAATTATTGCTCCCTCGGCATGTTTTATGACAAAATAAGCACATTTTTAAAAATAAAAGTAAAATACTTTGAATCAAGGATTAAATGTTTTACTTTTACATACCTTAAACTGATTTTTAACTTCTGGCAAGCTTGTAAGCATGCGTTCAACAGCTAATTTTAAATCATGGAGCTTCTTTTGTTGTCCGAGCAGTTTGCTCCTGGGTTTATCCATTGTAAAATTATAATTTCTATTGAGTTTAGGAATATGTTGTCGTTTGAAGCAAAGCAAATTAATAAACAAAAATATAAGTTCTTGTCAGCTGCTTTACTGTAGTGTTGTAAAACACTAAACTGAAGTATTTTTATACTCTTTTAAACCGTCAAGTTAAACATTGTTTCTACAGTCTTGTCTAGCAATATTGTACATCAAAATGACATCAGATGACAATATCTTTACAATGCTTTTGCTAAGTACTGGATTATATTCAAAAATGCAAATCAAACGAATTAAATAAATGATATGCTTATTTTTGAATATATATTTGATTATATAATTTGGAAAATTGATATAATCAAACAGATCCCAATTATCTTTCAACGGATATACTACGTCCAAAGGGAATGACATTTTATGAATATTCGCTTAATTGAGTAAACTCCAATGACTCTAATTAATCGATTTGATCTGATAACCGATTCAATTTACATACAAAATTAATTACAATTTGAAGCATTTTTGGGAGAACTGAGGTAGTAGTTCTTTATTGTCGATAAATTTGTTTCGAAATTAAAAAAACAATCAAAGTAGCCCAATTAGTCTTTCCTCAATCTCTTTAATTAGACCATTGAGCTTGCTTTTATAAGTTGGACAAGATTCCAACATTGCATTTGAATTTTGAAATACTTTATTCGTATGGTTATAAATAAAGTATTTGTAAGTTCTAATGCATTAGAGGCAAATGTTTAAACTAAACCTTATAATTTAGTAACAGTTTTCGAGCATGATATTCTGTCAACTTTTTGGAGTATATAAATACACAAAGAAACAGATATATCATTTTTTAGCTAATATCTCAAAAGAAAGAAATAACATTCAAGAAATGTATGTAATTGAACATTATCCAATGCCCGTAAAATAACTCTAGATTAAATGCTTCGAAAAACTATAAATAATTAAAAATAAAGAGCCAGTTGCTCCATGTCTGGTTAAAATTAGTTGGAATACTGACTGACTCTCCAAATTTTTACCCAAAAGACAGAATTTGTTATTTTTGCAAAATTGAGCTAAATTAAAAATTTTATTGTTTGTTTTGATAAATACTTGCAAAAATTTTTGACATTTCTTTATTTTTCCATGCACTTCGTAAAAACCAGAGCAAAACAAATAACACAAACATGCGCAGAAGGCAGCCAGTTCAGACGCCAATGAACGCATATTGGGAACAAGGACATTTTGCGAAAAATCAATATTCAGGCGACATAAGAGAGAAAGAGAGAGACATTTCTATTAAGTCGGCTGCAGTAGACGAAAGTATTTTCGTTGCATTCTGTGCAACTAATTGGCGGCAGTGCAACTAAATTGGCAATAAATATACCAAAATTATGTAAATTTGTGCAATATTACACAATCAAATTGTAGTTCCCTTACCGAAATGGTTAGCAAAAGTGTAATGAACGCGGAAGCAAATGCCGCTGGATCGACATCGACGAAGGAACGCCCAGTTTTTATACCGCCGCGTAAGCGACAGACCAAGCAGGAGACAAAAAAACAAAACTATGTCGACCACATTGTTAATGTGCAGGTAAAATAAATATATTTTTAAAATAATTATAGAATTATAATTTAATTGCGTATCTTTCAACATTATATTACCATATAAACAGCAAAATCGCCAAAAGTTATCACCATCAAATCCCGGACTCGAAGAGGAGCTATTGAAATCAAAACTGATTATCAAGAATAAACAGCCGCTGCCACAGATACCAGGTGTCAACTCGGCTGGTGAACTTGTGCCCAATAGTGCCGCCGGTGGTAATTCAGCTAGTTCTACACAGCGTAGCACAAAATCCGCACGGTCTGCAACAAATCTGTACGAGCACGAAAATGAATTGCAAAACTTTGAAAGTGTCTCACAATGCACCAAATCCATATCGACGCGTCATGACAGCAGCTATTCGGAGAGCAGTTTGGATGCCAAGCTAAGCAAATCACATGATTGTCTTAGCACACGTTCGACTTCCAAGAAACGCGTTAATATACGCACAGCAGATTTGCCACATGTGCGTCACCAGCAGCAGCGCACTACGCCGGAAGCGGCAACGCCAAATTATGAGGATCTGGAATCGGGCAATGAGACGAGTGTGTTGAATACGCGCGATCATAGTCTGGAACGCTACAATACGCGCAAGAATATGGATAGCAAATATCTAACTATGACAGGTAAGTTCTATATTAGCAAAAAGAAAAAAAAAGAGAATTACGAAAACCACAAATCCCCTAACAGGCACCATTAAGCGCGGCAAGAAAATGGGTCAGAACATCGATCTACAGATAAACATCAGTCGTGAAGAGTTGGAGCAACTTAATGCCATTGCAGTAGCCAAAGAGTTAGATAAAAAGCGTAATATATGCTGCACTTGCTCCTGCAGCACTGGTCTACATATCTTTGTATTGTCGGTTATCTGTTTGCCGTTTGTAACGCTTATCGCAAGCATTTACTCTTTCTACATTGGCACATTGACCTGGTACAATATGTTTAACTACTTTAATGAAGAGAAATCGTATCTACATAAGATATTCATGTCACCTATATTGGTGTTGGCCTATCCGTTGGCCATTTTGCTGTGCACACTCGGTTTAGGGCTCTATGCCGGCTTCAAACAGCTCTCTTTGCAGTATAGCAGCTGGGTTAATGATATATCTGACATTGAAAAAGGTTTTTATGGCTGGCTGTGCGGTTTTCTTCACTTACCCGATTGTAGTCCATATGAAGTGGTTATACTGACCGATATCTGTCTGCCGCCGCAGGATCCACAGCGTTTGCATGTGAATACTTCCACAGAAGAGTTATCCTTGTAAATGGCGAAAAATATTGTAGTTTTTAAGTGTAAAATTAAGTGTAAACCGTCAACTTTATTGAGATAGAAAGTATTTACATCTAACTAGCAGCAGGTGATAAAAACAAAAGAACAACTTTTTTTTTTTTATTTAAAAACGATAAAATTGTGTCATTTAATAAAGCACAAATCAAAGTTTGACGGTTTCGTTTTGACCATGTGTGATAAACGTATTTTTAAACCAAAGTTCAATGCATTAAGTTTCCTTTTGCCAAAAATATTTGTTCCTTTCAAAGCGCAAAGATTATTTATTATACGAATACTTATATAAAAACAAAACAAAAAAGAAAATATTTATAAAAATGTCGGACAATTTTATATGTTTATATAAGTAGCTCTTAGTTTTTAGCATAAATATCATTTAAAAATATTTAGCAAAAATACAATAAACTGAAAAATTTTATTATATTGTATTAAAACTGACATTTTGAGACATATTTGTAGCTTAAGAGTCTATAGCAAGAGTATACCGATATATAGTAGTATATAGTTTAGAGTGTAATAAGCATTTATTTTCATATCTTTAACTCAATTTCAAAAAGAAGAAAAAATATTTATCCATATAGAATCAAAATTGTTGAACCAAAGAAGAAACTTTAAAAAAAAAAACCGGATAAACCTTGTAGAAACAAAAAAAAATATATTATATTCAGTTATATCTGTGAAAAAATTCTTTAATATGCACTAACTTAATCTGAATATATATATAGATTAGTTTTTGAGACACAATAAATGTTTCTATATTTTGCATTTAAAGTTATGAAAACAGAGTTGCATTTATGTAAACAAAAATATAAATAATTTATGTCAGTTTAATAATGTAGCAAGACTACTTTATAAACAATTTACTAAAACGATCTCAAAACTTTTATTCCTATTTCAAAAATAGCTTAAAACCGCAAATATTTCAATTAAATACGTAAAAGTTGTATAAAAAAAAAAACCAAAAAACAAAACTGAAACATAAAACAAACAGCAAAGCCAAACTTAAATATATATACATACATATATGAATAAAACGATTCTTTTAAATCTGAAAATAATCAGCAAATCGAATATTTATTTATAACATGTACTTTATTTTTATTTCTATTTGTATATTATGCTGCGTAGCTTGTGTGATAACATTTATATAAATTCTATTCTAATATAAGCGTGCTGGGAGTATACCAAGAGGGCAAATATTAGTTATCATATGTAGGTTGTTTATAAGTATAAATCACTTAACGCTTCTGGTGTTTCTCATAATAATTTTTTATTGCATAATGTATTTTATTGCATGCAATAATCACAAAACTGATATTTTCGCCATTAGGCAAATGAGTGTCAGATAAATATTCACTTTAGTAAAAGGCCGAAACACTTTATAAACTCTTTGAAGGATTGGTAACTTTAAAAAAAAAATACATTGCGGCTTCCTTACATCGGCTAAATTTGTTTATTACATTTACCTGTAATACGAATTGGGAGGAAATACAAACTTTACTATTACCAGGACAACAAGCAATACACCGTCATAATATAACGTGTGTTCAAATAAAAATTTAAATCCTCAATAAATTTTATTGTTAAATATTCAGTTTTCGCTTACGCACGTTGCTGGCTGTATTCGATTGCGTGGCAAAAGCGGGATATGCTTCAATTCCATATTTTACTTTGGCTTGAAGATAATATCCGTTCTGAAGAAATTGATCAAATAATTTTAGCCACAAATCCGGACCCATCAACTGACCAAGTATTGTTTGATGTTATTACCAGTCACAAGATCCACGGACGGTGCGGTTTTTTAAACATGAAATCAAAATACATGGGAAATGTCACATAATACAAAACAAAAGCGTGTATCCGCTCATTTTTCCTCTTGATCTTAATTTTGCTGATGTCTTCTATATGCACTCTTTTCATTAGCAAAAAAAAAATGACTTCAGGTCCACTTTTGCATTCTTCAGAATATAGTTGTAGGTCTCTTTCGGACTTAGTGCGCCACTTGTATTCCTAGGCCTGGAAAAACTAAATTTAAAATTGTTTTCAAGATGTTTTCTATCGTTTCTACATTTTTATACCTGTTTCAGTAAATTGAACCGTGCTACTGTACTAAGTGCATAGAACATGTGTGACAAGATTATTAGACCACGTACAAGTATTATTAGACCAGTTAGTGATTTTATTTTTTTGTTAAATCAAACTAAAGCCATACCAATTGCACCTTTCTCATTCAGTTCAATACCAACTGATATATTAATCAATCAGTAGAAAGCGTCTGACTTAAGTGGTTCCTAGAGGTATCAAAACTATTAAATTTATCAGAATATAGAGCTTAACTCTACTGATGGTGTAGACTTCGCACTCGACCTATTCACCAGGAAAGTATAGAAGAATTAAGAAGGGTATACTTATACACGAACCACCCTATGCATAAGGCAAAATGGCTATAGTCTGCATCTGAACTTAGATAAGCTCTTCAGAAACAACGTTCTAATTTCATTGACAATATGCTGGAAAATATGGACACAAAAATGCAAATTTTTCATTATGAAAGTCAACTCGAAATGCCAAGACCAAGTTCCCATTGCAAAATATTAGTGGAAGATGGTGTAGCTCTGATACGGAGTGGTTGAAGCCAATCAACCTTGCGCCAATAAAATGTAAACTTTTGATGCATCTTTAAAATCTTCATTGCAAATGGATATTTCTATTGCTCAAAAGGTCTCAAAAAGAACAAAGCCCTTGGACCAGATAAAATATGCAACGCCACCTTAAGAGCTGTGCCCATAAATGCTCTTCTCTCCTTGGTAATGCTGTTCAATGCTATAATAAAACAACAACACGCTATGGCTTGGAAACGTCGGCGAAAACAAGTGGCAAGTTCAGCAAACCAGAAAGTTATCCTGAATCATACCGACCGATCATCTTCCGTCGCTTTCGCGCCAATTCGGAAATATATGGAGTATTGCAGCCAAAACAAGCCGAAATAAAATTCAGACGATGCAAACAAATGCGGTATGCAAGATAACTGGTTGTGTTTGTTATGTTTATTATAAGGAATATGTATGTAAGTAGATTTTTTAAAGATAATTTTAAGATATACAGCACAATTTTTGTCTTAATTTCTTTTTAATATTTATAAGGTCTTGCCTTGATGTGAGGACGTAAAAGACTTAATCAAACTCTATACTTTTTATGCGTAGACGTGTGTTATTTTTTTTAAATACAACAAAAACGAACGTTGAGCCAAATTGAATTGTATGTGACGCCATCCTTTTGGGTTGATACGTCGACCAAGGCATGACCTTTTCATGGCAGCGCTCTAAATTGCCTGTATATATCTTCATATACCTTCATATATATCTTCAAATAAGGTCAAATGATGGCACCGAGCCATAAATGGCACCTAACAGCGCCAGGCTGCTGGTTTTTTCAAAAATATTTTTTAAAAGAAATATTTTATAGTGATTTAATTTCAATAAGCCTGATGTTATCAAATGCTATGCCTGTAAGTCGCCGAAGCTCTATGATATATAATATAGTTATACAAACTTGCGTACATGCTGATAATAAACTTTTAAAAACTATTTACATATTAAGCACTTATAATCAAAAAAAGCTAAAATTATATTAAATTAGTGCGGCAATGTCATAGCGGTCAGAGTGATTGAGAAGGTAGGTAAGTTGAAGTACAGGTGAGTAAATAAATTAGATTATTAACGAATCAAGTGTCATTATTTGCGGTCGTTCTTATCACCGGACCGGCAATATTCAATTTACCTCCCACAAAGCGTCACACTTAACTAAATTCAAATTGTATGGTGTGGTGCATCCGGAAGGGAATGAAAGAGATAGCATACTGTACATATGTTTTAGTAAAATTGAATAACAAAATCAGCTGCTAAGTTAATAGATTGGATGATAAGAGCGGCGAAACCAATTTAATTAATATTAGAATGCAATCAAAATGTTTCATAAATAAACAGTTGTTGATTTTGTGCAACACAATCCGCCACTGTACACTACAAATACACATAAGTATTTACTTAAGTATATAAAAATATATACGTATATATTATTGTTTTATTAGCATTTTTTATTACTTCGTCGCCCCCGTCTGCGTCGCGTAATGAAGCCAGCACCCAAATAGATTCTAAGCAGCAGCTATTTAGCTTTTAATAAGATACGAGCGTCAATTGGAATTAGTTCACACACGAAGCTGAGGGTGACAAGAACGCTTAATAATTTTCATAAATCATATATAACAGCTTATAATGGCTAAGGATAATTTAACAGCAGTGCTACATGGCATCGAGGATTTGCGTTTGGTAAGTGTGCTGTGCAGATAGCATTGTTGGAGGAATGTTGATTTATTTTCTAAACAATTTGCCGCTGTAACTTTTTCAAGGTCAAATAAAAAACAGCACCCATTCATACTTATCTTTTCAATTAAACAGGAACAACGTCCCATACCCGAAATTGATGACAATGAAGTGTTACTTGCCATGGATTGCGTTGGTATTTGTGGCTCAGATGTTCACTATTTAACGCACGGCCGCATTGGTGATTTTATATTAACCAAACCGATGGTAATTGGTCATGAAGCTGCTGGTGTTGTTGCCAAAGTTGGCAAACGTGTAAAGAATCTCGTGGTCGGCGATCGTGTAGCCATTGAACCCGGCGTACCATGTCGCATTTGCGATGATTGCAAAAATGGCAAATATAATCTCTGTGCAGATATGGTATTTTGTGCTACTCCTCCGTATGATGGCAATCTGACGCGCTACTATAAGCATGCCGCGGACTTCTGTTTTAAACTGCCGGATCACGTGACAATGGAGGAAGGCGCGTTGCTGGAACCACTTTCAGTTGGTGTACACGCATGCAGACGTGCAAATGTCAGTTTGGGCTCGAAAGTTTTGATTTTGGGCGCAGGACCAATTGGTCTAGTTACACTATTAGCTGCACAAGCGATGGGTGCTTCGGAAATTTTAATAACCGATCTGGTGCAAGGTCGTTTAGATGTTGCTAAGGAGTTGGGTGCAACGCATACGCTGCTAATGAAACGAGAGGACACTGCTGAGGTGGTAGCAAAACAAGTTCAGCAATTGTTAGGCTGTCAGCCAGATAAGACAGTCGATTGTTGCGGCGCAGAGAGTACAACGCGTTTGGGTATTTTTGTAAGTGTTTTTGTTATAGTGTAGTATATATGTAGTATCTATTTAATAATGTTTAAATTTCCTATGTGCAACAGGCCACACGTGCCGGAGGTTGTCTTGTCATTGTCGGCATGGGTGCTCCTGAAACTAAAATACCACTTATTAATGCGCTGGCACGTGAAGTGGATGTACGCGGTGTATTCCGTTACTGCAATGAGTAAGTGTAGAGCTACTATTTTAATTCCATTAAGCCATTTATAAACAAATTTATTTTAATAGTTATCCTGCCGCATTAGCCTTGGTCGCTTCGGGCAAAGTCAATGTCAAACGTCTGGTTACGCACCATTTCGACATTACACAAACTGATATGGCTTTTGAAACCTCGCGTTATGGACACGGTGGCGCTATTAAGGTTATGATCCACGTACAACCACCTAATACAAATAACCGTAAAAATTTTTAATATTTGCATTAACAAATAAACATAGTCACCTTCGATTAACATGAATAAAAATGAATGTGTAAAAAAATTTCGATTTCAGTTTCTCTTGTGATTCTTTAGCAAAAGTTTATAAAAAAAAATAATTTGTTTTTGGTTTCTTTTGGCCATGTTTCGAAATTGTTTGTGAAAATTGGTTAAGAGAAAACAATTACACCTATTCGCCCCCAAAAAAAAAAAGATAAATTGAAAAGTTAAATCTACGCCGAAATGTGCAGTGTTTTATTTGGCCGATTGAGTTTGTCGTCCAAATGGCAATTATGGAAAAGTAAACAAATTCCAAGTTTAGCGCGCTTGCTTTATACGGAAAATAAGATATCAGAATGCCAACGTCAGAAACACATAAAGCCAAAACGGCGCCGGCCCATCAAGACAATACACGTCTGCGTGGGTGACAAAATGCATCGCATACAGTCAAAAACAACGAACAGGGATAACGAAAATGCAACATGTTTCCTTGATATGAGTGAACAACCATCAACATCACAAACTGCAAAAGACAGTAAAAAAAGACGGAAAATCCATACGGACGCAACTGCGAGCTCAGAACATATGGTGGATCATGACCAGAGGAACAAAAAGCAAAGCCATGCGACACTCATCGCCAAACTGTCCAAAGCAGCGGAGTCATTAATGTCGGAGATGCCGGAGTCGAAATTGAAGCAAGGCGTGAGTATTGATGGCTGTAAACTTTTAATAAAATTGAATGAGAAACTGCAAGAGCTGGAACAAGTAGAAGAGGAGCAGAGATTAGTAAAGTGTAGAGCGAAAGCTGACACAAAAGCTCTACCAAAAGTTAAACATAGACAGGTGCGATCATTGAAGCCCTCAAGGTTGCAGTCGTCTGTAGATAGCAAGCGCTCCTTAGCCGACGATAAAACGGCTAAACAAAAGGACATTGCAACACTTAAACCGAAGAGAGTTTTACAAATTTCCAGCGCCGTACTGAATAAAGCATTCAAAAATGGCTTGGAAAGCCTAATGAAACAGAAACGTTTTGCACAAGAGAAAATTATCAATCGATTTATTTTCCCTGATATAGTAACACAGGAACCCTACTGTATTTCAATATACCCAAACTTGGCACCTTATGGGGGAAGCGATGATAAACTGCTTACAATTAATATAATTGGGTCTGATGAAGGTACAAAATCGTATTCGGGTGGTTCAAAAAAAGATTTCAGCGATAATACAAAGGCTGAGAAACTCAAAAAATTTAGTGATATCGAAAAATCTGAACAAATAGTTGATTCCAAAGTCATTCCTTTTGAAAGTTTCGAAGACGATTATGCAGAGGAAGATGATGTCTTTCAAGTGGAGCCCGAAAATGAAGCTTCTAAGAATGTTTTGGCTGAACAAAAAATTGAAATAAAGATGGATGAAAGTGTGCCGACAGTTAAGCCTACGGAATTGGAAATTATGAAGCAATTGGAGAGCCTTGTGGAGCTTCACTTGATGAAGCTACAAGAATGCGAAGAAAAAGTGGAGGAAGCACAACATTTATTGGACATGAATGAAGCGCAACTAGAAATGGAGAATGAAGAAAACGCAGCGAATCAAAGTCAATTGCTACAAATAGAGAACACCACCGACAGCTTAGTGGTAAAATTAGAAGAAAAAGAGTTAAGTGTAGAAAAAGTTCAGCAACAACAGGCAGTGAAAATTGAAGATGCGATGGAGCAGAAAGTGAATCTGTCAGAGCATGGCGTGGATAATAGCAGTATAACAAACCAGGATGAACCCCTTATAACAAAAAGTTTATTCGAAAAGGATGATACAACAGACAGCAAGTCTTTCGATCAGTCCAAAATAGATATTGAAATGAATATGCCAAAACAGGACAATTTGGACAGCAAAAACGAAAATATATTGCAACCGGATAGTTCAGCCAATCTAGTAAATATATCCGCGGATAAAGATGATACTAATGTGACGAAGCAGGAAGAAGGTGGGAACAGCTTAACAGAAATGGTGCTACCAGCGGAGAGTGCAACTAAAGCTGAAGACACAAAGGGCCCGAAACTAAAGAACAAGTCTGCCAATATATTTGAAATTACTCCGTCAAAGCCGGAAGAAGGTGGGAACAGATCAGCAGAAATGGTGTTGCCAGCGGAGAACACAGCGAAAACTGAAGACACAAAGGGTCCGAAACTAAAAAACATCTCTGCCAATATATTTGAAATTAGTCCGTCGAAGCCGGAAGAAGGTGAGAACAGCTCAGCAGAAATGGTGTTGCCGGCGGAGAACGCAGCGAAAACTGAAGACACAAAGGGCCCGAAACTGAAGAACATCTCTGCCAATATATTTGAAATTAGTCCGTCAAAGCCGGAAGAAGGTGAGAACAGCTTAGCAGAAATGGAGTTGCCAGCAGAGAGCTCGGCGAAAGCTGAAGACACAAAGGGTCCGAAACTAAAGAACATATCTGCCAATATATTTGAAATTATTCCATCGAAGCAACAAGGAGGGGGCAAAAGCTTTGCGGAAATGGGGTTGCCAGTGGAGAGCGCAGTGAAAACTGATGATACAAAGAAGCCGAAGCTAAAAAGGATCTCTGCGAATATATATGAAATTAGTCCATCAAAGCAGGAGGATGGCAACCATAGTTTAAGTGAAGTTGGGTTACAAGGGGGGAACGCCACGATAGCAGAAAATGCGGCGCAGCAGCAACATGAAAATGTCTCAGATAATAACCTCAACAACAGCGCATCAAAGGTGAAAGAGGCAAACATAAATGATATTAATTTATTGGATAAAGCACAGCAGAAAGATCCGAAGGAAAACGTTTTAAAATCCGAGACTTCAGTGTACACCGAAGAAACACAACAGCAAATCGTGTCGCAGTTACAAGCTACACTAAACGAAGTGACTCCATTAGCCGAAGATAAACTTGCAGCAGAGGCGCAAAATCCTCAGAAAACGGACAAGTATTGGCAGGACGTAATTCAAACAGTTTCCACTAAGACACTTGACGATAAAAAGTCTTTAGAGAACAAGCAAATAACTGAAGCCCCTAAAACCGCAGTTGAAGTTAAAAATCTATTAACAAATGATACAAATTGTGTAAATTCCACGCAAACTTATGCCTCGAAAACAGTGAATAACGAGCCGCTGACTACAGGTAAACTTATTTCCGCTAATAACGCTGCTGCTATAACACACTCACCAAAAGAGACAGTTGCGATTAAAACCAAAAAAGTACGCTTTTCCTCAACCGAAACGACTGAAATACAAGGCGGTCAAGCGGTCATACCGGAGAAAAAGAAATTAGAATTTGTGGAGCAAGACGATAGCATTAAGATCTACGGCGGCAGTGTATGCCCAGAGACAAAGCCGAAAAAGCGTTCGATTTCGGCAGCTGAAAAGACGGTGCCTGAAGAAGCACTGAAAAATGTCGAAATACAGGGTGGCGCCAGCAGTTGCCGGAGCAAAAAAGAGGAAGAAACACCTGAAGATGATGGCATCATCATAGAAGGAGGTACTACTTGTGCGCCAAAACCTAAACCAGATCCATTAGCGGATATTGAAATATTTGGTGGAAGCGATTGCAAAGCTGCAAGATGTTCCCAGAGTGTTCGAGGCAAAGCAACCCTTAGCAATGAACCCGTTGGCTTTTTTGCAAATTTTAAACGTTACCTAAAAGTAAGTAATCAATATAATAATATAACAATCACAACAGATTTTTATGCCCGCTATTACGGGTTATCAGTGCACTTTGCTTATCGCGTTTGCTTGTTTGTAGTGGAAGTGTTTATAAAAGTCACTTTGAGGTTATTGACGAGCATGCCGACAAAGATTAGCGCGCCTTGTTTGAGTTTAGACAACACAAGGCGCGCTAATCATAAAAACTATAATCATAAAACACTTAGGGTGTTTTATGATATGATTACAAACAATAAAATTTTTAATATTACAATAGTTTCTATATATACATAGCTTATATATTATTTGCAGTTCACATAACGATCTAATTTTAATGTATTGTTTAGTTTCTTTATCCAGGTGGCGGATCTACATTGAAACCGAAGAGCAAAGACTCCAAATGAAGAACTGTTATATACCCTGCTTTCTTGTTGCGAACTGTTCGGTTCAGTAATTGTTTAACTATCCGGCAAATGAAGTTTTCACGCAAATAAGCATATTTTTCTAAGATTGGTGAAATAGTTTAAAAAAACATTTGGCTAAAAATTTTTTATATGAATTACACACTTTTCAATTTCGAATGATCGAACATGTAATTTTTAATCAACATTGGTTTTAGATTTGAGATTGAGTTTGTTTAGATATAGAAATGTATGTAACATATCAAAGAAAGAACCGCAGATCACATTTGTGATGTAACCATATTCGTCCATACATCTGTTTGTCTGAAACAAGGTTTTCCTGAATATACCACTTTAGAGATTTCATACAAAAAGAGTCTCCAACACGGCCGAAGAGTTGATTAAAAAAGATGTAAATACTTATCGGGTAAAAGCCCGTAGAAGTAATGACATATTCGTGGAAAACGATTTTTGCGCCATTGCCGTTTTGTTATCTACAGTCGGATCGATGTGAAACTTTCAAACTTTATTTAGAATCACAGAAACCTTTCCACACAAAAATCAGTTTCATAAAATTTGATATATCTTTCATATGATTACATATTTTAAAATAAAAAAACGATCACAAAATGTTGAAACTTTTAAATTCCAAACTGCAATATGCGTGCTCTCGACGTTTGGCACATACGAGTATGAAATTGACCAATTTGTTGCCGAATAAGCTCAAAACCTTGACAATGACTGACACAAATCTGTCAGCAGTGCTACAGAAGAAGGATCATTTAGTGCTGGTATTTAAAACCACTTAAAATATATTTATTATTTTTATATAACACTTTTTAACAGGAATCACGCCCAATACCAAAAATCACTGCAGGAGGTTGGTAGATAAAGCCATTTGTTGATTTTGAACTTTGATAAATATTAAATATTTCATTTAGAGGTTCTACTTGCTATCGATTGTGTTGGTGTTTCACAATCTGATCTAAATTACTGGAAACATGGACGTATGGGTCCTTTTGATTTGGAAGAGCCCATGGTCATGGGTCAAGAGGCATCTGGCATTGTAATGGAAATCGGTGAGAATGTAAACAATCTTGTCATCGGCGATCGTGTGGCAATCGAACCGGGTATACCATGTCGCAAGTGTGCATTTTGTCGTAGCGGACGCTATAATCTCTGTCCGGATATGTGCTTTTGTGCCACTCCGCCGGTGGATGGCGTGCTAACGCGTTATTATAAGCATGCTGCAGATTTTTGTTATCCATTAACCAAAAATATTAGCATGGAAGAAGGCGCTCTAATGAGCACGCTTGCGACAGGTTGTGCGGCTTGCCGACGCGCTAATATAAAATCGGGCATGAATCTCCTGATACTCGGTGCTGGACCTATTGGTTTAGCAACTCTGATGGTGGCACAATCATTAGGCATTAATAGTATATTAATCACCGATACGCACGCGGAACGTTTGCGTTTAGCTTGCGAACTGGGTGCTGCACAAACGGTACATGTGTCCGATACGGATACAATTACGCGGGTAGCCAATCGTGTGGTGTCGGAGTTTGACTGTATGCCAGAGTGTACAATAGATTGTTGCGGCTCTCTAAATAGCGCAGAAATGGGCATGTTGGTGACACGATCCGGTGGCACTTTTACGCTGGTGGTCATGCCAAATGATTATGTTGAGCTATCGCTTGTCAATTCGCTAGCACGTGAAGTTGACTTGAAGTGCGTTTTCCGTTATTGCAATGAGTAAGTTCCAGATGAATATATTTATATTCGTAAACTGATTTGTTAAATTTTATGCAGTTTTTCGCATGCATTGGCACTCGTTGCAAACGGCAAGGTGGATTTAAAACGACTGGCTACGCATCACTTTACACTGGAGAAGACCACACAAGCGTTTCAAACGGCCTATGCAGCAGATGTAGGCACAGTGAAGGTACTCATACATGTGCAGCCGCGTGAAGCAAATAACTTGTCGCCATTTGAGCTTGCTTCAGTAAAGTAGGACATTTGAACAAATGTTCAACATTAAATTAGTAAATGCTTTTTCGAAATATAAATAGTTCAGCTGTTACGCTTTAAACTTCAAATTCTATATTGGCTCAAAATAAACTCAAAATTACTGAATTAATCTGTACCGCTTTCAATCTAGCTATTTGACAATATGTTGAAACAACTTTTCCCATACACAAAATGTAGCAAAAAACCTTTGACTCATGCTATTGTACAATTCGAAAATTTGCAATGTACTCAAATTGGCAGAAAACAATGTTTTCATAGTAGCAAACGACTTCAGATGAAGGTTGATGGAAATTTAGCAGCTGTACTCAAACAAGTGGACTGTTTAGTATTGGTGAGTAGAGTAACTGAAGCACGTTGAATAGCGTTTACAAACTAGTTACATTCATGTTACATGCAGGAACAACGTCCATTACCCAAAATTAGTCTTGGTGGCAAGTATTGTATTGAACAATCCTTACTAGTATAATCTAATTCGCTTAATTTTTAGATGCCATCGTAGCCATTGACTGTGTTGGCATTTGTGGTTCCGATGTACATTACTGGGAAAGGCGACGCAATGTAAAGAAACCCTTGGTTATTGGGCGAGAAGCATCCGGCGTTGTTGTCTGCACCGGCAGAGGCGTGCATAATATCGAAGTAGGCGATCGTGTTGCTATTGAACCAGGTGTGCCGTGTCGTATGTGCAATCTATGCAAGAGTGGCACATATAATCTTTGTTCGAAGATGCGTTTCTGCGCCACACCTCCAATCGATGGTAATCTCACGCAGTATTTCAGACATGATGCGAATTTTTGTCACAAGCTGCCCGTACATGTAACAATGGAAGAGGGTGCATTACTCGAGCCAGTTGCATGGGGTATTGCTGCTTGTCGGCGCGCACGACTGCAGCTTGGCATGAATGTACTTGTACAAGGTGCTGGTCCAATTGGTCTGGCCACTATGATAGTTGCACAACAAATAGGTGCAAATAAAATTTTTGTAACCGATGTAAGGCCGGAGCGACTGGAGCTAGCCAAAGAGTTGGGTGCTACTGATGTTATTCATGTTAATCTTGAAGAGCCCATTTCACGTACAACTGAACACATCAAGGAGCAAATGGATTGTATGCCAGAGGTCACATTTGATTGTTGTGGTACACCAGAAACTACACACATCGGAGTGCATGTGACACGTTCTGGTGGGGTATGTTGTTGTGTTGGCATAGATGGTGAAAGAGTTTCATTACCGCTGATCGAGGCTCTTGCACGGCAAGTGGATATTGTGGGCGTATTTCGTTACTGTAATGAGTAAGTTTGATTAGTTGATTTTAAGCGCATTTTAATGTAATATATTGTACTTACAGCTTTCCAAAGGCAGTGTTACTTGCTGCCTCTTGCAATCTGAAGCTGAGAAAGCTAATTACACATCATTTTATGTTGCAAGATACACCAGATGCATTCAAGGTTGCTTATTCAAAGAAAGCTAATAGCGTTAAAGTAATGATACATGTACAAAATCGCAATGCAAACAATCCGTTGCCATTCGAACACGGTCCAATGTTTTCAATTTTTTAAATTTAATAAGTAAAATACAGATAGAACTATAAATTGCACCGTTTACGTTTATTTGTAATGAATTTATATGCACATGTTATTTATTGATAGCTGCTTATAGGTTTTATCTATACTCTTAATGAACTTTAACTGTCTTTTTTAACTTTTTGATTTCGTTTAATTGAGAAGGAAGCAATGTTTCGTTGAAATCTCTATTAATATAAAAATAGTTTATAAAATTTGACTTTTGGAGTACTTTTTACTGCATAAGTACGAGTATTAAACTTTAAGTTTTGCTTCATTTTTTGTTTATTTTTAGGCACTCGTTTGTTTCAAACAAATTCTTATGTTTAGGAATACTTTAAATAATAAAAGGAAACTAATAGAAAAATAAATTCTTTTGGAAGAGATTATATGTTGCAGAGAGAGGAGCTTTAAAACGATTAAACTTGTAAAAAAAAGAATTACTTCACAGCTTTCTTCTGTGGACGGAAAGCTTTTTAAATGCTATAAGCGATATTTACTTTTAAACCTAACATAACAAAAGGTATTCACAATTTTACAAACTATAACTTTGAAATACCTTTTTTAAATATCTTTAACACTGAGTTGTGCTGCCTTGTGCGCTTCAATTTTGAGCCGACAAAAAAAATTATCAAATTGAAAAAAGAAAAACCTATGCCATATTTTATGGATATTGCCTTTTCATAGCTAGAAACATTTCCTTGTGTAATTCTCCGTAAATTTAGAGATTCATAGATGGAGCCGTGGCATTGTTGAATTGAAATGTTGGATACCGTGGTGCGAAACTACCATTGCCGAGAACTTGTGTATGTTCGTTGTCATCAATATTAGTAATACGAGGCGCACGGTATTGCGTCTCAACAAATTGCGGTGGTGCTACACATTAAAAACAAATTTACGCATTATTAGTTATTGTAAATAACATACAAACTGCACTAATACTTACGTATATTCGGATATAGCTGACCACCTGCACTATCCGCCACATTCCAGCCAAGTGCACCACCTGCCTGTCCACCCTGTGGACTAGCTGGACTAACTGGCTGTGTTGGTGCCAGCGAAGGATCTTCTGATTGTGGCTTCACCTGTGCCGGCACATCTGTATATGGTGCCGGTGGCTTAAACGATGCCAATGGAATTGTTCCCAATGTAATTGGTATGTTTCCTGAAAGATTACGATGTGGACCACTGACATCGCACTCTACATGCAAATCATAATCCAGTGTAATTATGCCACAGTTCAGTAGATTATTTGGCGGCAGTGCAGGAATTTCCAACTGCTGCGTAAAAGTGCGAGATTCGCTGGCTGCAACTGGTCCAATGCTCAGCTCGGCAATAATAATTTTAGAATCTTTCTTCTCACTACGCGGTTGTGTTGTCAGGAAAGTAACACGTTTGCGTAGAACAAATTTTACGCTGGTAATGCCTACATTACTAGCATTATCACATTCACATGTGATTGGTATTGTCTGGCCGGAGACGTAACCAGTCACCGGGATGGCAGTGACCACAGATAGTGGTCCAGATTTACAACAAAAACAGCAAAACGACTTTTCAAGCGACAGCTTAAATGGCTCTTTAACGCGTGGATTTATATTAAGATCCACTGGTGCAATAACAGTAAATGCCATTTTCATATCCTGATCGAACTTCCATGGACGGTCAAGCGTCACTTTGATAGTGTAACGTACATGCCCAAATTCACCTTCGAATGAAGACGGCAAAGTTGGTGGCAGCGCGCAAGTGAAAGGATAGGTATGTGTACCGGGTGGTAGTTCAGTTTCAGCACCTATTAAGTTAGAAAATTATTTTTTTTTTAAATTAAATATGAGTAATTAATATTGCTACTTACTATTCTTGCCGCCTAATAGATAGTATTGTATTTTAAAATACTCTTCGTGTCCTTTGAAAACAGTCGTTTCATCCTCATTTTTACCCTCGCTAGTTGTTACGTTGCGAGTCTCCGACCATTCGGTATCGGCTTCGCCCATAAAGCGTATAATGATACCTAAAATAAAAACAAAATTTTTTAATATTTAAAATAAGAATATTGCAGTAAATTAAAAGGGAGGAATCTGAAGAACTAACTCGCACGCCTGTTGGGTGGATTATAGGCGTTTATAATTAAATAATATTATAGATCAGAAAGAAATAAATTAGATTTTGTTCAGACATTTATTAGGGCTACTTATTGTCTTTCAAATGTTAACAATTACAGTGCGTGAATGTATGATGATTGTATAAATAATTCATCTTCAAAAACGCACGCATATGGAATAATTGAACATTAATCAATGGCTTTAGCACGCCTTCTATTTCATCGATCTCAAGAATAGCACTACGCGATTAAACTTTGTGTTGGAGATATTGAATATGGAGCGGCAAGTGAGCGGTACTGATAGAAAGCATACAACAAGCAGCAGTTTTTAAAGACACAAAATGTTCAAACGTTTTGAAAATGATACTCCCGCAGCAGGTGTGTTTGACTGTAAATAGTTTTATCACATGAATTTCGGGGATAGAAAAGATTTGCGCCAAGTTCTGGTTAGTTTAGACAGATTTGTTTGATTTGGACAACATGATAACCGTGGAAGCAAGTAGGATACTCCAGTACGAGACCAAAATAAAAGTCAGCGTATCGAATGGCATACTGCCGAACTGTTCCTTCATAAAATGTTTATCAACAAAAAGGAAAAGTGCGCGGGGTTTTTGTATTACAAAAGGCTTAGCAATTCGATATGGACAGCTGACGAGTTGCAGCTGGTTATCTGATATTAAAAACAGTAGACGAACAGGTTAACATGGCTTTGTTCACTTTATAGGATCTATACGACGCTTTCTTTAAGGCCTTTACACAAAGTTACCAAGCAGAGGTCACGCAGCGAATAAATGATAACACATTTAGAAAAATAGACGATTGAATGTAAGTTTATAGTCTATCCTTCATAAAATCGGTTAATACTGATTAGATAGTAAATTATTTCGGGATAACTTATTACATTTTATTCAAATTACCTGTGAAACTTACATCAAGACAACAAAATTTTCCAATGAAATTGTTAACAAACAGAATGAATTTTAAAGATCTGACAATCCAGCATAAACAATTGCATCGCATCAATTGTACATTAACAACAATTAGGGCATCCCATAACCAAAAACATTAATAACTAAGCCACTCTCAAGGTAAAAATGTTGCATTAAATTCCAAAGAAGACCGAAGACATCATATTAGGTATTGGTGATTGTAACGCCTATTCCATAGATCACAAATGTATTTCACATATTTTCACAATTCAACTAAAACTCGTGATGACTTGGGCTATACTACACAAAACAAATTGTCAAAATTAATTATACAATTATTTACATGATTTCTCAAATGCCTCGAAAGATTTTGGTTTGCACGGTGCTCGTGCTCATGAGTCAAAAGAAAAACTTTGTCAAGCGATATATTTATTAAAATATACTACAAATATAAAACTTTTACACATTCTTTTCAGAACAATAATAACATTACTAAGGCGGTCTTACGACTATTTGGCTACTTATATTATTTTTTGTACAAAAAAATAATTTGTGTTGTATTTGTTTGGTTTTGTTATGATAAATTATAGAGACAAAAATATTTGAATATTATCTTTGTTGATGTTCTGCCCTAACATAGCTATAAATAAATCGATGCCAGCCGACAGATGACATCATCGTCATAATCGACTGACAAAAAATCAACGTAATCAGCGGCTCAGTAAACAGCGCGTATTGTATACTAATTAAGATATCATGCAACACACAAGGGCACTGATATACTAATTGAATAAAAAAATCCATATCAAGTGGCGTACAAAGTGCATTAAAAATAGCCAAGAAATCAACACTCAATACACCCACATCAAGAAAGGAGATGCATGGATGAATGGCATGCATGCAAGGCACGCACAAACGAAACAGCAAATAGTTCAACAACCGCTACAAGTTTTCCCAAAACACCCACAAGAGTGCCTCGCCACCTTCGCCTCGGTGCGCTGTCGCGTTTTCTTAACAATATCGCAGCTTACAGACCGGCTTTTTAAGACACAACAGCACAGCAGCAGTAGCAGCAGCAGAAACACGACATTCCAATGATTTTACGTCGCACAGAAGGGGTGCGGAGGTGCTCGTTTTGGAGCTAAGTTACTAAAACGAAAATAACAAAAAATAGAACCAGCTGCTGTGCTGCGCTTTTGTATTCTGTCTAGGTGTTTGTCGGGGGCTACGTAGCCGTTGGGAGGCATGGGTTTGAGGAAAAGTTAATACTCTGTTGCGGTTGCTCTCGCCTAGCTAATGGCGTCATTTTATGAGTAATCCATATGACACAAACCTAATGCAGCAAAGTGTCTGTGTGTACTATTTATAACAAATACTTGTGATATTGAATCACTTTCTTGTCAAATCTTGCAAAATAATTAATATGCAAATTTTATAGTTACTCACCCCGAACTTTCTTCGGCGTATCGAAGACAAGTTTAACTTGTCCATTGATTGTTTGTCCGGCATAGTATGTATTCCAGGGATTGTCTAGCAGTACTTCACAACCTTTAAGACCCATTTTTTGTATAGTATTTGTTGTTAAATTCGAATAATAATAGCGCTACCACCCAATTCACGACTGACCGTTGTATGCGCGAGTATGTTGGATAAAAATAACAGTGTTGAATAGTGGCAGTATCAGCGCAGTAGCAGTGCTGCGTAATATTGCAAACTGTTAAGATGAACAAAATACATTTACGTTTCTGCAATTGAAATCTGCATCAACTGTCACATATGGTTAAATATTGAGTAATTGACTTATTATGAAGACATATTTATATAAACTTATAGAAAATTTGAATGTCTATTTCGGTGTAGCATATCGATTGGGAGCTTACAAATTTTGCGTTTTCAAATCGGTTGCAGTTCTGCAATTGTATTGAAAAGTAAATACATAAAATATTTCATTCGTCCTAATTCTAGAATTTTGTAACTTCTTTTGGTCTCAAAACATGCAATTGCAAATAAAAATGGCAATCAAAATGCAAACGCTATAAAAAACAGTAGAAATGAAACATATAGATAGCAATATTTTGCGTTTTGTACGTACGTACGATTTCATTGAAATCGCAAAACTCTAAAGTAATCGAAAATGGGAGCATTTTTATATCAATTATTTTTTTTTTTTTCATATTTCTTTTATTTTTTGTCAAACAGTTTACAACTTTACTACATTCGGCGGCTTACTTAAACTAACACGTTTTCTTGTGTTTCTTAAGACCTACTAAAAATCCAACACTGTGCTTTCGAAACTAAATACATATAAACTTTATTTAAATTTAAAATGAATCAAATAGAATATGTTTCTATTAAGTATGTTATAATATTTACCATATTTTTATATATTATATGGAATATAGAGGGAAATACTTCTCAGATTTGGATAACATCGCTGTCTAAAATTATTAATTAAACTTTAAAATAAATCAAGTACAAATGAGAATATATTGTGAAATTGAACTGCAGAACCGCTCGTTGTGATTGGCATAGCAGAACGATCAGAGAAGGCGTAGAAGAAGAAGTAGAGTAAAATATAAGCACAGAGAATACGTTTTGCAAAAAGAAATTCCATAGCGAATACGCTTATTTAATTGTTAAATTAGTTAATTTTGTATAATTTGATTTTGCGTTCATATAGTGCGACACGACGACAAATAAATGTCGCTATTTCGCAAACCTAAAAAAATACAGCGCCGCGTGTTTTCCAGCAATGCAGACGACGAAGATGAACGGGAAAATCAATTATCCGCCGGTGGTATTCCAGGTATCGGCGACGGTGGCGACGATGATTCAATGGATTCAGATAATTTGATAGCGCCGCCACCGCCGATAATATCTAAAAGGGAAAAAAGCAAAAAATCGGACAAAAAGGATACAAATGAGGCAAAGCAGAGCAAACCAAAATCTTTACTTAGTTTCGCAGATGATGGTAAGACGACAGCTACATGCATTAGTTGTTGATTTAATATATTTAACTAATATCGTTTATAATTCTATACTATAGAGGATGATGCAGAAGTGTTCCAAGTGCGTAAATCGTCGCACAGCAAGAAAGTTATGCGTCAATTGGATAAGGAGCGTCGCAAAAAGAAACGTGAGGAACGCGCCGAGGCGACATATGGAACGCATGAGAATGGCAACGGTGATAGTAATAGTGCGTTTGGTGGCGCTGCATATTTAGGTTCTGGTGCAGCAGCTGCATACTCTAGTAGTAGTACTAAATATAAGAGTGCAACAAATGCAAAATCGGAGGAACAGTGTAAAAGTAAAAAAAGTGATAATATCCAAACAGAAATACGCACAGACGACTTTGTGGTAAGGTTATTATTATTCAATTCTCTTTCAAAATCACGATAAAGAATATATTATTATAAAGCACAGCTTTCGGAAATAGTACAAAACGTAAAAATAAAGAAAAGCTGGGAATTAGTTTGCAATTCGGGTTGTATTTTCTGCGCAATTTGAGTTATGAGGTCATCAATCAGATTGTCGCTTTAATGCTGTTTGCAAACTAGTTCTTAAATATATAAAAAAAAAAAATCTAGACTTAAAAAAAAAACAGTGCCGTCGAGAGAATAATCTGGGCCTGGGTATCCGAAAAATCGGCGGCTTAAAGTAACACGATTTCTAGTGTTTCTTAAGTACTACTAGAAAATTGACTCTATTATGACTCTGAGCCCAGGAAATCGGTTCTTTACACCACTCTCCCGGCGGCTCTGGTAGCAAGTATAGCAATCAAATATACGTTTAATTTTTTTCTTTTTAAATTGATTTTTTTTGCCTTTATGCAGTATGAAATTTTGTAAATCTTTAAGTTAAATGTTCAAAATTTCATAAAGTGATTTTATTTTCAAATAACCAGTTCATTGCACCATATTTATCATATTCCTCACTTTTAACATAAGTATTTTAAATAAACTCAGTTAATAATATACTTTTCATACTGTTTTTTTAAATAGCTCGTGGTTAAAAAATCCGAGACTCCTACTGTCGTTTTGAATGGTCGTGCAGCGCTTTGCGCCGGACGCGGCGATATGTCCGATGAAGGTGAAAACGATGATCAGCGTGAAGAAGAACGCAACGGTCGACATCGTTTTTCTAAGCCAGAGGCTTTAAAACAAATGCTAGAAAGTGGCTCAATACCAGATGCAGCCATGATACATGCAGCGCGTAAGCGTCGGCAGCGTGCCAGAGAGCTAGGTAAGAACTAATTTAGTTTATTCCTACTGTTTTTGTTTCGTAGAGAGGGTATCAAGAAGGGTAGTTGTTTAAAATATTAATAACTTAGTTTGTCGGTTTAAAAATAAAATTCACTGAGTGCACAATTGAAATTAAGCAAAATTAAGAAGTTCCAAGTAAAAAAGTGATGTGTACCTTCTTAGTCTTACTTTCTTACTTAGATGGTCTTCACCCATCGTTCTGTCATGACTGCATTTAGGAAGGCGCAGCAGCTGCAGTCGTGATCACGCTGGCGCCAGTTGTTTTGAATCCCAAGTAACGAGAGATCTCGCCATTTCTGGTTATTTCTACGCGTACCCGGTTGTTCTTTATTGCGTCGAGTATTAACCGGACTTAATAGTCTACTGGCTAGCTACGCAAACATATAAGATAAGATAATACCCTCTAAACGATATTTCAAAAATTTTATGAATTTGAGCATATAAATGTAATGAGATTCATTAGATTGGTGCAATTTTTTACAAACAGCGGACAGTGACATGGGCCCATGGACACCTTTATAGCTCTTCTGCGTTTAGCTTCTCCAATAACGCGAGTCCCTAGTGTCTCTTTTATTTTTCTTTATAATGTGAATTCGGTAGAAGTGGCCTTGGGATTTATTCACTGAACATGCTATTGGATACTCTCTCTCTCTCTCTTAATGTAGAATTCTTCATAAAACCTATAAGCTAAAATACAAACTATTCATATATGCATATATCACAATATCTTTTAGGTGACTTTGTGCCCATTGAAGAGCCAAAAGAACAACCAAAGCTGAGCAGTCGCTTACCGCGCGAAGACATGGAGGGCGATCAGTCTGACGATGAGGAACGCATGGATATGAACGATATTACCGGGCGCAAGGAACGCGAGGAACGGCGCGAACAGTTTTATGCTGTGGAGAATGATTGTATGTAGATCTATATCTCTCGTGACATGTGTGCCATGTATTTAGTTGGTTGAAGTGCTCCGTTTCCAGCAAAGCTTTCATTTCATTTTGATTTACTAAATTTTAAATCGTGTTTGTTTCAAATATAGTATCCGAGGAGGATTCCGATCGGGAGACAAACGAATGGGAGAACCAACAGATACGCAAAGGTGTCACCGGTGCACAGTTGGTGAATGCACAGCATGAAACTGTGCTGTCACGTTTCATGATAAAACCACAGATTAGTGCATTGGAGTACGACACAACGCCGCAATCTACGTCTACGCTGCTTGAACAGGCATATGCAAAAAATGCCAAGGATAGATCACAACAAATGCTGGCGGCAGCTTCAAAGGTGAAGAAGGACAAAGCAAAGGTAGCTGCACTTCGCACACCGCAGGAGATACGCGAAGCTATCAAAGCGCGATTAACTGGTATCAAAGAACTCAACGACAAACACACAGCGGATATGACACGCATTGCAAATGAGCTGAAGACATTAAAAGTGGAAGAAGTCCAATGTCAGCAAAAAGCGCCAACTGCTGCAGCGAAGTATAGATTCTACCAAGAAGTCAAATGTTATGTTAATGATTTAATCGATTGTCTAAATGCGAAGGTAAGCTTAATGAAAATTTTATTTTATCTTTATACATGTATAGAAATATAATATGTGTATATTTTCAGATGGCTGCAATCAATGAGCTTGAGAAGCGATACATTAATGTATATGCTAAACATCAGTCTTTATTAGTTGAACGTCGGCGACAAGATGTGCGCGATCAAGCTAAGGAAATGGCCGAAGCAGCGAGTATGTCAATTAAAGTAAATAAATAAAAGTAGTACAATTAATTGTATTGTAATTTTAATTTTTAGAACCCGTCACAGCAGCCATGCGTCGTACAACAGAAATGGAGGAACAAGTACGCCGTGCAGCTGAACGCGAAGGACGACGAACTCGTCGGCGCTGTGAACGAGAACGTAACGAAATGATGAGCCTGCATTTAGATGGCATGTCCAGTGACGATGAAACTTCAGATCATTATCAAGAGCAACTACAACAGAGCTTAGGTAAGTGTGCCGCTGTTTGTTGCATTTTTTCGACGTATTTACACTTAAACAAAACTCTTTTTAGCTCAAATCGAACAAGAAGCACAGGATATATTTAATGATGTCAACGATGAATTTCATAAACCCGATTTGATACTTATGAAATTCTATGCCTGGCGTACTACCGACATGGAATCGTATAACGATGCTTTTGTCAGTCTCTGTCTACCTAAAGTTCTGGGACCCTTGGTGCGCATGGAAATGTTGCATTGGTCACCGCTTTTAGAGGAATATAAAGATATAGATAGCATGAATTGGTATGGTGCTTGCATGCTATATGCCTGTTCTAAACAAGGAACAATGGATGAATTGCGAAACGATCCAGATGTGCGTTTGGTGCCGACGATTGTAGAGCGTATTGTATTGGCAAAATTGACGGAGATTGTTAAACAGTGCTGGGATCCATTGTCAACAACTCAAACGCTACGATTAATTAGTCTTATAAATCGGCTTGGTCGCGATTATCCACTTAAGAGTACAAGTAAACAGCTGAAACAGTTGTTTGATGCCGTGTTGGAGAGCATGCGTTTAGCATTAGAGAATGATGTGTTCATACCGATATTTCCAAAGCAGTAAGTTTATTATTTGAATTTGAATATTTTTATTTGCTCTACTAATTGTAAGCGCATTACAGAGTTCAGGAGGCCAAAACTTCGTTCTTTCAGCGTCAATTCTGCAGTGGTCTAAAGCTGTTTCGTAATTTTCTCAGCTGGCAAGGCATAGTAGCGGATAAACCTTTGCGTGAATTAGCCATTGGAGCGCTCTTGAATCGATATTTGTTGCTGGCAATGCGCGTAAGTTGTGTCTATTACATTCTTAAATATAACTATTTACTGAAATATTTTGATAATTTTACAGGTTTGCAATGCCAACGATGCCATTACCAAAGCATATATAATTGTTAATACTCTACCTACAGTCTGGCTGCAGCCTAACTCTGAAACGCTTAAAAATCTGGAGTTGTTGATTAATTATATACGCCAAACGCTGGATAGCTGTGATGCAACGAATCCTTTGTTTATGTAAGTTCTGAAAAAACGCTCTAAAAAATAAATAATCAAATTTTGTTTGATTTAACAGGCAATCATGCGATAAAGCAAAGCAAATACTACAAAGACTTCATAGTTTATAAAACTATTCAACAAACTTCAGTTAAACGATGCGTAAGAAAATTGTAATTGAAGATGCTCAATCAGCCGCATTCTGGCTGCGTACTGCACGTTTTGTTTTTCTTTGTAAAATATCTCCTTTATGTGTATATATTTTTTATTAGGATAAATTTCAAAAGTTCTGCATACCATATGAGTGATATGAGTACATTTTAAATATAAAATCTATACTAAGTTCAACATGTCATTTTTCAAATTTTCCTAAAGTATATAATTAAAAATCATTTATAAAAACTAGTCTCAGAGATTTGCTATAACCAATTTTTACTACTAAAACAAATGTTTTTATTTTGCACAGAATAAGCAAAGCGTATAAAAATTTTGAAAAGAAAAAAAAGTCAATTGCGAAAAAAGTTATTCAGTTTTAGAGACGCCTGGCTTCTCGTATTCCATGGCGAGTTGTTTCACTTCGGTTTGTAACATCAACAATTCTTCATTTGCTAGCTTAGCTTCAGCACTGTCGGAATCGGCTTGCAGAAGCTTCAGTACCAGATCTGCAGAGAAAAGAAAGAATTACATTGTGTATAGTAAAAAAAAAAAAGTAGAAAGGATAAGGGCATATGGAACGTTTTACATGTGACGAGACATTTGCTGCAAAATCAAAGATGGCATCTCAATGATATTTTCATTATAGACCCAAAGTATACCATATACATACAACGAATTGACTCAGATGCATAGAAGGTTCTAAGCACTATTTCTCTTTTGAGTCGTTGTAATGAAGCACGATTTAAATCTTCTTATATTATCTTAACGATCAGAAGCTAAATCTTGAGTACTAAGTACGGCTTTAGATTCTGCTATTAGATTCTCGAATAACGCCAACCACTTTAGGCTAAAATCAAAATAACAAGGCGCTTGCAGAGACATCCTGGTGTAAGGATAAGATATTACACGATGTGATCTAAATTAAGTTGCTCCTGTCTGGAGGTCAGTATAACGCACTAAGCGCCAACACTAGTCCACTAAGATACTGCTTTCAATATATAACAGCAATTTTACTTACCATGATACTTCAGCAGCAACGCATTCTGTTCATCACTTAAACTTGGACGTAAAAAGTTCAAAATCTGTGAGACAAATTTGCCGGAAGCATGCAATATACAGCCACTACTAGTGGTGAATATGATTAAGGCAGCAAGATGTAGCACTAGCGCAGGCTCAACAGTCTCCTGCAGTTGCTGTTGCAACTTGTCCTTGTGTTGTACTAACAACTGTCGATCCTTTTTCTTATCAACTTTTTTGATAATCATGCTGCAGCTTTTTAGCACGGATTCAGTGGCCAGCACGAAGTCGTCAATGTTTCGATTGAGTGCTTTGTTCTGCTCAAGCAGCACGGTCTTAAACTCATTGCCTACATAATGTTAAATCAAATTTATAAATCAAGTTTTCTATATCATCTATGCTTACCACACTCCAGTGCCAACTTATTGCGTTGATCGACATTTAAATTGTTCGTTTTAAGCGTCAGATTGCACTCGCCAGCAATGTAAGTAATTAGTTCATTGCAGATATCATTGCCGAGCGATTTTAGCAAATATTTAATCAGCTGCGATTGTACATCACCAGTGAAAAGCTGCAGAAAAAAAAGTTTAAATGTGTGCAAAGTTTTAATATAAAAGTTCGACATTATTTACCTTCAAGCCCTTCTCATAGAGTCGTATATCCACTAATAGTGTATTTAATTTTTCTTGTATATTCGCATGTGTTTGGCGTCGATTTGTCTGCGGTGTTGCCTCATACAGCTCTTGAGCCTTGGCAAGCGCTTCCTGATTGAGTTGACTGAAAATATTGTAAGGTTATTTAAAAAAGGTTTTTTTTGTCTAATATAATAATAACTTACTTTATATAGAGCGCTGCTATTGATTTAGACAAGTGTTCCAGACCCTCTTCCTCCAGCGGTTTTTGTATTATCTTGACAATGTCCGCGGTTTGTAACAATACCAATGCTTGAACTGATTTGCGTTGATTTGCGCCGCCACCACCAGCACCACGCGTATGCTGCTCTTCTTCCTCATCACTATCGAAATTAGCTGCTCCGCGTTGGCCGCCGCGTTGATGTTTTTTTGTTGACTTTGTTTTCGTTTCGCGACCCTGTTGGCCACCACCTGCTTTACCAGACGAAGCCTTCTTGCGACGTTCATCGCGCTTATCCTGCTTGGCATCTTCTTCGAAATCAAGCGCAGCATTACCGGCTGCAGCTTTGTTAGCCAGCTGCTTTTCAATAACATGATTTTGATAGATGCCATTATCAATTGCGTTCTTAGCTTGTTTGTGCGCCAATTCATGGCATGGTTGTATAAGCTCCGCGAGATATGGCTGTGAGAAGACTGCAATGAAACAAATTAAATTAAATAATGATTAATATGTATATACAATAGACTACATACCAATGCTATCCAAGAAGATGAAATTATATGTGCTCTGTTTCCGTGGCATTATTGCATTGAATACTTCTTCAATGTCCTCCTCGGATAAATTGGACGGCAATATGGTTGACAAATCGAGATATTGTTTGGTTGCGCTGCATTCATTGAGCGCACTGACCAACGTCAAATCAATGATGCGCGCACCAAGCGCTACACGCTTCAGAAACATGAACTCTTCATTTGGAAACTGTTTGCGTATGTATTGTTTGGCATCCGTGATGCCCAGTCTATTAACTGCCTCATACTCAAGAAAGCCGTTCTGCTTGTAGAATGCTGCAACCCAATCCGTCTGTGTCTTTGCATAGATATGTGGTATGTATTGTGCATTGGCTAGTTTTGATGTCACCTGACCGGCTGGTGCAACTTCATCCAATACCGAATGAAAGATCTTTTCCTGCACATTAATCTGCTGCAAAATGGTAGAAACATTTGTCGGACGCGTAATAGCTGCTAGTGCACCACGTATTTTTGCCTTACAACGTTGTATATAAGCTTGTGTAAAGAAAATGTGTGGATTGGACGCATCCTGGCGACCACGTATAGTTTTGCCTAAATGTTTCTCGACGACATTTTGCTGCAAGAAATCCGAGGGCAAGTCAAACTGTGACGTCAAGTCCGCAATGGAGATTTCACCACGCTGAGCAAGTTTTTCGTTAATCTCTTCCGCTATGTGCGTAATGTAGTCTTCGTTGATTAGCTGACCCAACATAAAGTATATATGCGGCTGCTCGGCGGCAATGCGCTCTGCGATGGAAGTTACACGCGACAAATCGACATTTAGGGTTTTGCTGACCTCTACCAGGTTGACACGGCCACCGTTTGCGAAGAGTTCATCTTCTATTTCGCGTTCCAGATGCTGCGGTGTAATGTACTCCTTGCCATCATTGGTGAACACAACTTCGAGCAGCTGTTTTTCTAACAGCAGTGTAACAATTTCAATGCAATTCCGTTCGGAGAGTCTAAAATGAATAGAATGAATTGATTGTGTTGGATTTCTGTTGGTTTATATTAGACATTGCATCACATACTTTTGCAATGTAGAAGTAAGCTGCGCTTTTTGGAAGTCAGCAGCGAGTCGTTTAATTTCATCCCAATCGTTGCCCATATTTTAAATTAATTATTTTACTCAATTTAAATCAGTCAATGTAAAATAAAAAGTGAAACGTCAACAATCCCACACAATAAAAATAACAACAACACATTTGCATAGAGTTGTCAACTCTGATTATATATTTGAAATAAAATTGGCTGCATTTGTGACAACTCTGCACAGTATATGCACAGTTCGTGTTGTAGTTGTTAATACACTAGAGTCCTTTCCGTCGTCCAGTCCAGGAGCAGCAGGCCATGAATTTGAATGTAGTCTTTTAAAATTTACGTGCAAATATGTCGATTTCAAAATTATTCGTTAAAGTATTCAACGAGAATATTTTTGAGCAAGTTGAACAAGATACATCTGATTTGAGCGATGATTTGGAAGGAGCCAATTGCACCAATATGCCGACCCAGCCACCGAAGGTCGAGGAGATGACAGTCTCTAAGTATGCACAAGAATTGTATTAAAGTTGTGTGTTCATATTAAACCTTTGTTTGGTGTTTATTTTAATGCAGGCAAATGGGTCTTGTGCGTACCTGGTTAGATGACAAATTCCTGCAGATACAGACGGAAAATAATGAAGAGATACGTCGACTATACGCGGATACCGAAATGCGCCTAGGACCGGAGTTAACTATCTTTGATATTGATTATACCACCACCGTGCGCACCTCTACGGATCGGTTGTGCGTGCGTTCACAAGGCAGTTTTAATACAGTGCGCGTGAATTGCTGCGTATTCGGCGGGCGTTGGATGTATGAGGTAATCGAAACGTAAAAGTGGAATGGGTGTGGTGTGCAGACGGTCAATGACATTGAAGTTTATGCCTAAAAACACGTGATTCAGCAAGTTTATTGTCCTTTTATTTTTGTTCTTATAGATTCACCTGCACACAAAAGGCGTCATGCAAATTGGTTGGTGCTCAAACCAGTGTAGTTTCAACGATAACAGTGGGGTGGGTGATACAAAGCATAGTTACGGTTTTGATGGCAGCAAACAGCAAATTTGGCACATATCCACCAAGAAGTGAGTATAATGCCAATCATGTAATATACAGGTGTATCCTAATGTTGCTCTTTTGATGCAGATACGGCGAAAAGTGGCAAATTGGCGACATAATCGGTGTCACAATTGATGTAGACAGCGAAAAAATTGAATATTTCCGTAATGGACGCTCCATGGGTGTTGCATTTAAAAAACTGGAGAAAGGACCCGGTATAAGTTTCTATGGCGCAATATCTTTGGGTTACACACAAGGCGTTATGGCCAACTTTGGCAATAGGCCATTTATGTATCCGGTGGTGGGCTATCAAGCTTTGATGTCAAAACCTATACTACCAATTCGACGCTCCGAATTGCTACTGGGCTATTTAACCAATCTTGCTACAGTCTTTGCGCACTACAATGCACAAACGGAAAAAAATTGTGGCACGAATGAAGTACGAGTGTCCACTAAGAAAGCCGTTTATTGCATATTCGGTACATTACTAATTGAGCGCCTAGCAAACGATATCTTTGGTTTATATGTTATCGAGGATGTGCTACTAAGACACATTGCCTTGGTGGTAGCTAACAAAGAGAATGGACAGAATGTGCTGAATGCGTTGCTTTCATTGTTTTGGAATTTTATGGAAGCCGAAGAAGTGAAATATCTTCTAAAGAAATTGGTCAATGTGCTACTGGTAACTTTTACGCACACAATCCAAGGTGTGGATTATGATAAACACAAGAAAGCGATTAATATTTTAAATTGCATCTGTCAGCAAGAGCAGTCGCGAAAGTTTTTGTTGGAGCATAAACTATTCAAGAAGCATTGGTAAGTGTATTTGGAAAATTGATTTAAAATTTATAAACAGTTCTATTTATGTACATGACATGTTTACAAAAGTATTAGCATTAAAAAAAATTTTAATAATTGCTTGGAATAGGTGATGCATTTGCGATGATGTATGTTTCAAATGTGAGGAATTCAACAACATTTTGATTATTTGTTTTTGCTAAATGTCATGGGAATTTATTGGAAAAAAAGGAAACAGTTTCAAAAATCTCTAAGCAGAACTTAGAATGTTCTTTTCCGATTTAATTTTATTTAGGTGAACTTCAAAGTGATGATTTTATACTATATTTGTACATTAATATTCGAAAATAGGGCACATCAATGTAGCATGAAATTTTTTTGTATACGGTTCAACAAACTTTTTTGCACATATCTTAACGAGGCCGAACATAGAAGAGGTTCTGGTATCAGTAGGGTTCATCTAGGCATTAAAGTTCCATCTTTTTCGTTTAACTTTTAAAGTTTAAACACATCATTCATTGACGATTGACACATTTCAGCCCATATATAAAAAAAACATCTGTGTATATTGAAAACAACAATTTTTAATGGTTTTTTTGATACTCGTATGTACTTATATTTTAAGATACCACAAAGATGTAAAATTTTAAAATCATTATTGATTTTGAACAGTATGCGAGATCGTAAAAAAATTATTACAAAAATGTCCAATAAAGAAAATGGTCTTTAGTGGGTGAGGAAGAATTAACATTTGCTAAAAGTATTTTTTGGATGGTAATTTAAACACTAAGAAACATTTCTATATCGGTTTCTAATTATATTTCGAGATTTAGCGGGTTTATAATTGATGTGATAAAATTAATTATTCGCCCGTTCCTATTCAAAATTTGGTTTTATACTACACATAAGAAATAATTAAAAGAGTATTCCGCCTATTCTTAAAAAGTACTATCCCAAGATAAAAAATGTAACTAACATTTTTGTGGAACATTTTGTTCAACATTCGAGCTTCTTTAGAATTAAATATTATATTAAAAATTTTATCCCGGCTAACACCAACATAACTATTTAAACTCTATAAATATTTGACGGCACAGCCAAAATATATCTAAACAGGCATTAATACATTAATGTACATTATTGTTTCGAGATGAATATGGCGGATGGAGTGTTATGTCCAACGAACTATCTGGAGGGACATCTAACGTTACAAATAATTTATTTAAAAATCGTTGATTTAAAAATTACATATAGTTTCCGACCGAAAATATTTAAAAACATCTGAATTTGAAAAATAAAGAAAAAGCAATATTAAAATATTCGGGTTTTATGAAAGTAATTGGCCTTAATAAAAAAAAAAAAAAATATGTCGTTAAACTAGATGAAAATGTATTTAATTGGCAACTAATTTCACAGCACCACAAAGTGAAATTGAGGTGGAATTATTCTATGCCTAGGTAAACTTTTTTGGGTTCGCTGATTACAATCTAGATCTCCGTATGACGTAATCACGTCAGAATCAAGGTCAAATCAAGGTAAAAACCTCAATTGGAAATATCAATTAACTCCAATTGACCTTGAAAGGTTGGTTCATGAAAAATAACAAAATTGTGCGCCCGTCAAAAAAGTAAATATTTTGAAATAAGGGTTTCGATCGCCAAGGTAAGGGATCATAATCAGTGACTTTTAAAAATAAAGAGTAACTGTTCTAAAACCCATTCCTAACTAACATTGCGGGTGATATAATAAAATAAGATTTTAACCTTTAGATTACCTAAAATTGAAATCTAAAGGTTTGTTCATGATAAAGGTCAAAGCGTATTCGGACCTTGAATTTTCCGCTCTCTCTGAATCTGGAATCAAAAAATTAAATATTTCGTGTTACGATTTTTGACCTTGATTTTGACGTGATGGCGTTATACGGAGAAGGGGATCAAAATCAGCGCTTTCAGCTAAGCCGTTACATTGACTGGATAACTCGTTTATTTAGCTTCAGTTTCCTTTTTTTTAAATGTCCATACGAGAATTTTCCATCGAAATATTTTAACTGAGTAGGATTCTTTTGAATTCAATCATTGATATATCGGCGAAGAATGGTCGGATCAGAGTTTATGGTTTTTTGACGGCTACGTTAGTTCTATTTACGAAATTACTAATGTTAAACATTACTTTTACTGTTCGATGTACCCAAAAAACGCTGTTCTGGTACAAATCGTTTATTCAAATTGATAAAAAAAAAGTTTCGAAATTGTTTATCGAACCGGAATCCAAAGTGAGAACTATGAGATTGGATAAAGTTTTTGAAGTAACCTCAATAAAAACAACACAAAACTCGTGTTTTATAGTTTAGTGAAACTAATCGATACAAAATTTAACTTTTACTTTCTATTTCAGCATTGCCTTCTTTATGTACCTACATCCACCGGAATTTTATGTGCTGGAACAATTGTTACCGGATTATATGGCATGGACGGAAGGTATTGATGGCCCAAAAGAGAAATATTTGGGTGTTGTTGAGAAACTGCGTCGTGCCTGTGAGCCGTTATATAAAGAACAAAAAGATTTTATTGTAACGCTGATGACAAATACTGATAGTACAGTAGACTCGCCTTCTAGTCGTAAAATTTTTCTAACCAAACTACGGCGCTATGTTATTGATTTAAGCATGGAACAGCGTGTATGTTAATTGTTAAATTATTCTAGTTTAAATTAACTTAAAAATATGTTTTTTTCATTTCTTATTGCAGCCCTTTCACGCGTTCTTCTTTATGCAATCTAGCATACAGCATCCGCTTGATGCACCCGTTGCGTTGGCTTTCGTTTGCCTATTGGTCGATATAACGCGTCAATATTTTAGGGACGAGATGCCTGGCGAAGTTGTGGAAATAAATCCGGATTTCTTTTTTGATGGCACATTCGATTATCAACATTTCGATCGTGTTGGTGGTGTACTATCACATTTACGTAAGGTACATCGCGCGGATATTGATAAGCGTTTGGGCGCTGAACGCACGCAACAACTCTATCAGGATGAACGTACAGTCTTGCGTGTAAATGAAGTTGGTAAGTTTTAAACTACACAATGCATTTAATATATTTGTACAAATATATAAAGCTTCATTTATTTGCAGAAACTACCATGTATCTACTTGGCGAGAATATCAATAGCGTGGCAGTTGTTGGACATCCACAGGGGTATGTAGAAAAGCTTTCAGCGTGCTTTGATTGTTAATACATATATTTTTTTTATATTCTTTAGCACCAATGCGACTTTCACACACTTTTTGAATCCGCGCATGGTACCAAATCCCGATATAACACCGGGCAACGTGGATGGACATACTAGTCTCTGTGAGCTCTTAGACATCTGTGTTATTTTCTACTATTCTGCTGGGCACAAGTATATAGTGAAAATAGCTTCGGTGCGTGATGAAATCGCTGCATTGAATGAAGTGCTTCAAGAGACCAAGTTTTATCGAGAGGATATCGAGCGTAAATTGTTAGCACTGGAGCAGCATGCAAATGTCTGCATGAATGAGACTCATACAACAGTAGTGGCTGATTTGCGTACGAAATTCAGTCAACGGCAAAATGTGTTCGCGGTATGTGTGCAAGCTGGTGGAGTAGGCTAATATGTGCTTAATTAAAAACTTGTAACATTTATCATTTTACAGCAACGTTCCATACAGTTGTCCCGCAAACAAGTTTGGCTGCGTGCGGTAGCTATGAACTCGAATAGGCGTTGTGCGCTTATCTGGATGTTGGAGAAAATGGTGCGTACATTGAACGTTGCTTCACAAACTGGACCACTATTTGCCTTTGTACCTGAGGTTTATGTGAATACAATACCCATTCTACTGGATACGGTTATGGATTTCAGTCATCACGAAGTTCGTGCACAGTTTGAGATTTCTGGTGCGTATTGTAAGCCGATGTGTTTGTTTCTTTTTAATTTTAGAGTTTTTCTTTTGTTTTTTTTTTTTACAGACGCCGATTGCTGTATTAACTCTGCGGCAGAATATCTTGGTTGCCATTCCGCTGATGTACGCATTGTGTTAGCTTCCTGTAAGGACTCGCTGCTGCAGGCTTTGGGCACTCTAACATGTCATAAGCCAGGTGTACGTGCGCTTGAACGTACATCAAAGAGATGGTATAAATATTTTAATTTTAAAAATTTTTTTTACCCTGGACCTGTAGGTTAAAAGGCTATACTAGTTTTTGCAAATGTATATAAAGTGTATAAAATCTGGCATAACATCAAACGCCGAGTCGATGTAGACATGTCCTTCTATTCAAATTTCTAGCTGTCATAGATGTGATAGAGCCTTTAAATTTAAATATTTACACAATTATATTTCCTATTCAGTTAACTTGTATTTAATGAACATGGCAACCTTTCCCTAAAGGAAACAAACTCGTAAAAACCTACACCTTCTTTCTAAGTTTTAATATGAAAAAAGTAATATTATTCCTATTAAATCACTAGAATTTGTAGTCTCCATACACCTTCCCGGGTTTTTGTAGCAAAAACTTATTGCGGTGCTGCAAGTTTAGCTTGAAACAATATATTTGTTAAAAAGATTAGAATATATTGCCCATAAAATTTAAATTTATCTCAAAAGGGGGTACAGGGGTTTTCGTAGTTCTTTCTAGTTGTATTACATTTGGTTTTTTTTTTATTTCTGCAGCCAATTAGCTCTTGTGCGCTCGTTGCTGCGTCCTTACGAAAACCGTGCCTGGGGCCAGAGTAATTGGCTATTACTACGTTTTTGGCTTGGCGATGGCTTCGCGTACAAGGATGCAAGATCGCCCAGTGTCTGGCAAGGTGGCACTTATCCGCTGCAACAAGGACTTTGTCGCAGTCGTGCAAAGAATGAAACGCATACTGGTCTACTGCACAATATTGCACCACCAAATCCTTCAACACATTTTCAGCGTTTGATAGGTAATAAATTGAGTGAAGACGAACAGTTTGCGACCACATTTTTGAATTCAGTGCTCAGTCAGTTGAACTGGGCATTCTCAGAGTTTATACTGCTGCTGCAGGAGGTAAATACTTGTACATATATTTAAAGATTTAAGCGTAATTAAACTAAATGCCTCAATTATATTTGCTAGATACAAAACACTGCACAGCGACAGGAGAACAGTATCTTCGAACCGAAACAGCTGAAAATTTGCTCAATGTGCTTTGAGTTGACCGTTTCGCTAATGCGTTGCCTGGAAATGATACTAACTGTTGTGCCAGAAGTTGTAACCGATGCATCGCGTCCAAACAGCGATCTACTGCTGAATCGCATTTGTCAGTTAATTAGCCAAGTGCTCTCGCGTGTCACAGTGCCGCCGGGTTGCTTTCAGTTTGTCGTCGATATGTGCTCGGCAGATTTAAATGCTGTAACACATTTTCCCATAGTCACAGCAGCATTGGGCATATTGTTGGCACTTATGCGTTCTGAGATGGATAACGATCAAATGCCGCAAAAGGTAACACGCATTTCACGTGCCTTCCTCACTGATCCAAGTTTTCAATTTGCAACGCTTGAATTTGCGCTCGGCGAGATACGTACGCCGGTGCAGGAGCAAAAAGAAATACCACGCGGCAATTTTGATCCTTCAGCGCGTCCACATATTGATCCATTGACAAACGATCTACGCGTACCAATGCCGAATAATTCGAAGCGTATACGAGCTGATCCGCCGATTATCAAATTTGCCTTAAGCGATTGTAAGTAATAAAAAATATTAATTTATTTTTATATTTAAAAATGTTTTTTTTGCTTGCTTATAGTTCCTACACATGTCACCAAAGAGGAAATCGCAGATGTCTGTCGTATGATAGAGAATTTGCGCCATAAGCAATCTTTACTCTCGGACATAACACTGCCATCAGAGGATTCGCTCTGTCCCATATGTTGCGCCAAGCCCATTACTGCCGTCTTCACACCGTGTAAACATCAATCGTGCAGCGATTGCATACTCCAGCATATGATGAATTCGAAAGTGTGCTTCTACTGTAAGACACTAATCCAAACAATTGAAACGCTCGATGGTTCACTTATTTATACGAATGAGGATGAGCAGCCGCCAGCAGTGCCCGAGCCGAACTAAGCGGAAGTTCAATGAATAATTGCTCTGTCTAATCCTACCCACTCAACCCACTCAACCCACCTATACAACCCAACAATCGAACCCGTTGTATGCTGTGCACACACACCCCACCATCTCTAGTCAAATTCCAGCTAGTCACTAATTTTTAAGCTTTAATGGTAAACATTATATTTTTTAATTTTATAATTTATAATATATTATTAGCTGCTCCTGCTAATGTAAATATTTAAGTTAACCCACTGCTGCCCAAGTGTGATAAATACGCGCGATCTTCATATATTTTAGTACAAAATCTGCAGCTTCTGAGAGCTAAGATACTCAAATATTTTTTTTATAAAAAATGCAATAAATAATAATAGACATAATTTTTGTTATATTTTAATTTGCAATTTAATATTATTCAACATTGCAACATTTATGCGCTATGTAAATTTAACAGTTTTACAAGTGAACATTTTTTATATTTTATATATAATTTAAATTTTTTTAACGTATTTATTTATTTAAAAACTTATAATTTTCAATTGAGCTTTACTTAGCGTAATAATAGTTTTAGTTTGTAAATAACTTATATGTGTACAGCTTTAGTTAAAACGTTGTTGTTATTTAATTTGATTTTGCTGCCGAAGTCGTCAATATAGTTTTAATTTGTGTTAATATATATAAAAAATAAATTCTTTAAGCATACATACTGCCATGACTTACACAAATATAAATATATATATATCGTATATATAGATTTATATATAACTACTATTTACTACAATTACACATATACAGTATACAGCATTTGTTTAGTGAAATTACAGTTCCATAAAAAGATAAATCTTTTTTCTCAGGTGGTTCAATGACTCATTTTTTTTAGACTTATACAGTATAAAATATAATTTATTCTTTCTCTTTTTAAATTTGTATGTATTGTCATCTCGAGAGGTATTATACTTAAAATATTTGTTTACTTTTAACGTTTAACAACAAAGTTGTAACATTTGTTTTATGATCTAGTAAAAATAATAAGAACAATTAAAAACCAGATAAATGCAACTTCGATATAACCGAAGATTTAATACTCTTTACAAGCAGTTGTGAAATTATAGAATACTGGAGTATAACAAGATCGACTCGAATGTTAAAAATATAAAAAGATATAAAAGCGGCAGACTTATGGCAACCGAAGAGTTGGTAAGGAGTTTGTAAGGACTATGCAAGGTATGGTCCTATTTATGGCAATTGCATTGTTATTTGACTTTACAATAAAGGAGTTCGTTTGCAGAAGTCTATAATAGTGGGGACACTTTTTGAACGCCATTCACTTGGAGTCACTTGCAAAAACATTTATTTTGCAAACGGCTTATGCAGCTCACAAGCTTCCGGAAATCATGAAAATTGGGATTGATGGAATTTTTGATCCAATAGTTGGAAAATTTAGACTTTGTACAGCAAGTGTTACGCGCTCCTTACGTTCCAACAATCAACGAAAGCTAAACATCGGAAAGCTGCAAACGCAATAGACCGTCGACGCCTGCGAAGCGTGAAGGGAAACCTCTTCGTCTTCTGAAGATGTATGCAAACAATAAAGACCCGGTTCGCACTATGACAAATCACGTGAAAAAACACGTGAAAGACACAAACATCAACTTTTTGTCGATTATAAAGCCGCTGCCCGCTGCAAAAGGAACTATCCATCATACCATTTACGCTTCATGAAGTACGATTTTCCAGAAAGAGTCTGAACAAAATCTTTAACGCTATAATAAAGGTGCATCACTTCACAGCGGAAGTTTGCAATGATCTCCATGATCCATTATTCTGTACTCCATTCTTGTATAAATTTTCGGAGGTTTGGGATAGACTCTTCGTCGCTTGTATTGCTAGTTTCGTGGCTGCAAGAAGTTTTATCGCAGATTTAATATAGAACATGGCACTTCTCAACAGCTCCATCGTGTAATCAACCATATAATCGGTGCTTTTGGGAAAAAATAATACTGTAATAGCGTCTTTATCGATTGCAGCAAGCTTTCAACCTTGTGAGGCATACTAGATGACGAAGATCAAAGATGCTTTCCCGACTCAACACTCTTTATGGCAGGGTGTCACTTTTCTACTAGAGTGCAATTGAGTATATATAACCTTTCATCTAGGTTTAGCTGGGTTACCGCAGTGTAGTGCATTCCATTTTTACAGCGGATCTTCCTGTTCCAGAAGCGGAAACCATGGTTATAATGTTTATTGGGTCAATTTTTGACGATCTTAGCGTATCTGCATAATTTAATGGATAACGATACTTCGTTAGATTAATATCAAGAAAATTGAGTCCAAGTTGGCAATATTCTATGGGAGCATAGAATATTGCCGACTTGGACTTGCATCAGCGATTGGAACTCAATCGTATATCATGATCTAGATCCATACAAGTAAGATTTGAATACGTTTTCTAGCGGATCAGAGACTCTTCGGCTGGTGTACCTTGACAAACCATTTAAGGACTAATTCCTGGAACAATTCCCTGCAACTAGGAAACGTTTTACTATTCGCAAAAAAAAAAATAAAAATTTAAAGAAGGAAACGTTTCTACCATAGCTTTCATATTTTACCTCAATTTAATATTAAGGGTACTGAAAAGTCTCCTTACATAAATATTAGAAATCATTTAACAGAAGTTTACCAGCCCCAAATCGACTTAGAAACCATATCAACACTACCAATTTACTTTGAATCAACTAAATTCAACAAAATTTTAAAATAAACTTGTAAAATTCCGGAGCAGTCCTAGTCGAATGCAAAAAACACGAAGTCTCTATATTTTACCTTTTCCGAGATCCTTTCGTTCATACGGACGGACAGACAGGCATGGCTATATCAACTCCTCTATTACTCCTGACCATAATGGGGATAACTTTTATTTCTACCAGTTACATACATTTGCACAAAACCAATAGGCTCTTGTAACTTCGGTACATAGATAGGTTTGGAAGTCGGATCTATAGATGAATTATTAAAATATTCTGTCATCTAAAAAAGTTTTGCTCATCATCCTCATTTTTATTATTTTTGACGTGACGCATCACGAATTTATGCTTCAGAAACAGGCAATCAATGGACCTTTTTATGTGGAAGTAAAATGTTTGAAAAAGGGTCAATAGAGTGTCAAATTTCAATTTCCGATACTAACCAGTCTTTATATGCGGTTTTTGCTTTTAAATATTTCAAAGTTTTTGGCAATACTTGTGGAACTTACACCCGGAGGAGCTGACAGACGGTCAATGCTAGATTAATTTCTCTCTGTTTCCGGCTTCAAAGAACTTAGGAACGAATAGTATACGAGTATACATACTACATACAAGTAAAGAGTATGCAAAAAAGAAGAAGAAATATTAAGCAGCTATTTAAATAATTGGTGTGCCCTTCATTGACGTAGATAATTCGTTCGTTCTAAAGCTTTCCGCAATTATAAACTAAACTATGCGCTATATTTGAGATGCAAGAATTAATTTAACTACCAAATACTCGCAGTATTATATGTACTACTGCTAATGTTATCGTCTAATAATTGCTAACTTGCTTTTGCTTTGTACCTACAAGCGTTTCCGGTTTACACGTACACTGCGGCTGGACTCAGAACGTGATATGCAATAACCGCGAATGGAACATGGCGATATGTATCTACAATATATGGCATGCATTCGAGTGCATGCGATGCGAATGACGCCCGGAATGATGTCCAAAACCGCTGCAGCACTGATGTGCTATGGGCGCATTGTTACGCGCGTGACTGAAACTCTGGCTCTGGCTTAGTTTGGCCTCGTGCAGTGCATGGTGGCAGCTGCTGTGATGCATGGGCGTGTGGCTGTGGCTGTGTGGTAGAGTAAACGTAAAACAAAATTCGGTTGCAACAGCACTAAACTAACTTACCCATGATTACATATACTCGTATCGGACATGGAATTGGGTAGCATTGCAGCTCTTGGTGGCGGTGGCAACGGCAGCATTAATGGACAACCACCCATGTCACCAGCATCGCCTGCGCCACCACCGTCATGGCCAAAGACTGCTAGACGTAAATTTGCTGCTTTTACATTGCGTGTATCGACCTCTTGCACCTCTTCAATCATTTTATCCAGTTTTTCCATGGCCTTTGTTTGCTTGGCAGCCAGGAATGCTTTACGCGCTGCCTTTGACATTGTGGGCGCCGAGCAAACACTACGTACCGGGGGCGGTGAATGCATTGAAATGGAATCTTTTGATGTCGGACGACTTGTATTATTATTGAAAGCAGCCATTGAAACCGGGCATGCTTGTATTACGGGCGGTGCCGTGGATGTCATGGCTGTATGTTTGGACGCTTTTGTTTTAGCTGTTGCCGCCATTTTGGCAACAACTGCAGCTGCGCCCAGTGTCGGTGTGGTTTGCTGCACTGTTGACGTTGTGGGCGCATCTGTTGCTGCGTCAGTGCTCCTAGTTGAGAAGGTGATTTTTCTAATTAGAGTAGTAAAACAAGCGCATATTGGTGCCAAAATAAACCATGTATGTGCAGAGGAATATAGTATATGTATGTATGTGTTTGCTTACGCCGTAAACTCAGTAATTTACTCACTTTGGTTTTGTCTGCGTCTTATCCAGCGATGTAGATGATATTGCCGATTTTATATTGCTACAAGAAGCCGATTCACGCGGCGGTGCAGTCGATGGTGGTGTCGCCTGATCCATAGCTGCAAGTTCTTCGGGCGTATATGTATCCGGGTGACTGGGACGTGGTTTTGGTGGTGCGCTGCCAATGCGAAAAGCTGGTCCAGGACTAAAGGGACATGGTGATTCCAGTATGCTGCTGTTATTACTTGCAACTGAATTGCGTGACATCTGTATGTCCTCGAGAAACTCTTCAGTGTCCAGTATGAGTGAACCGAAAATATCGCTGGGCGTGCGCATAAAGACGTGTCCGGTAGAATTTGAACGAGATTCACGATATCGTTCGTCTTGCATGCCGCTAGTACTAGCACCGCTGGCAGTACGTACCGGCGAATTGGCAATGCTGCGTCGTGCAACATCTTTGAATGTAACTGGCGAATAGATGCGTCCAGTGCGATCTTCGGTTGATGTTGCCACTGCAGCTGCAGCGTTTGGAATGGGCATTGCAGTTGCGCCGGCTGCTTCTTTGCCAACTGAGTCATCCAATACAGCAGCCTTTGCACGTTCAAGCGGTAGCGGACTAGGCGCCGGCATTATTGCTTTTGTCATGGGTGTCGCTAAAATACGTCGCTCAGCAGTATTCGCTAGCGATGACATAGGATGTAATATGCCTGTGGATAGCTGCAGCGGTATGCGATTTGCACGCTCTTCCAACCAATAGGTCTTCATTGTGCCTTTACCCTTAACATCGATTTCACCGCGTTCTTCTATTTTATAAATCGGCCCAATCAACTCTTTGGTGGACTGTGAGATATGTACCTTCATGGCGGTACTGGTGGACTCCATGCGTGAAGCAGTATTTACAGTATCACCAAAGAGACAATAGCGCGGCATCTTCAGACCAACAATGCCAGCAACAACAGCACCCGAATGTACACCAACACCTGGCGGCAGAGCAGAAAATTAATATAATAAGGAACATTAATGACATTTATGTAGAGTATATGCACTTACGTATGCGCAAATGCTGTCCCGTTGAGGGATCCTTCAGATCCGTTATGGCATCAACCATATCCAGCGCCATATCACATACTTTCTCTGCATGATTAGTATCCTTCTCCGGTGCACCGGAGACAACCATATAGGCATCACCAATTGTTTCTACTTTATAGACAGAATTACGCTCGGTCAGCGTATCGAATATGGAATACATGGCATTTAACATGGAAACAACTTCCATTGGTGTTATGCGACTACAGATTTCCGTGAAGGTTACTATATCGGAGAACAGTATCGAAACACTGTCAAACATCTATGTATGGAAATATTATTGGAGTAAAAGAAAAAACAGTCGGCATTGAAATAGACAACTCAACTTACCTCACATGTATCTATGGGATTCTCGCCACGTCGTAAACGATCTGCAACCTGTCATTGGTAAAAATTGAAAGTTGCGAATTACATATGCAGTTGGGTATGTAAATTTGAGAAGACAAAACATTAAACAAAACACATGAGCTTTTACACAAATAATCAATAATGTTCAAAAAGAAGCTCAGTTTACCCAAGAAAATTAGAATACAGATGGTGTACAACTTTGATAAAATGTTATTTGGTGATGAAGCTTGGATTTATTGGTACGACCCGGAAACCAAACAGTACAGCAGAAAATGAGCAATTAAAACCAGTTATTCATCAAAATAGGTGCTGATGTCTATTTACTTCAGCAGGGCAAAAAATTTAACTGTCATTTTCAGAGCGTATATGGTATATCTTCCTATCTGGATCCACGTATGATATTTTATTGGAATAAGTATTTATCGTTTGAAGCTAAACTCAACCACAACAAAATAGTTTTCTAATAAAAATTCAGGTAAACAGATTGAAGAGGAAATGGGGTATATTATACATTTAAACTTTAACGCTCTTTTTCTATATTCTCCAAGGTCTTCTTGTTCATAGCCAGACAAACGTACATTTATAAATTGACTTGACTTTTTTTAGGGGGTCATTTTTTTTAGTGCTCAGATTTGACCCTAATAGAATGTTTTATTTGGACTGATACAAAATAAACCAAATTCTGTTGCTTTTACAACAACAACATACTTTCCATATGGTCAAGTTTGGTTAGTACAAGATTTGTTCCGGAGAAAGCTAACCTTTTTGACAGAATCTACATGAGCTGCCACTTTCTATTTCCGGATAAAATTACCCTGTTTTTACCTTGTCTAATACACTCGTACTTTCCCAAAATTCATACTAACTACGTTTTTCTTCACTTTTACAAGGTTTCTAAATATGCCTGGTTCCCAGACCGCAATCTACTTAAGCCATAATTTTCCAGATCTATGTTGTGTAGATAATTGTATTATTTTCCTATGTTTTTACCCTGCCCGATGCCCTTGTATATTTTTCCAAAAGGCTTCCTTGTTACGTTTTTCTCGATTTTTACAAGAGTTTAAAAAATCCTAGATCGCAAGAGGGCTGCGGTCCAATAAGTGGAAAGGCTGCATCTACTCGTGCTTACTTATTCCTCTCTTCATTACCTGGTATATTTGCATGGCTGGATTTTTTTATTTTTACTTTATTCGTTCTAGCCGGATTGTTCAGATATTCAGGCATTTCAATGCCAGCTAAGACTTCACTGATTTCCGTTTGGATAATCGCCTGGCTGTCAGAGAAAATAACATTCTTATTCTTATACACTTTGCTTGATTATGCTGATGTAAGCACATCTTTCTTTGACTTGGATTTTTACCTTAAATGTACAAAGAAGTTTTCCTAACAGTTTGAAGTAAGCTATGGATTGCCATAGGTTACCGTTTGAGATCGTGTCTGGCCAGAAGATACGACAGATAATCCTCAAACATTTGTTGACGAAAGATTCAATTTTCCCGCCAACCATGCCTGAACCCATCCGCATCACTGAGCCGTCTAATATGATGGGTTTTATATATTTTTATATTCGATCTCAAAGAAACTGTAAACGTGCGCCATACTTTGTCCATCGTTCGGAAATCAATTCGCGCTTTGCTTATACGCACAGCTGAAGCTGCTGCAATACAGCTGTTAAGATAGGTGAGCTATCTTCAATGGTGCCAGATGGATCCGCTTCGTTTTTAGAGGTTCATTTTAAGATCGATTACACGAGCATTAGCTTCCAAACTCCGAGTGTTCGCTGCAGCACCAATATGCGTGTGCGCCATGAAGCAGATGTCATCGGCGGAGTCAATGTAGCCACTGTAGTCCTTCTGTCACATTCGCGTTTGTGTATTTTAGGAATCCATCGAGAACCACTGTAAACAGAAGTTCGGAACCAATTCTGTTTTTGCCGTAATTTGGTGTTTAATGTTGACGAGATACTGGCTAAGATGATGAAGGCCAGAATTTTTTGTATGAAGTTTAAAAGCCTTACACCGCGTCAGTATTCGCCCATGTTTGGAATAGTGACGATCACCCCCTTATTCTAGTCATCTGGGATGGTCGAATAGTACCATGGTTCACATAAAATTAGGTATAGGGCGCGTGAGATGACGTTTTCTGTAATTAAGCAGTTTGAATTTGTTTCCAAGTTGGACGCGCAAGGGCAGATGACCGTTCTTTCTGAAACAGTTGGAGCATGCCGGCGTTTTCAGGCCTTCCAGGTGGAAGATCTGTCAACGTTGCTGTTGTATTCAAATTCCTTCTGGATGTAGACTTAACCGTCTTAGCAGATTGTGAACCCATGCGGGAACTCGCAGGTGTATTTGTGGATGTCAAGGAGAGGAAATTTGAGTGTGGCCAATACAGATGAAATACAGATTGGTTTCAGAAAGGCCGAGAATTTGAATTTGGTAGTGTACAAGCTCTCTCCCAAAATGAGCGAGTTTAAAAGAATCCTATTTGAGTCAGTTATTTAAAGCGAATGGTTTTCATTTCATCCTTCAACGGTAGTTGTTGTAGCCGAAGCTTGTTTTCGTTTCTTGAGAATAAATTTTTTCGGGCTGGTCACCAGAAATTTTCTATGAATTGAGCAAAATCAACCACCGAAGAAGGATCATACTCCATCCAGATATATTCATACTCCATCCAGATATATTCAGACTATTTGTGAAAAAAAGAATAAGTCAAGCGAAGCGAAAACGAGGCAAGTAAATGGTACTAAATTGTTATGCCTTTTCCTATTTGAAATAAATATATACAAAAAAAGTTTATACCTGTTTCGGTATCATCTGATAAAGCAGCTCATCTGTGCGTCGCATCTCTTCATCCAGTTTACGCATTGATTCTTCAAGTTTTTTAGATTTTTGCTGCTCCTGATCCAGCGCTAGTTTAAGTTCCACCGACTGCTGTGTGCCAGCTAACATCAGATCTCTGCAACGTATTTGTACTCGATTATTAAACGATATGAAATAAATTGTATTATTACTAATTATTACCTGCTAAAGTCATGCATTGACAAATCGTTAATATAGAGGCCCGTAGTAATGAGTGACGTCAAATCCGGCATAACTGGCGTGCCAAGAAACATTATCATGCGCCAGTTTTCCATGTAGACCATTTGACCTTCATCATTGATAAATGTAATTAGAATTTACCCTTGTGGCAAGCACAAACCCAACGGAATATTACCTTTCAAACGCAAAGACTTCTCTGGCTCACTGCCATCATCGTGCAGCAACAACTCCTCCTTCTGTGCATCCATACGCTCTGCCACCGGATCGACCGTCACCAGTTCGAATATGTTATTCGTGCGATTCAGTATCTAATTAGATGTGCAGTTAATTAGTTTATACATACGTAATGCAATTATATAGATACAACTACTCACAGTTTGAAATTTAAATGCAATCAGCGGGCGCACCAAATCAAACCAGGCTGTTATCTTTTTGCCGAGCAGCTCCGGTAATATGACCATCAGCGAATTTCCAATACTGCGCACAAGCATATCCGCGCTGTATGAATGACGAAAATGTGTGAGAATTAGTATGTCACTAGATTACCAACTCATACTCACCCGAATACTATGCAAAAGGGAAATATTTCGAAGAGCACATGTGCACTAATGGGCAAATGTTTCTCCTCGCGTGTCATAGCCAACGAAGCAAGCGTGAAAGCGCGGTTATCGAATGTTAGCTGAAAGGTAACATGCACTGTATCGAAGAGTATCTCTTCGCGCACCAGTTCAATGTGCATCTCCTTGTGGTAGAAGTAACGTGCCACCTCGCGTATCTGACCCATGGTATAGTAGACGAAACCACGACGCTTTGAGCGATAGTGTAGCGTTAGACCCTGTTTGGTTTCATTCTCACAGATGAAGCTGGGCGCACGCATACGTGGATATGAGAACTTGAGATACTCGTGCAAATTATCCAAACCATTGAGAAAATCACGCATGTGACGTCCCAGTACAGAGAGTACACGATCATAACCATATTGACCTACGAAACCGACAAAATAGACGCCCATTTGATCCATGAATTCGCGTTCCGAGACACCGAGTACCTGTAGTGGAATGGAGAAAATATGTTTGATTAAATAAAAGTAGCTGATATATTGGGTGTACCAGTAAGTTTCCGCTTTTTTTATATAAAAATTTGTAGTTCAAAATAGCAGTTTAGATATCTGGCAACAATGTTCTACACGCTTACGCTAATACTATGTTGAAGCACAAGGCAATATGAATAAGATAATTTGGATCTATACATCTACATAAAAAAATTGGAATGCATGCTTTTAATGCCAAAATGGCAGCTCTTAAATAAATGTATATGAATATAAAAAAAGAACTTTTTTAAATTTGTATTATTTGGTGTCTTTTTGACCAGGTATGGAGATATCTCATTATTCTTGACATTTAAAACATCTGCCGCCACAAGACTACAGCAGCTGGTGCGCCTTCCTGAATGCGCTCATGACCGCTCGACGCTTTGTGCGTGTTTGAATAAGGAATCTAGTCCCAGTATATATTTTAAAACAACTGATCTATCATTAGTAAACAAAGAACAAGAAACAGTGAAAACAGTGGGCATGTCCTAATGCTTCGAAAAGGTTATGGTGACGGTTTTTTGTGATTCACTTCGAAAATTTTGTATTGACTATGAAAAGGCATCAACTGGAGACAAAAAGTATTCTTCTTTTATTACAATGCACCGGTTTACACTAATGACAAAGCAATGGAAAAATTGAATGAATTTCATCCGTATTCTTCAGATAAATATCTTTCGTTAAATATCCCAACATGAAGAAATGTCTTAATAGAAATAAAATTTTATCAATTGAAGTTGAATTAGAAACACGCGTAATTTCGAGATCATCGTTTTCTTTGGAAGTTTTGGAAGTTTGAACGTCATTTAAGTCAAATGCTAAAGGAATGACAAGTTATTTCTTCTTATTTAGGCTTATTAGTGCCCCTCACAAATTTCAAACTCAAATCATTTTGATTGGTCTACAGGTAACATAATATCGCCTTCCATATAATATTATCTTAGAATCTAGGCAAATGCGCGATGCCATACCTCACGTATAAGAAACAAAACCAACTTCGCCGTATGTCAGCATTTTTTCAACGCAAAATTTTAAAATAAACTTGTACAATTCCGGCGAAGTACTAGTCGAATGCAAAAAGAACGAAGTCTCTATCTATTATCGTTTCCGATACCTTTTCGTTTATACGGACGGACAGACAGACAGACGGACATGGCTATATAGACTCCTCTATTACTACTGATCATAATGGTTGTTACTTTGGGGGGTCTCCGACCATTATTTGCACAAATCCATTGTACTCTTGTACATTTGGTACAGGGCCTAACTAGGCGGTGGTACGTCTTTTTGTAGTAATTAAGCTTTTTATATTCGAAATCATTTAAGATAGAATTACGAGGGCTGCTACATATATTTCTAGCCTGAGCAACAAAACATGTTGCCAGATGCAATCTGGCGTCTCCATCGTAAAGTCTGACATTTTTTAGGCCTAACTTACGGTTAACCTGAAAAATTCATCTTAGCCAAAAAAACCGAATTAAACCGTAAACATTTTCGTGCAATGATTTATTACGATTTTCGACGTGCATTATCAAGACAAGAGTGCAATCAACTTAAATCAAAATTTGGTGATGAAGCTTTATCCTTGGCCACTGTGAAAAACTGGTGCAACGAATTCAATTGTGGTCGCAGTTCGCTCTGTGAACTGATAAAGCAGGATCGTCATGTGACATACCGTGAGATTGAGGCATTTCTGGGCATTAGTATGACTAGCATACCTAAAATATTACATGAACATTTGGTCTTCAGAATGGATTGTTCACATTGGATACTGCATAATTTGGCAATCGCTGAAAAGAAGGCTGCGATCAGTAAACGGTCAAAAGCCGTCTAACTCGTGACAATTGAAGAAACGTGGATCGTAAGAGCCCAAAACCAAATAGCGAGCAAAATCCAACAAAATTTAATCGCTCGCGCAGCACATCGAAGTAAATGATTGCTTGTCTCTTCTCGAAACCCAGACCGTGCCGCTTGTGGAAAGAAGGAGGTTAATTCTGAATGTTATACAACCATTTGTTTGCCTGGAGTGTTCGATGAACTGAGGAAAACCAACCGACGAAGACGAATCCTTCTTCATCACGAAAATGCGAGCTCTCACACTTCGGCCGTAGTAAATGAGTTTTTGGACGTTCAAAACATCAAATTGATGGGTCTTCCGGCGTACAGATCTGACTTGGCACCAAATGACTTCTTCCTGTTTCCTCACATCAAAAATAAACTGCGCGGACAGCGGTTTTCATCTCCCGAAGAAGCTGTTGATGCTTCCAAAACGCATGTTTTGTTTCTTTTTTACCGCTGAGCTAATTGGTATGATTTTTCGTATAGAGATTGTTGGGACGTTGGAAAAGAACATAGGCTATTATTTGCCAAAATCGGAGGGTTGGTGCCACACGCTTCATATAAGCGATAAACAAAAGTTTTTATATCTTTGCATCGGGAGAAATAACCATATTAATTTTACTCACAATCAGAGCGAACCCCGCACTAAGTTTTGCAAAGTTCGTCAACAAATTAATTTACATACTCTCCTATTCTCATATAATTTTCTATGTTTGGCTATTATTAGTAGATGGGTCCTAAGGGTCGTATTCTCTGTGGACTATTGAAATAAACATAAAAAGTTACACGCTCTTCGTGCACAGCAGCTGTTCCATTTGCTTCATATGTAACTGGAACATTTATAAATTAATTTGATCATAATTAAACCACAGCTCTGCGCAATGATTTCATTAGATTTGGAACGCTTCGAATGCACAGAGCGACTTATCAAGAGATAATATATACCAATGCACCAAAATAACTCCCAAGAGAAACATTCAAGGATGGCGCTTGTAGTTTTAGTTTAGAATGCGTGTATGACAAAACAAACCCAAAATATTTAGACGTCCAACTAAAAGATCAAACTGATTCCCAAACGTCTGACTCTTAATTACCCAACAAAAAGTCTTCGAAAATTGAAGTTTCTGAAGTTCGCATGCTACCTAACATATAAGACATTCTAAGTAATAGCAAAGTATTGGCCAACACTTTGATTAATGTACATATTTACGTGGGAGTATATGCTTCTTTTGGTTTTAATAGAAAATATATTTAAAGAAGGAAGAAGAAACTTTCGAATGTAACCCAAACATTGCATATGCATGAGTACGGTCAAAGCGTTAATAAGATTTTCAAGTTAATCTTGATTGATGCGCTTTTTGCTTTACGCATTAATCATACGCAACGTCTGAACGTCTGACATGAGGATACCCCATGGACAGAAAACTCGTCGCTGTCAGCTTCTTCCGTTTGTTGACTTTAATTACTTACCTGTTGCGCCTTTTTGGCCAATTTCTGTAGCAAATTCTCCGGATACACTTGATGCACACTGAACGATGGTGAGTCGATGCCTGCTTGCCTTCGTATGTCTTCCCATTTTTCTTCGCCGTAAACGGATTTAATGTATTCCGAAAGATTCTCCAGCAGCAGTCCATACATTGCGTGGCTTCTGTATTTCTGCTTACTGGCTTTGTTGGTATACTAGTTGCTACTTCCTGTTGATGAATGCTACTCAGTTTCGTAGAGTTTAGTTTGCAGCGCTTTGTGGCCTCTCAATTAATTGCTTTCGTTTGAAACATTGTGTTGAGTTTTACTGTTTCGTTTAGCTAGAAAAGATAAAATTTATTTATTAAGTATATACATTTTTGGTAAGTTTCATTGTTAATTAGGCTTAAATTAATTGCGCCTCATTAAATATGTGAGAAGTGCAATTAATTTGACAGTGATTCCAAAAGTTTTGCTGCGTCTTGTGGTTAATGTTGTCTAGATCTATTACTGTCTCTTATTTAATTTAAAAGATTTATTTATTTTAGACATTTGGTTTTTTTTTTATGAAAGTCACTTATAGTTCCGGAAATAAATATGTATTTGTGTTTTAGGCGCAAACATAAATCTTCCCACTGTATCATTTGGCCTACAGCAACTGCTTTCGCTTTTTTTATGTGGTCTATAAAATTTTTATTTGATTTTAAATTGTTTTAAATTATGTAAAAGGGCACTCAAACTAGCAAAGCATGCCACAAATTTTTCGTACTTTGCTCTCCTTTTTGGCATTGGGGCGAAGCTCTACAGCCAACAGGCAACCTTGACATACTTACAAATTTCTAGGAAGTTGTTTCAAATATTTGGCTTTAAATTGTATAAAAAAAAACTTTGTATAAATTTAAACCATTTCCAAATGTAGAAAAAATATTTCCAAAATTAAAATCACACCGTTTTGCTGCTTATGAAATGAAAAACTAAATCCAAATAATTTTTAAATCCTATGGCAAATATGAAATGATTTCAGCAAACACCTTAGTGACAATTTTTGTTTTTTTTTTTTAATTTTTTATTTTATATATTTTTGGAATTACTATGGGCACAAATTTGTTTTTATTTTAAAGAAAAGTTCTCAAATATTTAATTTGTGAGAACAATAAATTTGTTCCACTGTGCCTCACCAATACGTTGATTGTCTGTATTCATTAACTTATCAACACTTGGCCAAAGAAAATAATACTCGACTGAATATCACGCAAAAAAGTGTCAATGCTGCAATCTAAATTACCAACCGAACTAACCACAGCTGCATGGAGACAGTTTTGTTACGAAGGTTGTTCCAAAAGTATTCTACAATACTAAGCAAATGTTTAAAATTTCGTAAAAGATCAACAGTTTTAAAATCTCGAACATTGCGGAAAATAATAGTAACTCCAGATTGAAAGACATAGGACATGGTTTAAGCATCTTGTAATGAAGAGGGCCACCACCGTTTAAGTTGAAGACCCAAGAAAATATTAGTTTTCTATATAGCGACAATACTTTTAAGTAGCTCCCATAAGTATAGATCTTCATTTTTAAAAATTGTGTGATAAAAACTATATTCTGTATCAATAGGGTATGACAGAGGTATGGTAGACCCAAAAAAGTATGATATATAAATTCTTACACACTATTAAAAGTTGAGTCGATATAGGCCTGACTCTGTCTGTGCGTCTGTAAGAGCGTTCGGTTCTCTAAAATTCTAAGACCCTGCGCATGTCTAATATAAATGGCCAATGAACTTATGTTCCTTGGTATATGAGAGTGGATCCGTAGAAACCTATTCTTAACTGTACTCGTATGGTAAAAGCCGTCTCCGCTAGTAACTCGTAAAACTGATTTTTTACATATTTCTCATTAAAGTTCCGACTCCTGCTATAGAATGTATATGTGCAAATAAAAATATAAAGAAGGAGTTTAATAAAAGATCCCTGTGGTCTCTTACGAAGCAATATAAGAGACAAACACCACCAGTTCCCTATTTGCAAAACAGATGGGAGCTGGGACAAATCTCCCTAAGAGCGTGCGGAATCTTTTGCCGAAAATTTAGCGGCTAGGTTCCATCCTTTCAAAAACATAACCGGTAGAGAAGTTCAAAGGGTACTGGACAGGCCAGGCCCGCTGCCCCTCCCAGCCAATTTAATCACTAGCGAAGTGATGCAGTCCCACATCAAAGTGTCAAACAAATAGAAAGACCCCAGGTGAAGATGATCTCGACAACCGGACTCTGAAAGTGCTATCTTTCAAAGTGGTACTCGTTTTGGTACTTCTTTTCAACGCTGCATTGAAGTGGCGAACTTTCCAAAACTTTGGTTCGGGAAGAGACCGGGTCGTTGGCACATACCGGTCATTAGTCTGCTATCCTTCTTTGTGAATCTATTCGAGAGATGCCTGTTGACGAGGATACTGGCGATCACATACTATCAGTTAGGCTTCAGGAAGGCACACGGAACCGAAAAGGGGAGTAAGCTTCATCCAAAATTGGTTCCAGGCAAAGGAATATACAGTGGCTATTTTCCTGGATATCGGTTATGCTTTTGCCAGGTTATAGCGCGATGGTCTACTGTGCATCCTCCCACAGCTGTTTTTGTAATTGTGCAGTTTCTTGAACGACAGGACATTTTCGATAATTCTAGATGGTGTGGAGTCAAATATTTGTAAACACCTCAGCAAATGTGCTACAGTGACTTACATGACATACATTTGGAACACATATTGATGTGATCGTAAAACCCCTATTCGCTAGGACTAATAAATTGGGCTAACTGTCGCTGAAAAACAAGAAACACATTTACAAGGCAATCATCGCACCCGCCTGGCGTTATGGGAATAACTTTAGGCGAATGAGAATTACTGTACAAACATATATATATAAAGTACGCGTGTTGCAGGCCAAGATCATCCGCAGGTTAAAAGAAGCGCTCTGGTATATGCGCAGCAAATATAGAAAAGGATCTTAATGTCCATAAAATCGGGGATGTCATTAATAAACCGCCCGCAGGCTATATAGAAAGACTTAATAGTTACCAAAATCAGCTAGCCAGACGCCTCTTGAAACGAAGAAGAAGGGCAGGAGTTTAAATAAATAAACGCCTACAAAGGATTCTTCCTAGAGAGTTTAATTTCAGGATTATATAGTCTGTTCATTGATATTATATAAATTGTAAAAATGAATTAATTGACTTGAATCGGAGGATGATCCACATGGAGACTACACCAAGAAGTAGTAGTATCATGAAAACATGGATATTCCATTCCAATAATTGCTTATGAAAGTATACAAGATAGTTAAAACAGAAAATTTTGTGACCTTTTTTCAGTCTGTCCGGCTATTCTCCAAAACGGTTAGACCGGGTTTAATGGGACTTTTACTGCCTAAGTATTAACTTTGTTCTTTTTAGAATAAGAGTAAGGGATCCGCATGAGAAAAAATTATTATAAACACCTTACGCTGCCACCGCCAAAACGACCAATGTTTGGTCGTTCTACAACTCAAGCCCGAAAAAGGCGTAAAGAACTTCAGATGCAGATGTGCAAAACTTAGCCGGACACTAAACCGATTAGGTACGCACTGCTCAATGTAACGAAGCCCAGAATTGTTTCAAAAATAGATACCTCTCTACTTATTTACTATCTGTTATTCGCCCCATTAAGTCTTTATTAAATGCCGCCATTAGGCTTTCACACCAATGTACCTTTTTTACGTTAAATCAATAAATAATATGTTATATGAAGCAGAATTCGCAAATAAACGACTAAAAAATCCTACTAAACATAATTAAAAACTACAAACTTTGCCGAAAAAAATGATTATTAATCTACAATAACCTAATCACTACCTCTTGGCAACTTTCACGCAGAAACATTAACACATCCATGAAATTCTACAGCAAACCAAATTTTCAGAGATATCCTTATGAAAAACAAACTGTTTTCATTCTATATTCACAGTCTGTTCTTAACTTAATATAAATCCAGCAGAAATCAAAGTAATTTATACTGATCTTGTATTATTTAATACATCTGTACATCTGAAGACCTAAAGCTCCATATTAAAAAACCTGACGAATTATACATGTTCAGACACACTTTCCTCCATCGATGCAATATCAACTAATAACAACTTTGAATACTTCAGACGATATTTTCTAATAGCCTAATATTCGTAGAGTTGACAAAATTTAATGACACCGACTATTACTAGGTCACACCAAACTCACTCATGAACACAAGATAGTCAAAACCGTGCCTAACACATACCCTCCTCTATTATTTCAATAGCACACATATTTCAAGATTGTCTCGCATTCACTGCAACTCGAGATTATTCTATTCCTATCCCAATAATATATGTATCTTCTATCATACAATTTTTAAAAACTGATTTTCGCTACCACTTTTCCTGACTTTTTCCTTTTTTTAAACTTTTTTCTCCAAGAGATGCTGAATAATACTTGCTGAAATTTGTTCTTTAAGGCTTGGCGCTGACTGTAGTTGTTTCTATCCGAGGTCAAGTACTTTTGTGACAGCCCTATTATCGATTAAATCAAATATTTTATATACAACTTTTGTATTCAATATTGCATGCGCATAAATTCGAATGCAATTTGGCAGATATTCGTATACGAAGTGATGTGTTGGTAGGTTAATCTCGTAAAACTGCATGAAAAAATTTTGCAACTAAATTACTCATACGCAGTGTGGTATTGTGGGACATCATTGAATAATGTTTGAGAATTGAATTAAAACGGGTATTTTTTTTATAAACCCTGCGCACAAAAGACTAATTGCATACGAAGTATTTATTAATTGTTAAAAAATTCGTCACATTTATAAACACTTTATAGGTACTCTCTGATGCCCCCTTTAAAGCGTAGCAACCATTGTGATGAAGAGTGTAACGATCTTTTTTCTCTGTGTAGTAATTTGTCTCTCTTGGAAATGTATTCGATGACATGAATCACCTCATAAGAAGATTGTCTTAGAAACAAATTTTATCTTGTATAATCTTTCTCAAGGCCCAATTATTGTACAATAATCCAATGCTACAAATAAGTAGCCTTCGAACATTGTAAAATATTTCGAATATTCCGTCTGCTTATATATTTTACTTAAAAACAAAGTAACTAACGTCTAAATGCAAGCCAGCTTGAAAGCAGTCTATAAAAAGAGAGCCAACAAAATAAGCTATAAATAGAAACTTTTCAAGAAAATAGTAAATTGTTGCAGCTGCTCTACAAATATATTTCTACTACAAGTATTTCGCACTAATTTTCTGTAACGTCAGCTCCATTTCACTCCATTTCATGCTATCTACGACGATTTGCGAGTACATACTAGTAAGTGTCCTTTCGGTTTGACTTCCATCTCCGGTGATTTATGCTATTAGATGCCATTGCAAGTTGCTACTTGCGTAAAACACGCACAGCTCTTGCAGAACAAATGCGTCTAAGTTGCAGCATATATACAACAAACGAGGATATATATCCTTACGCATTTACAACATGCAATTTTATATGCATTGCTCGAGCCACAAGAATAGCTCAATTTGCACTTGGCAACAGTCATTCAAGGCACTACGTGTTACTGCGAAAAAAGGATATGTGATGCATGCAGCATGACATATGTTACGATTTACTTGAAGGATTTTTGTTAGATATAATCTCCATTTTCGTAGAAATCTAAGAAGCGGACAAGCACAACAAGATTACTTTTGCATGAATTCAGCTGAAAAGCTGAATAGCCAACAATTTAGTCAAGATATGCACTTCAGCTTGAATGCAATTTAATTAACGTTGATTTCATTTACAATTTATGTGCTGAAAATAGGTAAGGATGCGCTTTCAGTTAAAGGACAAAGTAATAGTTAGTCGTCTTAGTGGGCGGCACTTGGTGCAAACACTTGGCAAATGCGCAAATTGCACTCGAATCTCTTTGTCTGTCCGTCTGTCTGTCTGTCTGTTCACAATAAATGAATTTCATTGCAAATAAACTTACCTTAAATGGTGGCGACTATAAATATAAGCGACAAACTAAATGAGTTTGCCAAAAAGTGTATAAGTTGGCAGTGGATTTGTTGCCTTATCGCAAAGTTTTATTAAACATTAATTTATTTGCGCTGACTTGTGCAAAATTTAGTACATATTAGATATTAGTTGCAAGAATTATTGCTGCACTTATTAAATAATTGGCCATGAACAATGAGAGAAAAAGTGAAGTACTTTTAGTAAACAAAGTTTACAAGAGCACTTAATAGTGTTTGCAGCAAACGGCCTCGTTTAGATATACACAGGCAGCTTTGTTTCTAGGCGCATGCCGAACAATGTGAAGTGTACTTTAATGGAACTTTGTTCTACTAAAACTATTATGTACTTCAAGTACGAAGAAGGGCAGACTAATAAAAAAGTTTGCTGCTTGTGACAACTTGACGTATGCGTAATATTATGCAATATTCTACTCATTGCATACTCATGTATATGTATTTACATACATATGTAAAAGAATCAATTGATTTTTTTATGATAACCTGTACCCATAGTGTATTAAGGGTATATTATTTTTATGCAAATGTGTGAAACAGTAAGAATTGGTCGTTTCGTTGAATAAATGCGTTTCACAACTCTTTGGACGAAAGACTTTATGACGAGGAAGTCTGCATCAAACTTTTAAGCCAAATACGATCGAAAGCTTACTACATGCGCAATAAAAAACAACTGTCTGAAACCAAACTGACAATCAGGAATGATACTTCATTCATTTAATATAGCTAATGCCCTATCAAGAAATATTTATTCAAATATCTTTGAGAATATATGCAGCAGCTATCTGATCTTCAGGACCAATCACACTTCCACTGCATTGAAAAATGACAGATGCGCAACATGGAATTAAAGAAAAGAAACGGGAAAATATATGTCAACAAAAAGGAAGCCTCGGATAGAACCCTATGATGACGGCCCCCGCAAACGATATAAGGACCACGATTTACGGATATGCACCTGGAATGTCCGCACTTTAATTTGTTGGTGCAAATATTCAGCTGGTTGGTGTCCTCGACAGAAACAAGGCTGGCATCACTGCAATCCAGGAAATCCGATGGATTGGACAGGGTTGCTTTAAAAAATCGTCCTGTTTCATCTACCATAACTGCCATGAGAGTAAGCACGAATTTGGATGCGGTTTCGTGGTGAGTAGGAAACTACTAGTCGCGATATGCATTAAGGCTAAATATTTTAATATAAGCCTGATTTTTGCACACGCCCCGACGGAAGAGAAGGCCAACGATGCTTAATGTGAGTTCTTTGAGCGCTTAGAACGTTTATACGAGCGCTGTCCCAAATCGTGCTTGTTAAAATCGTGCTTGGCGATTTCAACGCCAAAATTGGGAAGGAAGGAATCTTTGGCCCAACTGTCGGTAAATTCAGCCTTCACGACAGTACCTCCAATATTGGAGAGAGGCTAATCGATTTCACCACAGGCCGGAACATGGTAGTTATTATTATTATTAGATAGTATACACTGCGACCTTTACAGGTCTATTGTGCCCTGACCGTAGTTGACCTACAGCAACTCATCCAGCCCTGCTGCCCTGAAAAAGGCCACTAGGGTTTTTGGGATTAAGTGCATGGACTGCCCTTCCTGTCACTTGGTAATTGCCAAGATATATGGGCCTGGTTTGGGTCAGAGCAGGGCAGTGTAGTTTTAGCTGGGTTAATACTCAGTCCTACCTTGGAGCACCAAGATCTTGTGATAATAATGCCCATCTTAATTTTTTCACATTGTGTGTCTTCATGTTTCCCTTTGCAGATAATAACTATGTCGTCCGCATAGCCTTGGCATACGATGCCATTATCTGTAAGAAGCCCTAATAGCTCATCCACTACGAGACACCAAAGGAGAGGTGATAAAACGCCCCATGTGGGCATCCTTTTGTGGTTTTAACTATAATATTTTTGTCAAGTAGGCTAGTCTCGACTGTTCATGGTAGTTAGTAGTACCAGATTTCAACACCTCAACATCCACAAGGCTATATGGCAGAATCCAGAACTAATTACACGCAACCAAAGTGATCATGTTTTGATTGACGGATGGCACACATTGAGAGTGTTCAACGTGCGAACGTTATGTGTTCCCAACATCCACTCGGATCACTATCGTGTCGCACCAAATGTACGCACTAGGTTCAGCGTAGTTTACATCGCACGTCCCAGCATGCAACGAAAGCTAGAAGTTGGCATGCAGCATTCAGAACAGACCGCCGAAGCTCTCTCAAACACATTCTCCGAAGTGCTCCAGGAAACATTTGAGTCTTCTTAAGATATATGTGAGTAGTAGAAACATATCACCTGCTCCATGGATAGGGCCACCAAGGTTGTCATTGGTTATACAAAACCTGTGAAGAATTCTTGCTATGACGAGGAGTGTCGCAATGCTACTGCACAGAAGAACGCTTCCTATCAGCGAACTCTGCAGTCGGGAGGAACGCGAGCTGTTAGAGAGCGATATCAAGAGAAAGGGAGAAAGGAGAATGGTCTTTTCCGATGCAAGAAAAAGAAGCAAGAAAGGCGGGAGTTTGAGGATGTTGAATGAAGCTCGAACATTTTATCAAAGGTTCAAGCGTCTGACCGAGGGTTTTAAAACTGGAGTAACTTTCTGTGAGGACGTAAGTGGAAATCTGGTAACAGATGCACAGGAATCACTGAGATTATGATCGAGTCATTATTCTAATCTACTACCTCTCCGACCCCTTTGATACCAAAGTATGTTTCAGGCAAAGTTATGCGCTATCGTGCGATTTTTTCAATCTTCTGATGGACTACATTCTACTTCAGTGGCCGTACATTCAAAATATGTCGGACTCGATTTTCCAAAAGGAAGTGATGCTGCTCGCTTACGTCGATGACATTGATATCATCGGCACGCAGGAAAGGCGTTCTCAGAGATTGAAAAACTGTCTCGTATCATGGGTCTAGCGGTGAATGAGGACAAGACGAAGTACTTAGTGTCTTCTCGCACTCCATCATCTCGTCGTGGACGGTCAGTGTCGATGGAGCATTTCCTATCTTATATCAAAGACAACCAGAAACAACAACGTCAACGCCTGGAGATCAGACGACGAATCACTTTTGTAAACATATGCATTATTGGGCTAAGCACGCAAATAAGTAGTAAAGCCCTCTGCAGAAAGGGGACGCTGATACTCCCGATCCTACTGTATGGCGCAGAGGCAAGGACCCTGATTAAGTCAGATGAAAAAGCGTTGGAAGTCTTTGAGAGGATTCGCAGGATTTTCCATCCTATTAAAATCGCGAGCTGTATAAGCTATTCGATGAGGTTAACATAGTGCAGCGTTCAGAATTACAGTGGCTGCACTGGGCTTGTCACCTAATTCGAATTGATGAAAGAGCTCCAGCACGCATGGCTTACATGGGGGGTTCAAATTTGATTGGAAGATGTCGAAATAGAGGACGATCGGGCACGCGTTGGAATGACCAGGTATGGAGAGATCTCTCCATTCAAAACAACTGGCGCCAGCGCGTACAACAACACGGAGGACTGTTGAAGGCCATTAAAATAAGGTCATAAATATAATGATCCAAAATTTGTTAGATACGAATTTTAGCAGGTTAGAATGCCATTTATATTATATTTATTTATATTTTTCAAAGTGAAGAGAGAAAATTATTTGCAAAAATTTGAAACTATTTCTGGTTAGCACGACCAGACGAGCTTTACAGCTCCTGTCAAAATGACAATGAACATTTTTTTTTTTGCATTTGTCATTGGTGCTCTACATCTTCAAACTTTTTCGTTTAGTCTGAATGTTTCTTTTCTTACATGTAAATATCATCACTCATGACATGTTTTCAACTATTAATGATCTCACCAAAAGTATTTATAAGTATTTGGCACGCTTCAGCAGCAGTTTTTCAAAATTAAAATAGAAAAGAAAAATTCTTTGTAATGAATACGTATCATATTAAAATTTTTTTTGTAAGAATAAGTTTTCACAATACAAAGTTTTGAAATACAGTTTTTATTGCTTTTATATACTTTGGATTGTTGATTTTGGGAAAATTCACACTCAATCTTCGAATCGGCTGATCCGAGTATTGGTAACTACAGGACTTACTTCCAGAGTAATAATATTATTTCGTAATATCAAAAATTGGTCCAAAAAATTTAAAATTCAGGAGGATTGGAAAAAATGACTAAAGCAAAGTTTATTATTAGTTAGTTTCAATGTTTACCACTCCATGAAGGAACCTTTGGAGACCTTAAAAATTATATAAATGTATTCCCCGTCAGCGTGGCAGTTCCATTTTGTAAAGAATACTTAACTCAAGGAATAAGACTCTTCTTACTAAGTGTCGCACTCTTACAAGTATATCTAAAAAAACATACTCATCGAACATGTACTCAAATTATTTTGTATAAAGCCAAATTGAAGGACCACTAATATGTTGCATGGGAAAATTTCATCTGTGCAACGTATATATTATTCGAATACATTTATTTTACCTCTTATTACTTTCTATTAGTTTGAAAGTATTAGAGCTTTGATCAATTGAAGTTTCCATTCTATTATTATATTGATAAGAGTTTATTATTTACAACTTAATTGTCGAGTCAAAGTCCTCTGCTTAAACCTGCGCCATTAAAACTTTTCCTCATGCTCAAGTGATGAAATAAAATCCATAAAACAAACATAACATAGCAGATTTTTGTCTTTAAAAATCCATTATTCTTACTTAACGAAAATACATTTATTTGTGCCTTTTATGTTTTATGACCATCGATGACAAAATATTGCGCTAATATATATAAAAAAAATTCAAAATATATCCTTGGAAATCTAAAAGCCAAAAATGACAAAAAAAAAAAAAAACCAAAATAAAAAGTCATAAATTAAGTGAAGCATTTCGTGATCTCATAAATTTAACTTTACTACTGGACACAGCATAAAAATTACATATACATATATAAAAAAAAAAAATGTAGCGCAAAAGCATAAATGTATCTCATTCAGATTCAGATACTCATACAATATGGTTTGAGTATTTTATTTGCATTTGAAACGAGCGCGCGCTCGGTTTTACTTGATTGCACTTCGATGCTGCCGGAGTAATCTTTATGGCTGACTTTTATTTTATTTTATTTTAATAAAATGATATTTGATTTTGAATTGCCATTTGTGGCTTGTTAAGTAAGTCAGTTGAAGTTGAAGTTGAAATATGCATGGATATAAAATTGCATAATGGGTTTTTGTGGTTGATGGCGATTCAACTTTACTAGTCATATATGTAGATATATAATATTTTTGAAGCTTAGAAACTTAAAAGAAAATTTGTCTTCATGCATTATTATTTTTCATAGTTAATTTATTATCTTTTTTTTTTATAAATGAGCCGTGATAATTTAATATTTTATTATATATATGTCAAGCAAAATAAACACAAAGAAATACTATACAGGTATAGAACTTGACGTCAGCACATTGAAAAACACAATAAAAATATATTTAAACAAATCTAAAATATATAAAACAGTATCGCCGTACGTTAGTCCCGCCAAAACTCAGAAACGGCTTGAACGATTTGTATAATTTTTGTTATGTTCGATATAATACAGGGATGGAACGGATGAAAAATCAAATAAACAAAATTACTTCAGATTACTTTTAATAGATGGCATTCGTGGTGTAACTATCAGACAATATACAAAGTTGTTAATGGGATCGGAAGTAATTCAATTCATGGGTTTGTTCAAGGAGGTAATGGGTATTGGATACGGGGTAATGTGTAATGGTAAAGGATAATGGTAATAGGTAATGCTGGTAAGGTCCATTAGACAAGTATAGACAGTTTGGATTTACTGGTTGAGGGCGAATCGGGCGGTGTTCAGCTATATGTTGTGATGTGATCTAATTAAAGAGAAACACAAAGGGTTGCATAACAGAGCATGTCGTATCAGCTAACAATCGTAGGAAGTCATAATAAATCAAATGTTGTAAAATTAGACTTGAAAAATTTCATTGTCGGCGCTAACTGAACAACGCCAGCTGGGTCCACTAGTTCATATTTATATTTTTCTTATATTATTTTAAATATATTTTATTTGGCATAGAACAAGTGGTGGTGTTATTTTTAATAAATGTATGACATCTATTTATATAGATACGGGGGCGGTTCTTTAAACATCTACGTAAGAAGGAAACTAATTAGCATCGGATCCAGCTTCACACTTGTTGACTAGCATCTGGCCGTGATACACATCAATGCTAAATATTTTTATATAAGCCTGATTTGTGCGCACAACCCGACTGAAAAGAAAGCAGACTAAAGACAAATTCTATGAGAGCTTGGTACGTCTATACGAGCAAAATCGGGAAGGAAGGAATCTTTGGACCAACCATCGGAAAATTTAGCCTTCACGGTATTACTTCCAATAATGCAAAGAGGCTAATCCGATTCACCGTAGATCGAAATATGGTAGTTAGCAGCACCAGATATCAACACCTCAACATCCACAAGACTACGTTGCTTTCCGATCCCGATCAAATTACACGCAACCAGTTTGTTTATTATGTGATTGACGGAAGGCACGCATCGAGCGTGTTGGACGTCCTAACGTTACGTGGTCAGCGTGGGGCAAGCTGCACGTCCCAACATGCAACGAAAGCTAGACGTCGGCAAGCTGCAATCAGAGCAGACCGCCGCAGCCTTCTCAAACACACTCTCCCGACTGCTCCGGGAAACCTGTCCGTCTTCTCGAGATATATGTGAGCAGTGGAAACATATCAATCAATCCATTTAAATGGAACTCTGCAGTCGTGAGCAACGCGAGCTGTTAGAGAGCGGTATCGGAGAATCGGAGACAGGAGAAACGCCTTTTCAGATGCAAGAAAAAGGTCAGACTGGAGGTTTTAAGCCCTGAGTAACTTTCTGTAAGGAAGAAAATAGAAAGCTGGTTACAGATGCTCAGGAATCACTGAGATTATGGAGGAGTAATTTTTTTAACCTACTTGGAAGCGATAAAGCGCATTCGTCCATATCCGTCGATAGAGAAATGACACCGGAATAACCAGTTAATGATGGCACTATTGTAGAGACACCGGACTATAACGAGGTCGATTCAGTTATTTAAAAGCTGAAAAATAACAAAGCGGCAGGATCTGATGGGCTGCCAGCTGAGTGATTCAAGATCAACGGCACCAACTACCGCGGAATAAGTCTCCTTTGCATCGGATACAAAATTCTGTCGTGAGGCATAACCCATATACGGATTCATTGATAGGATAATATCAGTGTGGCTTCAAACCAAAAAGGTCGACCAATGACCAAATATTCATGTTACGACAAATTTTGGAAAAGACCTGTTGGTTTATCAAAGACACCAACTACCTATTTGTCGATTATAAATTCGCTTTCGACACGGCGATACGAACGAAGTTTTTCGAAGCCCTGTCTGCACTAGTTATTTCGGCAAAGATGGTTCGCACTGTCAGGGTAGGAAAGGACCTCTCCGAACCCTTTGATACCAAGAGAGGTTTCATGCAGGGTGAGGCGCAGTCGTGCGATTTTTTAAATCTTCTGACGGATGATATTGATATCAACGGTTCACAGGAGCGGTGAGTCAGCAAGACCTTTACAGAGATTGAAAAATAGTCTCGACTCATGAGTCTAGCAATGAATGAGGACAAGACGTAGTACATGGATGGTCAGTCATGATGGAGAATTTCAACTTCAGTGCTGTAGAATACTTCGTCTATCTTGAATCCAAAATAACCAGCAACAACAACATCAGCCTGAAGATCAAGCGAAGAATCGCTCTAGTAAATAGATGCTATTTTAGGCTAAGCAAGTAAATTAGATGAAAAGTCCTCTATCGAAAGGCGAAAATCAAGATCTATAAGACGCTCATACTCCCGGGCCTACTGTATTGCGCAAAGACATGTACCGTGATTGAATCAGATGAAACGGCATTGGAAGTCTTTGAGAGAAACATTCTCCGCAGGAACTTTGGTCCTATTATAATCTGCGCGAGCTGTATGGGCTATTCGTTGAGGTTGAGATATTGCAGCGCATAAATTCGAATGGATGAAAGAGCAACAGCACGCATGGTTCACATGAGGGGCCCAAACATCATTAGAAGACGACGAAATAGAGCAATATTTACGCTGCTTGAACGCCGTTTTTTTTTCATTCTGGATTTGGTTCACTTGTTCAATGGTGCCTTGTTTTTACGAAATCAAAACTAATCCGTGGGAACAATATTATAAATTTTCAAATGTGATTTGAGTTTGTGTTGGAATACTTTTGGAAATAGTTTTGAGAAACATGGGAGCAAGCTTAAAGGACTGGCTTTATGATAAATGAAAAAGCTCTATGATCATTTTGGTGTGAAAAGTTCGTGCCCCGATACTTACCAATTCGTACCAATACTTTAAAGCTCTTGAAAGAGTGCTTTGAGAGCAATGGTAGTAGGGTAAGCGGTATTCTCTAGCTACTGCAGAAAACCTCGTTTTAGGGTACATTATGCTTGAACGCTTTTTCTTCTTCACTACAAACCTAGTTTCCAGAGTGGTCTCATATTGATGAGCTTTATCGGGAGTTTGTTAGATTTTTGTGCTTTGCATATGGAGGTTCTTTCACCAATTGGAGATAGACTTTCTATTTATTGTCTTTGGAATAGACTTTCTTTCAACTTATATGCTTTATCTAAATTTCGTATGGCTATTTTAAGGTGTTGCTTAGATTCGATGGTCTATTTTACTGTTAGTAACGGAATATGTAGTATATCTTGAGGGCTTATTGAGGGATTTTATTAATGGGGTTGAATTATTAGCAACTGTAACAAGTAATGAATTGAGGTTATCTACTACTGAGGCTTCGATATAAACTTCAGAGCTCATTGTAAATTATAATTTTTTTATATTTTACACAATTTTTTCTTTTGGAGTTCAGTTTATATGGGAGGATTATTGGCTTCTAGATAAGGCTTATAACTGTAGAGTAATCAGATAAGAGATTATTGAATGTTTGTGTTTGAGCCTTATTCCGAAAAATATTTCGAGTAATTGCAAAATCTATTCTCTGGAATTTTCCTTGACCAGTACGTAAGCTGACCACCAGTGGCAAAACCCAACTATTACTTGGATTGGAGTGTAACATAATTAGATTCTCTTGGGGTTAGTCAATCTCGAGCGCCAGAGTGGGTGTTCAGCATTAAAGTCACCAGGTGCGAGAAATCGATGTCCAAGACTTTCAAAGAATCTTTCAAAATAATCTGAGGTCACAGTATTATTTTTGAGTCATTTTAGAGAAATTAGTAGCATTTGACTTTGAGTTTTTACCTGTTTCTGTAGGGTGTTTTGACTAATGTTTTACATTGTTGCGGATTAAAGTGCATATATCCAATGCTATTTTGTGGAGTGAATGGGTGAAACTTATAGTCCTGCTGTCGGAAGGAATCGATTTCCGTTGATTGAGACTATTTCTAAGTAATTTGTTTACGGAGCAATACTTTGTGATGGAAATATTTCATGAATAATTAAATTTTTAATGTTTATAAAAGTATTTTTTTAAACCACAAAACTTGGTGTAAGAGAAAAGCCCTATTACCACATTCAAGCGATAATAAAGATTTTTTACATCAATAAATTTCTTCAACATTTCCATGAAAGTCTCAAAGCTTTTTGTAAATCTGACTTATCATTAAATTCATAATTTAATTATTGTGCCTTTATTTTAATGTGCATGCTGCAACCATACTGAGGTGTACCACTGTCGCATCTAGGCATGCACAGTGATATCATGAAGTTCAGCAATATTTAAGATTTATGTTTCTTTGATCATTAAATTAAAAAAAAAAAATAATATATTTGAAAAAATGGAGCATATTATAAACCTACCTCGCCCACAATCAAAGTGTTGAACCGAAGCAGCTAAAAATTTCAACACGGCATATAAATCTTGTCGATATATAACAATGTATATAGCTACATATACAAATATGTATTATATCTGCCTTTTAATGTTTGCGAGTAGGCATTATAATGTTTTTTTTTTGTGTTTTTAATGAAAATATTTAGTAGATACAACGGAATGATAATGTGTGAACTTTTAAATGTACTGCAGAACACAGAAATAAAAAGAATTGATGTCGCTTTCAGCTACAGATACAATATACATAAAACGCCTACAAGCGAAAAAAAGAAAGAAGATACTTTTAACAAATAATCTTTTTGGCCACAAAAGTCAAACTTTCTATTTCGGCAATACGACATTTTTAAGCACAATTTGCTGTGACACGAACAGTTGTTCATAGTACATCAAATTTTCAAAAGGCACATTTCATATTTTGATTTGAATATCCAAAAACTAGAAGCGGAACAAAAACGAAAACAATTCCTCGAAATTACGTTTTGCTGTTTTTTAATGAATGGAAAAGCAAAATAAATAAATAAATATACATCGAACAAAACGAAAATATTTAATATTTGCTCGTTTTATTTATTTTGTTGTTGTTTATAAATCGCATGTTTTATATGCGTTGCCCATTAACAGGATGTGCGCTTTCAGTGACGTCAGCTCGGCAACGTCATGAGATCACTTTTGCCAATCGAACTACAAACTCTGCACTTAGTATGGCATCTCTGTGCGGCATTAAAAAATAAAAATCCATTAAAATTGTTATACAAAAATTTGCATTTAAATGTCAGGCATTACAATGTACGCTGTTCGACAGCCTTTCAGATACACAGAGATACGCGAGAGATTGCCAATCGTTCTTCATCATAGACAGCGACATCGTTCGCTGTGTTCGCTCATCAATCAAAATTTTTAACTGCAGCTACAAGATGCTTTGTTCGCTTTGGATGTCTTGTTCAAGGCCAGTTTAAGTATACATTTAGATGTGCAAACACATATCTAATTTATGTATTATATTCTTATTGACTTGATATTGCATTTGCGATTTTCCTTGCCACATTATTTGCCTCAGTTTATAGCTAATTACGCTCATTTCATAATCAAGGTGGCTCACAAGGTCAATTTGTGCAATAAATTCGTAGATTTTCTCGCAAAAGTGAGATACATACATGAATGTCGCATGTTCTTATTCTGCTTATTAGGCATTCGAATTGGAAATTGTCAGCTCATTTCATGTTGATTTGTGACACACTTGCTCAATTAATCTCATGCCACAAATAAATAAACATTTAGTTGGAAAATAATAAATTTGAAAATAGTATTCACAGAAGTGTATTGATGTGAAGCCGGATTATTATGCGATTTGTCGAACTAATTAAAATTAATAAATCAAAACAACTATATTGGCCTGAATTCTAGATAATTATTAATTATATACATTTGCACTTTGTGTTCTAAAGTTAGCAGAAATGTTTCAAAAAAGCGGTGATGCTGCTTACCTCCGATCTGCAATGAGTAGTTTTGAGTACTCCTACTCGCATACGTCCTTAGAGTAAACAAAAATATGTTACTCATACGTCACTTTGCTTCAAATGCTGACGCATATTCTATATCTTGCCAACTGTGTTGTATTCTTTTTATTTCAAACAAATACTCATAGTACGCACAGAATACGCATAGTACTCATACAATACACACAGTATGTACTAGCAAAGTTCGCATATATAGGAATATTCAAAAAAAGATGAATTTTTATTTTTCTTGAAACATTTTTAATTATTCATAAAAATCTATTTTGATTCCTCTAAGATATAATACACTTGTGGCAGCGCTTTTCTAATTATCCAAACATTTCTAATATATGGCGTTGCGGTCTTCATTTTCCGAATCGTGATAAAATGCCATTCTTTTATGTGTCATTTCAGTTTTTGGAACAACAAAATATTAAATGCATCATCACCAATTTCATACAACAATGTTCAATTTTCTCTTTGATAAAAAAGAGTAAATGCGGGAAGCACTGCTTTGCTTTAATTTTGAACGTTTTGTCAAGGAGCGTGAAAATTTTCCCAGGAAGATTGAAAATCAGCAGAAATTCAGCAGCCTCTTGTGCATGTGGACGATAACCAGTCGTAAAAATGCTTGCCAAGCAATTATATTTTACTCCACCAGCCAATTACATACGCCTAGGTGTCATGAGAAGGTTCATGCGAAACACATTCCATGCTGGACAGAAAAAAAGTCATTGCTGAATCGCATTTTAAGTAGCACACGTCAAGCTAGTTCTAAAACTTTCTATGAAGGAAAATCGTAACAGGTAGAAAGAGTAGAAGCAGACCCCAAAAAGTATATATATTTTTGGTCAGCATCAAGGGTCTGTCTGCCCGTCTGCATGGCTATCCGTCTGAGCAACGATAACTAAGAGACTATAAAATATAGTTTGGATACTAGGTTCACCTATTCCTTCTTCAGATAACTTGTATTCAACGTATGCGCCAATTTCTAACATATGTTAATTATTATAAAATAATCTATATAGGTCCATATCAGACCACTAGAAGGGAAAGCACCCACGCATATCTGCCCACCAATCTGGCTCTTTGTATCAACAATATTTTGAGGCTGTCTATTTAGCTAGAAAAGTCAAATTTGGAGTTTTTCTATATATGTATTACCTGCAAAAAATCGAATAGATAAAGACATGCAGACTATAAGAGATAGAGACTTCCAGTTCGAAAATTCAGTCTCTTTTATTCCCTCTCCATATTAGTATTTATGACCGTTATAAGCTCTAAGCTCTATTCTGCCTGAAAACCACAAATTTAATTTATCTTACTTCAGTTCTAAAAATATTCTATATATGCCCGTAACTGACCTTCCTCCCTCCTGTGTTTTGGTAAGAACAGCATTTTGTTGAACAGCATTAGCTTGAAACGAAACATTTGATCTATACTAAACTAATCCCAATAAAATATATCACATGGACTCAAATTTTAGATTCAATTGCGGTAAAGGGTATCTCGAAATCGAGCACACTCAGTAAGCTTCTTTCTTGTTTTTCAGAAACCTCTTTTATAAAGCCAAATTCGACAGTAGTCGCAATCATTGGGGTCCCATAACAGAAGAAGTGATCCTTACTGAAATCCAACGAATTGGGGCGTTCTGATAATATTGCAGGATATTTCAGTGTCAACTATTGCTGATTGCAGAACCTGTTGCAAAAACCCATAGGAAAATGTATTTTCCAAATTTACTTGCGCGTAATGACACCGGCACATAAAAAAAGGAGTCTGTATATTTAACCAGACCCTCCTACCGACATGTATTTCGACGCGCTGAATCCGAATCTGAGAAAATTTTAGTAAATCGCAAAAACTCGAAAATAATGGGGGGAAAAAAAAACAGAAAAACTGCAGTTATAGAGGAAAAAAAACTTTGTGAATCTGGATCGAATATGATTTTCATGTAGTTCGATCTTCTAGATCTGAAGTTTATTTGGTCCGTAGCCCTTCAAAATTTGAGTAAATGACGAAAAACCAAAAAGTACAGTGGTCGTGAATAAAATTGTAACTGCTGAAGAGATGGATGAGAAATAAGAAGAAATGCAAGTTGACGAGTTCTCTAAAGAAGAGAGTTCCAAAAGAAAATTACTAAATTTAAAACCGAACATATATAGAGACAATGAGTGAAGACCCAACAAGGACTCTTAAAGCTGTTTTGCTTCATGGCTTGAGCTATTTTCGTCATGAAGCAAGGCTTCTCTTGAAGAATTTAACTTATCTTTTACGAAATTTACAGATTTTATTGGATGAAATAAAGTATTCTGAATTTCATTGGAAAGTTTGTGGTGATCTAAAAATTGCAACAATACTTTTAGGTCGACAATCGGGGCTTACAAGATATTCCTTCTATTTATGTTTTTGGGATAGTAGAAACAGAAAACATCACTAAAAATCATATCCACGTACTCATAATGTTATACGAACTATATTGATGGATTCTTCTAAATATTTGCCACCACCACTGCATATTACGTTGGGTAGACAAAGATGGCAATTGTTTTCAGTACTGAGGAGCAAAGTTTTCTGTGATAAGCGATGCAAAGTTAAAAGAGGGAATTTTTGATAGATCCCACATTCAGACTTTATTTTGGACGCAAGTTTCGTTGAAAAAATGAGCGACAATAAGAGTAAGTAGAAATGTTTCACAAAACTTGTTGAGAAATAATAAAAGTGAGAATTACAGGGCTTTAGTTGAACAGTTGAGAGGATGACGATTCCATCAAGACATAAGTGAAATGAAGGAAATTGGAATATCAATATGGACTCTTAAAAGAAATATAGTGACAGAAGATAGTTAACGAAAAAGGAACAAGGTCATTTGACAACAATACAAATGAAAAACAGTTTAAAAATCGTTTCTTTCGATTGGTGAAGTCCATTTAAAGTCCACAAAAGTATGCCAGTATCGAGATAACGTTCCTCTATGCCAAAATTCAAAAGCTTAAATCGGATAATAAATGATGATTTAATAAGCAATTGAATTTTAACAACATATGATGCTTCCTTCCGTCCACCCTTTTTTTTCATAAATAAAAAAAAAATTTTTAAAAGGCATTTATATGAGAAATGGCAGAAGCAAAATACTTGTCGTCAGTACCATACATCTTATTAATTTCCTACCTTTTTGTTTTGCTTGGTGCAAAAGCTAGGGAAATATTTAATGTGACTGTTAGCTAAGGATTTAGATCCTGATCTGGTATAGGACCTCTTACAGTCGTTCAAGCCCAACTGTATTTTCTTACTTGTATTAATTTTTGTTGTTTTCAAGTAATAAAATGTAGGAAATCGAGTTCCAAAGCCTCACTTGCGCACTACGAAAAACAAAAAAGTAAAAGTTGACGAAATATATTCAGTTGGGTGTCATTGGATAGGTACTTGAAAATCATTTTTACGTTTCTCTTATATTTTTTTTTATTTCGAATGACCATTTTCCATCTACAACGAATTAAAGTAGGTTAGCATATTTGTGTGGAAGTTGATCATTAATGGTTAAAAAATGGTTCGAAAATTCAATCTAAGCAGGGTCTAATACAATTGTGATGTAGCAATTCTATAACACACCGAGGCGGCATCGGTGAAACTTGGTATAGCAAAAGCACTAGCTCATGACCCAAGAACGGAGACAAGTTTCGATATTACTAGGAGCTTATGATTTAAGCAGGGCAAAAATCATATAGACTGGACTTAACTCAGAATACTAACAAAATGGTAATAGTCTACCTACTACCCCGGTAGGAGATTCTGTGACCAAGTAGAAGACATTAATTAATAGATAGCCACTTCTTGAAAACGAAATCATTCATCTAGCTATATAATTTGGCCATCTTAAGTCAGATGAAAAAAAAAAACGATCAATATATTCTAAATATATAATACTTAGCTTGAGTGATCCATTCATTCATTACATATATCAAAAAAATTCCAAATCGTTAATGCTGGAACTTTTATTTTGGGTATAATTGCTCACTTTTTCGGGATAATGGAAAACTTTACTCCTAAGAGCAAAAATATGTTCCATTACCTTCGGTTTGTATACTCCATTCAAGAAATAATATAATACCTGTCATTCTGATTTTTTTCAATTTAATTTTTAATTGGAGAAAAAATTTTAAAGATTGTATGAGGAAGTTTCAATGCTTACGATTCCTTTCGAACTCGATGTATATCTCTAATTAACACGACGACTTTAACAATTCTATACGGGAGCTTCGGTAATAGATGGAATACATTTCTTACAATTTAAAATTTAAAAACAACGCTGTGCTCGATGACGAGTTGCCCTGTACCACCTTTAACCTAAATTTGCTTTCTCGCTACGAGCTGGATATTTCGTTGAAATAAATATAAAATTCACAAAAGTCAAAAAATCAAGAAACAATTTTTTTCATACAAAAACTAACACTTTTAGTGGTTCAATCTGGAGCTTTGCGAAATATTTTTTTTAGGATTAATAGCTGAATTAATACGTTATACCAAATTGTTCAATTTCAATATAAACTGAACCACAACATAATTGTTTTCATACAAAAACCCATAAATGGGGGCAGATTTGTTTCGGGGCTACCCCTACTATTGGTCCGAAGTTTGAATTGAAGGGTCAATATTTTATAGCGAGAAAGTTCTGCATGTTCGTATGGACGGACAGACGGACGTCCCCATTTCGACTCCAATTTTTGTATGGATGCTACCCTTCTACAATGGTCCGATTTAGATATTTTTAACAAAACTTTTATTGGGATAGATAGATAGATTTTTCTAGTTGAACTAATGACAACCATAAAATGTTTTTCATACTAAAACCCAAAAAGGAGACGCTGATTTCTATGGTGCCACACGGTGGATCAAATTTGAGGTTTCTATCATAAACAAATATTCCGGAAAAGAATTTAAACCATAAAGCTTGGGATTATATTTGTTGTCCAATGTCGTGCAGCAATAAAAAGGAATTTAAAAGTTAATCTCTGACCAATATCTACCCACAAAATGTACAATAAAAGTGCTGAAAAATATTTCTAGCTGCATAAACATCAATGAATGTATTTATAAACAAAGAAATGAATTAAGATTCCTGTTGGAAGCGTACACCTACGAGCATATATTAGATGCATGAAAATGTATCTATTCAATAGATATAATATCTCAAATGTACTTATATGTGATGTTATATATGTAATACACGTAATGATGCGCATACAATTAATTTTCAAGTTCATTTGCGTGGGTAAAGCGCGAAGGCAACAACAGGCGGCGCAGCAAGTAAAAAGCTCAAAAAATCACACGCATACGTACGCATAAAATGTATCTCGAAGATACGTACGACACAGGCACATATGAAAGAAGACTTTTAAGACAACGGCACAATAGAAAATATAGTTCCAAAACAAAATTATATAAAAATCGTACAAGAAGCAAATAACATAGACATCAGATACAAATGTATCTACACATATTTATCGGCAGAGCAAAATCTACAAAATATATAGCATATTTATTTTTATAAAAATCTATGAAGGTGTTGCCTATATGAACGAGCGTATATTGTTTAAGGTTAAATAGCTATAATACATACACAAGTCAATATAGACAGTCAGATAGATACAGATATATATTGTTGGAAATAAGAAGCAAAGCTTTTTGCCATAGCATATATATACATAGTATATAATTCAATTATTTTTTAAAATATAATTCAAAACAAGATTTCTTTCCTTTGAACAATGCGTTTATTTTTCGTATGCTCTTTGGTTTTTAATTTTATTTAGCACCATGACTCAATGCCTTTGTTAAGAAACATAGATTATAGAAGATACTTGTACTCTCACAATTTATGACTCGCTTTTGAATGTTGCAAATCAATTCAAATCTGTTCGGTTCTTACTCATAATCAGCAGACGGCTGTGACATTGTTTGCTTTTATTTTCGTTTGACATTCAAAATAATTTATTTTTAAAATAAAAAAAAAAAAAAAATAGTGCAATAAACATAAGCAAATTAAATATCTATTATTTTCTGTTAAAAATTTACTAAATTCAAGTGCAGTGCAAAAGAAAAAAAAAAAAAAAACTTCAGTGACTTTGATTTGTTTTTGTCGAATTAAGCGATTTGCTCAAAACTTTGTAAATACATCCATAAAAATTTTGTCGTTTTTCAGATACTATACATTAATTTCGCGTGTATTCTATTAAATATTTATTTTACGTATTTGACAGCTCGAAGTGTATCGCACTGTAAGTGTATCTGCATTATAATTTATTTAATTAATTTGGCGAATATTTTATAATTGACCCAAATTTTCAGGTGTCTGTAATATATTTTAATAGTTTATGATTTTGGCATTCGTTTCTCAAGTGAAGAAAATAATATTTTGCTTAAATGTTTCATTTTGTTGAATAAATATTTCATTAAGAGAGTGAATACTGTGTGAATAATTTTCCTTTTACTGTTGAGACATCTTGAAAAATGTTAGAAAATAAATTTATCTACCATATACAATATCTTGAAAATGAAATATGATTTTATATCTCAGCTTAAAACCTATAATTTTCCCAATGATGTCACTTGTTCAGAAATATTTTGGTTTTATGTTTATATTTGTTATTATTTGTATTCGTTATATACGAAGGATTTATAGCTACCATTGGGAGCTATAAAATGGTGTGAAAAGAAAAGTATTGAATCAAAATTCCAATGGAACTGCAATTATTCAAATCGCCTCACAGATATGCGCCGAGGTACTGTTGACACCGTTCCTGTAAACAAGCTATTTGAAGTAACATTAAATAAAGTAATAAAGTGGTGGTAAATCGTAAGACCTTGGTAACCAAATAAGCGAGCTGTCGAACTTTTTGCACAAGACGTCGTTTTTTGAAATTAGCATGGTCTTGTTCATCTACCTCATCTATTTCGTCAATTAAGATGAAGATCATTTTTTGTTGTCGATTGAAGATTGCAGTTTTGAAGATATAAGGTGCGATGATATTTGTGAGACAATTCATGACCGATAAATCTATTTTCACCATTCCAAAAACTTTATTAAGGAATTTATTTAGCGATTCATTGAAGAAAATGGTTTTTCGATATTCGTTCCGCCTAATGTCCAATCAGAAAACCTAAACAATGGTCGTTAGTAGTGGCTTAGATAGCTTTTGCCCATGGTGGGATGACTGTATGAAGTTAAATTGGGGAAAGAAGCAACACGAATAAAAAAGATAAAAACGTTAATTTGGGTTGTGCGGTATGAAAAGAATAATTTGTTTGTGTTTGTAAATAGAACAGTAAACATTGAAGTTTAATAAAAAAAAAATAAAAAAAATGGGGTACGACCATTAAAATATTTTCGAGTATATATGTATAAGCCATCAATAAAAACAATTTTATAATCATTTAAAGAAGATTTCATATAAAAAACCCATAAGTTTGCCGTTGATTTTTATGAAAGCTATCCCAAAAATTTGAAAACACTTCTACAAATTTTTGTGAAGTGGGCGTTCATAAAAAGCTTGCCCAAATTATGTGGAATTATGTGATGGCTTTGTAGGAAACTACTCCAAAAAATTGGGTGTCATATTAACTTTTTTATCGTTAAATTTGGTATTTTTTCCTTGCTGGGCAGTTAACATTTTTAACCTTTTTTCCTGTGATTAGCTTTTGATCTAATGACAAATCATAATATGTACAATATTTAGTATCTTGATAGATAGATATCCTCTGATATCTGTGTTTTTCAATCAGTTTGGAGTATAATACATAAAAAAAAGTGAAGTTATTTCGAGAAAATGTAGCTTTAAGCGGAAATCGAAACACGTGCCTCCGTTTGCTCTTCATTGCTTTATTTTGGAAAAGACGTAACATTTTCTTTCTTCATTGTAATTCGTTTATTCAAAAGTATAAGCCCGGCGAGAAAGCACACCATATTACTCATAATAAAATGATTTGTTGATTATATATTATACAAAAATGAAGAATAGAGGTATGCTCGTGAAACCATTCATTCATATTGAGCTAATTGCAAAAAGTACGCTGACAATAAATAAATCTTTGGAAATGTGAAAATCTTAGAGAAGCTGAATGACTTCGTCATATAGTACAATGTTCTTTTTTGAGTACATAGAAGTACTTTTTGATAAAGATGATATAATTGCAAGGGAAACCTGTCCGATTTGATATAACATCACGTATATTCTTATACAAATTGTTCGGCTGCATCCCATAAATATTAGCAAAATACTTTAACGTTAACATTGTAGCCTTGTCAGACTTAATAGATTTTGCAAAATGTTTGTCGAAATGTAGTTTAAAAAGGAACATACGATGAACTCTTATCTGATCAATCTAAGGTTATGTTTATCCTTTTCGAGATGCCAATAGTAAGTAACCCTCCGTAAAACTTCAGACTGCTAGATCTTCCGAAGCTAAGCATCGCCTTCAAATAGCTAATCGTAATTTGGATAGTGCTCTGAAGTAGGAGAAAAGTCTATCTGCAATTGTCTAAAGACAATTCGTCTGAAAATCGATCTCCAAATGGTGCAAAAGCCTCCCTTTAAAAAGCCCAAAAATCTATAAAATCTCTGATACAAGCATAAGATACCCTTTTGGAAACTTGGCTTGTACTGAAGAATAGTGAATGTCTTTGCAAATCATCTACAATCCTTAAACTCAAAAGTCTTCCTACAAATTATTATTTAAGTATTATTTACATTATCTCAAAAAAGATTTATTTTTTAAAAATATGAATGATAGTCGATCTAAATAAAAAATGGTCATCCGAAATGAAAAATGTTTAAATGAGAAACCTAAAGATGATTTCTATCCAACGAAAGAAAAAAATACGTTCGATTCTCTACAAAATGACCCAAGGTTAAAGTTGATTAAAGATTTACATTTGGTTAGAGTTACTTGTTAGACCGATGCCCCTTTTGTAGAAAACATATTGAAGCACTAGCTTTTACCCTCGACTTATAATAAAAAGTAGCATAACTAATTACTTTTCTTATTTTGCCTCATTTGTGAACTATACGGAGAGTAGTGTATCGCCCTTCTAATTCTGACCAAACTTAACCTGTTTGCTTCTCAACAAATTTCATCTCTATACCTTAATTGAATGGAAAGATATGACAAATTTTGTTTATCGCTTATATGGGGGTTAACAGGTTGACGTCTCTTGAGCCTCTTAACATGTATACCAAATTTCATTTCTGTACCTTAAATGGTTGCAAAGATATAATAATTTTTTTTTTTCGCTTATATGGGGGAAGGAGCCACGCCCCTTCCAATTTTGTCAAAACGTAGTCTTTGTGCTTTTCCATCGTCTCATCTATCTCTAAACCAAAATTCATACCAATTGGTTTAGCGCCTTAGCCGTAAGAGAGGATATAAATCCATACAAACTTTCGCATTTATAATATTAGTAGGATTGGCTTATAAACTCACGTACTCCCCTGATCCTTGAATACAAGGTGTTTCTCTATAATTGATTTATAAAGCCAATATGGACATACGGCTTCCAACTGTGGGGTAAAGCTAGAAAAAGGAATATTCAAATTATTCAAAGAGTTCAATCTAAGATGCTTTGAATAATCACAGGAACCCAATGGTATATTCCACTTGTTAAAATTGAAATAGCACGCATTCAAAACAAATATACCACAAAACTTTATGAACATTTTCCGCACCAACCATTGGAGTATCAACCAAGAGATCCATTTGTGTTCTGAATTTATTTAGAATTTTAGTCTTTTTAACATAATTTATATCAGTGTCACGAACTAGCCATTTTTTTATTTTGGGATCCATTTATGTATATACAACTGTACCTTAGATGAAATAGATTTAATTAGTTTCACAAATCTGCTAATAAAACATTTTACGAGTTTCAGGGTACAGCTTAAGGGAGAACATTAGTTTTGACAAAGTATGACATTATCTGTTTTATTATTTTTTTACGGAGAATACGTGTTCGTCGATCTTACTAATTACGGGAGTGTTGAAGCGTGAACGATACTATCATGTCTGACCCATGCTATTTTGGTTCAGACTGAATTGGTACGAAATTTTCTTGAAGTCTTTGTTTATGAAAAGAGCCAAAGCTATCTCAAGTGATGACGAACTGAAATTGCCAGAATCTAGACTTGTGGTCTTATAATTTTTTGTAGCAGCAGGTGTTTCCAACCATCAGGATGCCTTCATTTCATCACTCCTTTCAATAAATGTTTTTATTTTGTTGTTGTTGAAAATTGTTCTTATGGATAGCCAAACAGACGGACGGCCAAGCAAAAGAAAAAAATGAAATGGTGAACTGCAAAGCCTACTGGGGATTAATAGCTCATTAGGTATATAAATATATTATATGGCCATTGAGTATCGATCAATAAATATTCTAAAACCTCTGCAATACGCCGAAAGAGTAGTCATTCAAATTTTTCTATATTTTCTAAGTCTAGTGAAGCAATATCTTCGGCCTATTGTGTATCTCAGTTGTTTGGTCATGTGAATTAAAAATCATGTCAAGCATAGACAGGTCACATTCTCTTTTCATGCACGCAAATAAAAATTGTTTTGAATATTTGCAAGATTTAAACACTTAAAAAAAAATAAATATAAAATACAAAAAAAAAATAATTTTGTTTACACAATGAAATGCGTTTCCTCGGCATGTGGCATGTTAATGTGTTTTGCTGTACAGTTGAAGAGCTAAACATGAAATGAAACTAAACAAACAAAATTCTTAAGATCTATAAACAACCAAGAAAATGCCGACAAAAATTTGCAGCTTCCTTGAGTTAAAAACCGAAAATAGCAAATGCCATTATATAATATGTTAAATATATTTAGATACAGATAGAAAGCAGATTGTTTTTAAAGTGTTATCGGCGCTCTTCGATTAATGGCAATTTTTTGTAGAATTTATTGTTAATTTATTAGTCTGCGATTTTTGATACATATATATATATATACTAACTTAGTTATATAATTCGATTCTAAGTAAACTTTTCGTAATATATAAAATTTTCTTAAAACAATTCTTGCTTCAAACAACTCAGAGACCTTCAAAAATATACGCAAACTGCTGCTAAGCTACTAAACACTATTTAAACAAACGAAGGCCGTGCATTGAACGCATGAAATGCTCGACACTAGTACAGATTCGTATACGTATTAGGTTGAAGGGCGGCGTCTGTAGCTACTTGCTCAATCCATGCTAAATTCTTTAGCAACTGCCACCCAACTAAGACTATTTGCTCTCAGCAAAAGCAATCCATACAGATTTGTGCGTTCTTTAGGTTTCTTCGAAATATGTATTTATAGGCACACCATATCGTATAGCTTTCATCTGTTGACCTTATAGCAAGCAAAGTCAGTTTACAGAATAAGCACACGTGTTGCTCGGAGCTAAATATTTTCACTAGTTGTTTGGATGGCACGGCATGATGCAATTGCAAACGAAAACATTCGAGATGCAATAAACAAACATTTTGTGGTATGCATTTAATTAGAATTGTTTGTTTATATTGTTGTATAAGAAAATTTTGGGCCATGAAATGCCATTTCCTTATTGCGCTGTAAATTAGAAAATTTCCTTAAAATGCTTATCTAAACTTGAACTTGACTTTGAGCATTGCTGAGTGCATTGCTTTGTCTTTTGTTTGAACAATGGGAAGTCAGTAAACTCTTCTCTGATTGTCTCTTGTTTTTTTTGGCATTATCGAATAGTGAAAGTGACCCAAAAAAAACCTATTGGGAAATACCTGGCACTGTACTTGATTTAGGTAATCAATTAAGTAAACAATAGAGAAAAAAAAAACAGTGCTAAGCATATAATTAGCCAATTTTCTGTATACTATTTACTTTGTTCGAAATACGTCAAAGCATTTGACAACTTTTACTTTCTGGCACGCTGCAATTTCATTTGAGGTGTGCCAACTTCGTTGTTCAATTAAATAATTCGAAAATCAATCATACAAACGGAAAATTTAAATATATGGAAGATTTATGGTATATTGACAACATGACTTTTATGAAAAATATTTGTAATACTTATTAGAAAAATCAAATAAAAAAAATAATATAATAAGAAAGTTCGCTGCAGTCGAGTGTGTTCGACTTGAAGACATCCAATGAACCTTTAATTTGTATGGGAAATGTATTCATTTCTGAATTTGTGTGTTGAGTTTAAACTAAACCAAAACAAAATGTTTTTTTTTTTTTACAAAAATACAGGTAGAGTGACCGATTTGTATAGAAACGACATGTTCTTGTAGTACGATATGGATATATATAGAATATTTCATTGAAATTTTAGTAAGATACACCAAATTTGGCTTATTTAGCTAAATTAACAAAAAAACAAGTAAGAAAATCACAGTCGGGCGTAACCGACTGTAAGAGGCCCTGTACCAGTGCAGGTCGCCTAACAAACACATTAAATGTTCCCCTAGCTTATGACCAAACACATGACCACTTCTCTCTGCACGACTAAGTGCCTTTTAAAACATTTTTTTATGTATGAAACGAAAAGGGGGGTCGCTCAAATTCAATTGCTTATAAAATCGTCATTTATTATCCGATTTTGATGAACTTTTCGGATTTTTGCTAAGAAGGACGATATCTCTATACTGGCATGCTCAATTTTTTTTGTGCCGAAGAAATTTTTACCCTTGGTGGTGATTTTATGGGGAAGGGGGGGGAGGGGCAAGTTTTTAAAATAAACTTGTAAAATTCCGGAGCAGTCCTAGTCGAATGCAAAAAACACGAAGTCTCTATCTATTACCGTTTCCGAGATCCTTTCGTTCATACGGACGGCCAGACGGACGGACGGACAGACGGACAGACGGACATGTCTATATCGACTCCTATATCGCTCCTGACCATAATGGGGGTAACTTTGGGGGGTCTCCGATTATTATTTCTACCTGTTACATACATTTGCACAAAACCAATAGGCTCTTGTACCTTCGGTACAGGGCCTAAAAAAACAAATTTATTTCATTGAAAAACTCTGAAAGGAGAGCAAGCTTTATATGAGTACCACCCCCTAGTCCCTTCATTGATTATAATTGATCTAAAGGGATGAGTAGCATAATCTAAATATCCAAACCTGAAAGCGCTATAACTTATAATCTCTAAGTTCTTGATTTTAATTTGGATAACCAGACAGTCGGACATGCCTATATTTTTTCTAGTAAAAAAAAAACAAAATACGACAGCATAATAAAAGGTCTAGCTTCGTTTAACATTCACAATAATAAAGATTTGTCCGTTGACGAAGTTTCAGAAGAATCTTTTATGAAATCGGTATTTCGGCCTACCCTCTTTCTGACAGGTTGTGTTATAACACGAAAATAGAGGTCAATGAGAACCGTGCTGGTTTAAAACATCGTCGTTTTTCCTGCTATATAAAACGAATTCATATCAAGGAATGTATATTATAAGTTTCTCAATATAAAAATTAACCCCGATTCTTCACTCATTTCCAAAATTATTTTATAATATAGAGTATGCGAATTATAGCGGCTTCATCGTGAATAAATGAGGCTTTATGTGAACAAATTATTACAAACATAAAATTGAAAATTCGGCTTTCTCGTAATTAGGGAAGTGTTCCTCCGCCGTACCAAAATTCATCGATTGGTTGGACTATATATTTCCACTTCGGTGTTTTCGAATTATTATTTTTTAGTACGCCTTACGGCTTGCAGGGAGACTCAAAAAAGTCTTTCAACAAACATGCCAAAGTACAGTATTTTACTATCGAACAGAAAACCAGCTATTAAGAATTACTTGAAATACAGATCAAGTTTGAATTATTATTCATGTGCTTCAGTTTTTCAACAAATTTTTATATATCAAATAAAAATCTATGCCTACAATATTAGGTATTTATTTGTTTTCATTCATCATTAAGCTATTACAATAATTTTATTATTAACTATAGTAGGCACTACTCCTTATTTTAGTTTATTGTGGATTTATCTCTGTACGAGACATACAACTACTCATTTGGCCCATTTGAATGGTCTTTCAGTAAAATATGTACATAATTTTCAAGGGTTCTACGTCTCCTTTACAAAATCTTTATGTGGTGACACTTGTATATCAATGCAATGTACAGTTTAAAAGAAATATTTTATAATTATTATTAATTTAGCTAGAAAAGCCAATATAATATAAATCTTTATAAATTGTTCCATATAGATTCTGATCGGTTACCAAAAATGCGTATCAAACAAGATTTGTTGTTGTTTTATCAACTCAACGTCAATTGTAATAAAATTTAAATTGTACTGCTAAAAGGATTAACTCCCATAAGAATAGTTGAGTTGTTATAGACATGTTCGTCTGTCTGTCCGTATGAACAACGAGAACTAAGAGACTATAAAAGTCCTTAAGTTTGAATATATAGTCTCTCTAAATCCCTTTTCAGATAATTAGCACTCAGTGAACTCCTCGCTAAGGGTTAGTACCCATAAAAACCTGCACCTCCTTTCTTACTTTTTGTTTGAAAAAGTTGTTTTTTCTTGTTACTTTATCTAAAAACGCCAAATTTATTTCAGTTCTAATAAAATATTTCAAATAGCTCCATATCGGACCACTAGAAACGTTAACGCCATACAAATTTGTGCACTTTTTTGTGGCTTATTTTAGATTGTAATTACAAATTTGTTGTATCTTACACTAGTCCTAATGAAATATACAAATGTATACCCATACAAATTTAAGGTTCAGTGCGTGCGATCGTGCTTTTTATGTGCTTGATTCGAGTTTGGCCTGTGGCGGGCTTTAAAAATTAGGACCGACCCAATTTTAATTGAAATGCCTAAACAAAAAGTTAAAAAGTTGAAAAAGTTAAAGCTGTTGTGACATTTTTTATAACCTGTTTTCATAAGAAGAAATTATATATTAAGTTTGTCATCAACATCAAAAGTCGAGTAGATACAGACATGTCCATTTGTCCGCCTGCCCGTCGGTATGTTTTTCTGTCTGAGATAGATTCTTTAATTTTAAATATTAAGATTCTCCTCTTCATTCTTCAGATCACTGAGCAAGGTAAACCTCTTACCTAACAAGGGGTTGGCACTTAACATGCACATCTACTCATTACGAATTTTTATATGAACAAATTTTTGTTGATGTTGTGAATTGTGCTAGAAACGTCGATGGTAATATGTCCTACCCTTCTGGGATTTTGTATAAAAACCAGATTGTATTTCCTTTTTTGAATCTTTTGCGTCAATTTTAATAAAATGTTAGTCCAAATCGGAGCAACTAAAAAGGAATGGACCTGTGAAGCTTAGTTGGATGAAACCTTCAAGATTGAATATTTAATGTCTACTGCTCCGTTTTCAGATAAGTAGTGTTTAATGAGCGTGCAAACTTTTCTCTACGGGTAAAACTTATAAAAGCCTGCCCAGCCTTTGAGTTTTTGAATGAAAAACTCTTTTTTTGTTTTGTTTTTGTTTAACAAAATTCCAAATTTGGTGTATCTTACCATAAATCTTATGGAATTTTACATATAATTCCATTTTGAACCACTAAACGGGTTGCCTCAACACAAACCTGTACCCTTTTTTGGGATTTTGTAAGAATTACATATTGTTGTGATGTAGTTTACCTTGAAACGAAAAATGTTACTTATAACTTATCCTAATAAAATATCGAACAAGGACCAAGCTAGGAATGTATGCCATACAAATTTGAGCTTGAATCAGGGTACTAGGTATCTCGAAGTCGAGCATACTTGACTGCTGCGTTCTATCTTTTTTAAAGCAGCATTGCAAACTGGAAATTAATGAAGTTTAGGAAAAGTAGTTCATAGCCCATTAATAATAGAATAGCTCTTCTTACAAGCTGCAGTGATTTTGCATGCTAGAAGATGCAGTTAGAGCATCAGTGATACTGCTTAACTCAGAGCTTATTTTTCTTTCAATAAGTGAATGGAAAATTTTAAAGAAGCTGTCAAGTATTTAAACCGTTTGAAGATACAAACGGCACAAATTGTAAAAACTATTATAGCTGGTATCAAACTTATTCTCGCCATGCTTAGGAAAAAAAAGGCTTCCATAATTTGGTTCAACAGGTTCTTACTAACTTGTAAATAGAAATCGAAAATCTTTTTGGCAATGTTATCATTGGGAAAACCCTATGGGCAAGCAAGCTTTTGATTCACGTTTCAAAAATGTTCTAATCGCCAACGAAAACCATTTCGATGTTTTGAAGGATTGATTTATAGGTGTTGGTGAACTAATTTAAAAAAAACAAGTAAGAAAATCACAGTCGGGCGTAACCGACTGTAAGAGGCCCTGTACCAGTGCAGGTCGCCTAACAAACACATTAAATGTTTCCCTAGCTTATGACCAAACACATGACCACTTCTCTCTGCACGACTAAGTGCCTTTTAAACCATTTTTTTTATGTATGAAACGAAAAGGGGGGTCGCTCAAATTCAATTGCTTATAAAATCGTCATTTATTATCCGATTTTGATGAACTTTTCGGATTTTTGCTAAGAAGGACGATATCTCTATACTGGCATACTTACTTTTTTTGCGCCGAAGAAATTTTTACCCTTGGGGGTGATTTTATGGGGAAGGGGGGGAGGGGCAAGTTTTTAAAATAAACTTGTAAAATTCCGGAGCAGTCCTAGTCGAATGCAAAAAACACGAAGTCTCTATCTATTACCGTTTCCGAGATCCTTTCGTTCATACGGACGGCCAGACGGACGGACGGACAGACGGACAGACGGACATGTCTATATCGACTCCTCTATCGCTCCTGACCATAATGGGGGTAACTTTGGGGGTCTCCGATTATTATTTCTACCTGTTACATACATTTGCACAAAACCAATAGGCTCTTGTACCTTCGGTACAGGGCCTAAAAATACTATGCAAAATTTTTCCATACATTTCTCGACATACTGTAAACGAAATTCTTGAACCAATTATTGAATCAGTTGAAATATCTTCGTAGTATAAATTAGATAAGAAAACTTCAACAGTACAACCAACCGGAATAAACACATCTTGGGTGATTTTGGAATTTTAAATTTTATAGATATTTAGAGACCATATCTCGCCATGATAATATCCTCAATTGGTGGAGAAACAATAAGTATATGTAGGCGTACCTTCGCTTGTGGCTCAGGAAATGTTACATGCATTGAGTGCTTCTCTTAATAAAACAATTATTTTTCAGCCGGAGGTCCTAAAAACACAATGATCGACAAAGAAAAATTAGCTTATTAACGAAATCGATGGGGGTTCACTCTGCATTTTTATTGAAACTCCATGCCTCTCAATTTTTTATATTAAAGTTAATATTTGTTGTCAATTATTTTATTGTTGGGAAACTCCTAGCGCTTAAAGTTCTGAATATGAAGATTTATTTTGATACATAAAAACCTTTGAATTTTTGCGTTTTTTTTTGCAAAAAGTCGAATTTTATTATAATTTTAATTTCTATGACCGTCCGTTTCAGAGAATTTTGAAATGTTATTTCCATACCTTTCCAAGTAAAGCGAAAGCTCATTAATGGAAATTCGAAACAGTTTTGAACGTTTATAGAAATTATATAAAAACTTGTAATAAATATTTCCTTTGTTTTTTAAGAGTTCAAAAGTTTTAGTTATATTAAATTGATAATTTGTTGTATATAGAAAGTACTTAGTTTTCGTATTGGATTGATATGCTTTTGTTTAAACACAAACAATATTTATTTACATAATTCTAAAGAACATATATATAAAATATCAATTGTCAGAAGATATCGCTAGATATGGGTTAAGTGTAGAGTTCATTGAGATATACAAGAACACCATTGACGTATGCACAAAAGATTTATGAGTATAGCAAACCCACTACAAGAAAATTGCTTATAAAACTTAAGAAAAGAAAAAAAAAACAATAAAAAGTTTCCTGTGTGGAAGTAAACAATAAAAACGGCTAATTATTAACAAATAAAAGCGTTGTAGCAAATTTTTATATATAATATATTGTATATATTTGTTATATATATACCAATATATACACTTGTAGGAGTAATATATAACTAATACGTCGAAAAAAAACATCAATTTTCCGTCACCGTTTTTAGTGAAATGTGTGGGAGCGCTTTTCCTTCATAAACATATACAACCGAGACATCATATACAAATCAGCAGAAACAAAAGCTTTCTTTCTTGCAAAACCCACACTTGTGTGTGTGTGTGTGTGTGTATCTTAAAGATATTTCTATGTGATCTTGAGCTTTTAAACCTATACAGATACATTTCTTTAGACTACCTACGCGTTGAAGGAATTTAAGCATTCGGCAGTCTGCGAAACGAGTGAAACTGGTGAGCTAAATTTTCAACGCTTTTCAGTTTGAAAAAATTCTTCGTTGAGGATAGATCGCTATTTTTTAGGAGTAAATAAAATGTAAGAATAAAAAAAAAAAGAAAATATTTATAATACAAAAGAAAAAAAAGAAAAAAAGAATGCAATCAATATTAATAAAGAAAAAAAATATAATAGTAAATTAATATTAATAAATGTGTGCATAAGAATTGTGAGCGCTACAAAAGACTTTTGAGTAAATAAAATAAATTAAAAGTGAAGTTTTTGAAGTTTATGGTGCAAGCTTACTAAAAGAAAAGTGTTTTGAAGAACTTATGATAGAGAATATTTTTTATATATGACATTGATTATATAATTAAAGTGTTTGGAACTTTTATATTTGACATTTGATACGTTTTGACATATTTTTGCAAAATTAATTGATTCCAACATAAAAGCAAATAAATTAAACAATAAATAATAATAAATATTAAAATAAAAAAAGAATAAGAAAAAAAATTTTACGTTGTATGCTATAAAAAAAAAATAAAATAAAAGAAATAATTTTAATTTACAACTCAACTAAAAATGGAATTCATAAATCTTGCTGTTCTACATACAAAATGTCTACAAACGACAAACCAAGACAAAATAAGCGAAAATCTGATGCTGGGAAAAATTCTCAAATAATCAACTCAAGGACATTTAAAAATAACGAAAAATTTTAGCTGTAGATACTTTGCTAATGCTAGCGCCAACATTGTGTATCTCATAGATACATGCGCTCACTCTCTCGCTCTATCTCTTGCTAGCACATTATCAAAAAAAAAAAAAAAAAAACTCTTTGCATATATAGAGGTACATAAAAATTTTGCTAGTTTTGATACACTTTCCAACAACGTACGAACCGAAACGTACGTAACGTTCCCATACCAACTGTCTGTACGTATTTCAACGCCACGTCTCGTCTTGATTTCGTCTGATTTTTTGTGGCGTTTTTGAAAAGTGTGAAATTTTTTAATATATATTTTAAATGAACACAAGCAAACGCAAAAATAAATTTATTTTTAGTGATTGATCTTGTCGCGCTGAATGAAAAGTTGTTTATTTTCTTCAACGACGAATAAATTCGAAAAAAAATACGAATCAACTTAATTTTATTATTTCACAAACACACAACAGTTCTCGTTTGGTTGTTTCTTAATTTACGTAGCGAAAAAAGTGGCACACTCTGTTTATTTTCGAAATACGTACTGAAAAATATTTTCGAAAAAATCAAATCGAGCACGAGTCGCGCGTTGCATCTTGTGCTGACATTTTAGCAAACGTGCGTCTGAGCAAACTAAAAGATTTTCTCTCGAAAAGTATATATAAATATATATATATAATTTTTTTGTACAATTTAAAGTAGACTGGGCAGGAAGAAAAAAAAAAAAAATTAAGTGTTTAGAAATAAATAAATAAATAACTAAAAAAAAAAATACCAAACATATTCTCCATTGCAATTGCAGCGAACGAGTTTAACGAATATTTCTTGTTTTAAGAACACACAAAAAACCAAACGATCAAAATGTTCAAGAACCACTTGGAAATGATCGGTCGCAATGAGACCCCCAGCAAGAAGGCGAAATTCTGGCAATCCTATATCAGATCTCTGAAGGGTAAGTTGAATAATAGTAATTGTTTAAGAAATTTTGCTAGTTTTAAAATAGAAAATTTGAAAATATTTTAATGGGCTTAAAAATTTGGAAGAAGATCTTAATATAGCTTATAAGACTTAATGTTAGGCTTCCTTTTTTATATTTTTAGCACACATAAATATTAGTGATAATGGGATTTATAGATTTCAGTAGAAATTTCGGTGCTTAGATTGTCTGAAATATCATACTGAGCAGAAAAAATAAATAAACTATTGACAATCTTCGTCATTTTCTTCAACTTTACAAGTTCAAGCGGTATCATTTCGTGGACTTAGATATAGTTTGAATACAAGTTTAAATCAAACGCCTCTATTCGATATAACTACGCCACTGTTAGAGCCAGAAAAAGTTAATTAAAATATTTAACAGCTTATATTTTATTTAATTAAAATTATCTAAATATAGCAGACCGATAAATAAATAATCGTTTGAAAGTTAAGTTGTTGTTACTTCGATTTATTTCTAATTTTTGGCAATTTTGGCCAAATTTCGTTAATGAAATATGAACATAAATAACTCGTAGTAACTACTACCGATAAATAAATTATCGTTTGTAAGTAAAGTACAAACGATTAACAATTTATCGGTCTGTTTTCCTTTAATTAGATTTTAATTTAATTAAAAGTTTGACAATAGCTGTTTTGTATTCAAAATGTGACAATAGTTCACAGCCTTTTTAAAATAAATTCTGCCATTCACATGTACAATTATTTATATATACCTAAATTCAAAACTGTACAGAAATCGAGAAACTTTATGGTATAAAATGGAACTGTAGAACAGAATGGGAGACTTTTTCTGGTATTGAGTTTGTCCGTCTGTAAAATTGAAAATTGAATTATTTCTTGGAGATGCTAAACTTGATAATCTTAGCTTCAATTGCTTTCTATTTTACGCCACCATTTTACTATAATAAAATATTTGATCTTCAGGTTTACAATCACCTAAAAAGGAACCTGAATTACTGCTTTCATATACAGCTTAACTTTGAACTTGTCACTTTTTAAACCAATAAATCTGTCTGACTAACTGTCTATAGGAACATCGAAATCTTTCAAACTCTCAGAGATAGTAGGTATATTTAGACTCCACTTATCTACAGGCAGATAATATAAATCAAACGAACGTATCAGCTCTTTTATAAGGGCTAACCCACATATAAATCAAATTTTTGTAAGCATTATTTTGAGTTTTTTTTTTATAAAATTAGTTAGTAGGAAAGCACCATACAAATCTACCTTCAAGGGGTAAAGGGTATCTTGACGTCAAGATATTATAGAACTTCAAGCAAACTTTATTCAAGATAACTGACTTATTTTAGTATACTGAGTTTCTGTAATTTCTTACGAGAACAGTCGTAGAAGTATTCGAGCTGTCTTCTGGATGAAGTTTGTTAAACACCTTCCTACTTAAACACCTTGCAGCCACCTAACATTAGTTAACTGTTAAGTTTTAAGTAGATTGAATAGTATCGTTTGTATTAGACATTCATTAAATGGCAGATAGCCTAACAGAAATCAGAACATTGCATCACCGGCTCTGTCAGACTTATACTTGGCCTCAGATGTGTTGAAAACAGTCCAAAAATGGCGCAAAAATAACTTGACTTGATTTTGCACAAAACAAACTCAAATGATTTTGTATTTATTTGGGGTTTCCAATGTTTTCTGTCCCTCAATGGCTTTGAAATATAAATTTAATGGTGGAAACTGCCCAAATTTAAATAGTTCTTAAATTAATATTGAAGTTATTGTGCCACAATATAGATTGAAAGTAATTATTGCTGAGTACGCCTGAGAGATGTATTCAAAATGTTCGATTAAAATCTCAAGTAACAGTTAAACAACTTCATGTTTCCATTAAGCAAATTTGCGAATATATGTGTAAATGGCAAAAATAGTTTGAGTTATGGCAACACTGCAACGTCAGCTGTACAAATTTCAAAATTAAAAAGGGTTAATAGTAAAAGGGAGAAAAAAAAAACGATTCAAATAAAATTCTGCAAATATTTTGAGCCTTGATAAATTGTAAACAGATCCATAAGTGATTAAAAAGATTCGGTTAGCTTTAACTCTTAGTTTTATAAGTGACCAAAAATTTTAATGGATAATAAAAAGTGACTGTTAATATATTAAATTGTTAAATTCAAGCTTAGAAATATATATAAAAGTTTTCAAAGAAGTTATATAATAAATTTTTTTTAAATGGAACATGACTCGACAAAAGCACCTTCAAGTCCTATGATTTCATTTAAAGACCACGGAATCTACTAAAGTCTTCTAATAGAAGCTTAGTATACAGAAAACTGATTTTTATATTTAAAAATTATTCTTAGTCTCTAAAAGAAGATATAGAATATATAAAGAAGTTAAAAGTTAGTTGGATATTTCATATATATATATATGAAGATTTAAAAATTTGATACACTTTCTAGCGAAGTTGAGACTATATAATAAGTTCAAAAGTGGATATCAGACTACAGACTATATAAGTCCAAGAAATGATACTCTTGCTATAAGACTTCAGACTATCAGATTTCAAGCTATATAAGTTAACAAGTTCTTTCTTTTCTATCAGACTTCAGACTGTATAAGAAGTTAAAAATTTGATCCCCTTTTAATTGGACTACCATACATTGCATTGCAACTCAAATAAAAAAAGAATTGTTTACTACTGATAGCATCATTTGAGGTTATTAATCTGAAGAACAGATATACTCAAATCTATTGCTGGGGTTTATTAAGCAAGTAAATATTTTTATATGCATAGCTCCACTTTAAGAGCCTCGGCTTGTGCTTCAGCACTTAAATATTTAACCAGCTTTTAAGCTTGGTTTTATTAATTAAAAAAACTTGCAGAGTTTAGCCATTGAACTTCGTTTATGAATATCGATTTCAATACAATTTCGATAACTTTTCGAATATTTTCCTTTTCCCCAATTATGAAACATTTCTATTGAAACTAAATTTCGATAAATTTTAAATAAATATTTGACAGTTCTAAAGAACATAAGAATTTTTACAGATTCTTATAAATATATACTACAAACTATTGAGTAACACTTGCTACTGTGTCGTCTTCAATTTTCTAAAATTTTCGCGCATAAATAACTCAAGTCAACGAGTTATGCGCAGCCTCTACATACAATCATACAAAAAATTTTGGCAGGTGTCATTTCAAGTAAAATACGTTTATAGATACAAAGCGCTGCTTCCTAGAGTAGTATTAGTTTCTGGCAAAATATTTTCGACAAAAAAAAAAAACAAAAAAAAAAAAATATTTAAACAATTTGAACATGCGCAAAACATATAAAATCACACATCAATATATATATAAAATGATGTTGCACTGTTGAGGCATATAGCTACGCGACGACGAAGTGGGGTACTATATAGTCAAAAATCTTTTTGTTTGAAATAGTTGGCAATGAGCCAAATAGCTAAAATAGCACAAAACTAATGAAGTGCGGTCTGCGTAGTATAGAAAATATTAAAGTATATTTTTATTTAATTTTTTTTTGTTTTTTTTTTTTTTTTGATAAATAACTTTAAGCTATTTTCAGCTATGCAATATGTAGCACAACTAATTTATGCTATTTAAATTTTTTAACACCCTTTAGGATCCGAGGATATTCGCGCTCATGAGACACCAAGAGCATCTCGCCCATATAGCTCATACTTGGATTCTCCCTCCACATACAGGAGCATCTATGATGAGCCTTCTACTGCCAACGAGCGTGTGCAATCTCATGGCTACAGATACTTGCCAGTCAGCCGCGATACCTACGGCTACTCGCCACGTGCTATCTATGATCATCATTACAGCAGAACAAGTAAGTTCGAATGAAATAAACTTTAAAAGTTTTAACACAAAAACCTCTAAAAAACCAAAAACCAAAAAACACCGCTAGCTAACTTTTGTACTATTTTAATTTTGCAGCTGAATTATTAAATTTAAAAATAGAAAAAAAATTATTCACTTATGAATCATGCACTTGCTTATTCAATCGTACAACAAGCGTTCAATCGTTCAATCGTTCAATCAATCATTGTCACATTGCAATAAAATGCATTTTAATCATTTATTAATAAAGGCAGAAATTTTTTTTTCAAAAATTTATTTTTGTATAATTTTTCACTCCTTCACTACTGCACACACACGCGCTAGTCCACGACTTACACATAGGTAGCACCTTGAAAATGTTTTCTTTTGCTATTTTTCAAATGATTTCATAATTTTAAAAATAAAACCACGGCGTTGATATTACGTCAATGCACAGCACATCAGCTAACTATATACGTTTTCGATATATATAATATTTTTCTCAATTTTTTTTTGTTCTTTTGCGTGCGCAGAAAATAAGCAAAAATAAATTAATATAGCAAGCAAAACTTTGAATTTCCTTTGAATTTTCATTTAAATTTTCGTTGAAAACATTTTCAAATTTATTTTTATATATGTAAAAGATTTTCGATTCGTTTTTGCCTTTTTAACATTAGCAACGAACGCATTTGTTTAATGTATTTTATAAATTTTTTGTTATTTTTTTCTTCAGATTTTTTCCTATATACATACTATATATATATATTTTTTTTTGCTGGGATCAAATGACGCTCATAGTGAAAAGTTATAGCATTCTTGCTTGCCATAGTTCTTTAAAATATTTCTTTTTTTTTTTGTTGGTTTAATATTTGTGCGCACAAATTTTTAAATATAGATTGTTTGGTTTGAGTATATAGGCGAAGGCATTAATTAGAAAAAACTTTGAATTTGTGTTCAACAAAATTGTGCTTTAAAGACTCAATTAAAGGAATTTAAATATAATCCGTTTATTTTGTAACTCGTTGATGCAATAGCCGCATATTAGGTTCAAGAAACTCTTATTTATATGCTATACAAACTAGAGAAACATTTTGTAAACATAAAGGTAGGAAAAAAGATTATAATAGACCGCGCCATTCAGTGTCTCTGAGCACACGTCTGATAGACTGTAACATGATAATTCGAGTAAATGTTAATAAATAGACTGAGAAAATATAATATTCATGCTGCAAAATGGAGCAAATTCATAAAAACATTTAAAAAAGTCAGAAGCAAATATAAAATTTTCTAGTTTGCTGTTTAGGGATTGGTTTGGTTGGTTTAAAATCCATAAACTTCAATCTAGAAAATGTCATGAATATGAATGGCAGCTTTAATATTGTTCAAATTGTAAAAGGATTTTTTAAATTTAATATCGTTGAAGAAGAAAATAAGGCTAAGAAAAACCGGTCTGTAAGACAATATGCTTCTTTACAGCTCTGAATAGAATGATTTAAAAACTTGAATTTGGTTGCTTATTTTCCTATGATGCACAGACCTGATTAGTAACAAAGTTAGAGGAGGTTGTTTGCTTATATTATGTGCATAGCTATGTGCCTCCCTGGAAGCTGTAATATGTTCAAAATAGGTTGCTTAAATCACTTAAATCTTTATAAATCAGTAAAAACCTGCTGCGAATTGTATGCGTAGTTAAATGATAAACAAAACTGAATACCAATACAACTGCCATGTTTACTGGTATACCTGCTCATTGATCATTTGAAAATTGATAATGAATGCCGGTTTGAATGTAGGATTTGAAAAAGATAAGCCGTTCAATATATGAAAACATTATTTTTAAAATGGCGTCATAGAAGCTATGACGGTTTTTTTACATAACACAGTTAAATTTTTGTTGCTTTTTTAAAGATATCTGGTCAAACTCTTTTTTCGTTCAACTTCATGGTTGTAAAAATATTAGCATTCATTTTTAACTTCCGTACTTTAATTAGCTTTGCTTTGTTTTCTCAATTATATCGATGTATATCGGTCTAGCATGTCTGTCGATATACAAGCATAGCTGATGGAGTATCAAGTATCGTTTCAAAGTAAAAAAGTACTTTTTCGATACATGACCATGTCTTATGATACATGGAATTCAGTGGCATGATATCGAATAATTCACATTCACAAAAAGTATCATATTTAGCATAAAATTGATTAGGAATCAAGTCACTTCTTTTTGTTCTCTTTGCGGCTACCTTTGGCATATCACTTCTAGTGAGTTTATGCCAAAGAAATATTTGTGTGCCTATACAGCATAATGGAGCTAAAAACATATGCAACTACTAACTGCATATAAGGATATGATTATTACCAATGTAGAAACTGATGTGGAGTACAAACCATGCAGCATATCTTGCATTTGCATGAAAATTCTAAGAAAACTCCAAATAAAGGAAATATTCTCCATAATAAAGCCATAAAATTTGTTACAGAAATAAATGAGAAATAGAGTTAATTGGGATGCATAAAACATCCAACTATGTTCGCATTGCTATTGGGGACCTGTGCCCTAATTTTGTATTCGTCGATTCGTATCGTGGTTCGTCACAAAGAGAGCAAGCGAAAGGAAACTGTTAGAGAAAAATGCTTTGAAGAAAACAAGCAGCAACATTTGTGTTTGAATTTTTCTTGAGCAAAGAGAGCATTCGATTTGTGTTTCTGTAATCATCCTTTTTCGACTTCTGGGCAATGTAGCTGTAGAACGAAATTTTACATTTATTGAGACAGTTGGGTATTCTCATCTAAGAAACTTTAGTTTAAATTTGTAAAGTATCGAAAATGTTTTGAGCACTGCATAAGGGCTCATCTATAAATAGGCGAAGGGAAAACAGTTCAGCACCATTTACTTTTCTCAAATACAACACATTCGTTGCATGATTTATTTTCCAAAAGGTTATACTGTGCCTTAAATGTAATATATCAAAATCGGTTGAATATTTTGGGTGCACAAAGTTTTTAACAATCTTCAATCGGAATGTACTGAGAATCAAAGAACTCTCGGACATTTAAGAAATAGGCGTCCTAAATTTCGTCGTTTGTTGCATAGTTGAGTACTAATAAGTGATGAAAGATTGTATCGACCAAGTTCTAACGGTCATTTGTCCGGTTATCCGGTGGTACATTAGTTCAAAAAATATGTTAGCTGCTATATATGTTGTATCTCTTTCTCTCTCTCTCTGAAAATTGCGTGATATAAATTTCCAAGAAATATCAAATTGTTTTGATATTTTGATGTCTTTTTAATAAATTCTAGATTAGATGGTTCTTTTTGTTCCTCTCACTAAATATTATGTTTCTTTTTATTATTTCTTTGCGCTTCTAAAGAAATTTATTTGCTACTTAAGAGAATTAAAACTTCGAAAACCATCCCAATCATGATAAGAAGAATCGTTTTACATGAGTAATTATTAAAAGCTTCCCGAGAATGGTTTGAAGAAAATGGTCCAAACTAGCATATTGACAAATCTTCAGTTTTTCGAAATCTAGAGTTCAAAATCTTAATTATATATCTTGCCTAAACCTAAGAATGCGGCTAAAGCGTGCTATTTCGTGTACCCAACATTTCAACAAATTTCTTAAAAATGTACGGGCTTTCAGGTCCTCGTTTCTTTGTATCTTTTTCTCCGAATATTTTTTTGCTGCTTGCCTCATCAGAGCTTATTTGATCATAACTCCTTCTAAAATCATCTTATTGAGAAAGGAGTATATAAAAGACTACAATCCTGAGCTAGAAATTATTTGAATTTCTAAACATAGCCTCTCAAAATTTTGGTTTGCAGGTTGCCACTTCTTATATAATTAATGAAAATGTAGCAGCTTTATTTCCCATGTATTTGCGCCATCTGCTAGTGCCGTCTATTGGCGCCATTTATTGGTATAGCTTTTTACATGCCAAAATATTTGTAGAGACAAAAAGTTAATTCAAGAAACTTCATTTGAAGATTTCCCTTATTATTTACTTAAATGTTTTTTGTTTACGTTTTTTTTTCTATAGGTTCTTAAACTATAGATCAAGTTTATAAAACCTTTAAAACCAATTTAGCAACCCAAAAACAAACGAATAAACTATATTTCAAATACCAAAACTCCCTTTCCACCTTACACCGCACACACACACACAGTACAAACAGTCCTACTTGCCAATTTCGATAATTCGAAAACAAGTTCCTTAAATGATGTATTGATGTCTGTTGATGTGGTGTTCTTTTTTTGTTGGCTAACCAATTTTTGTTCTCTTTCTCTTTGTCTATTTTCATAAATGTACCAGAATATGTATAAACTACATATTTCAACGACAAAAAAAAAAAAAAAGATTTTTTAATAGGCATATGGATGCTCGCTCGACTGCTTTGAAGATTAAAGAAAAGCAGCTTGTCACGCATTATTTAGCTTGTTTAACTAAACTTAGTATTTGTTTGTGCTGTTCTTGTGTACTAGTATACATGAAATATTTAAATGTTATATTTTTTGTGTAAATTAGTAAATTAGCAAATAAAGCAACAAAATGTACTTCTGAACATAGAGAAAAAAAAAAAATAAGCACTTTTAGTTTTTATTATTAGTCGACAAACCACAGGCACAAGTTACAGCAGGTATATTATGCATAATTTACGTACTTAATTTGTATAGTAAATACTGAAAAAAAGAAACATTACTTCTCCTACTGCCCTCAGTTCATGCATTAAAAGCACATTTTACTCATAGCATTCTCAAGGCATGCAGTATCCACTATCCACATAATTGCTTTCAGCTTTTAAAACTTAAAATAAAAAAAAAAACTGCTTATTAAATAAACAATTTCTCTTTTTCTCGCTTTTCTATTTTTAATTAAAAATGGTGCTCTGCTGGCACTGTTTGCCTAAATACCTAATGAATTATTAAATAAACGTATGTATTAAATATATTTTACATACGCTGCGTGAGACAAACCAAAGCTAACCAAACCAACGCTTCTTTTCTAAACAAAAAATTATTAAAACTGTAAGCACTAATTAATTTTTGCAAGTTATTCCATTTTATTTTTGCTTTGTTTTATATATTTTTTTAATGTTTTAGCATTATTAATTATTTGGTTTCATATTTTTAATATGTTTGCACCTTTCTTTTGCAGTTCCAGCCAACTACGATGCAGAGAAGGCCTGGAATGATCATTTGAAGCGCATGCAAGAAATTGAGCGCAGGTTAGTGCTATAAAATATTTTTTTTTTCGATATGCATTAGTGATGAGCAAAATATGTAATTGGTAAAAATAATAGTTGCCAAAAATCTGTTAAATTTTTTTAAGGTAACAGTTTAAAGTAACAGTTTCCTTAAATATCTGCCAAAGCTGTATAAGTCACTAATAAGTTTGAAATGACAGATTTTACAAAGTAGCAGTTTGAAAGTAACACTTCGTAAGTAATAGTTCCAAAGTAACAGTTTCAAATAAAAAGTTTCACAGTAACAGTTTTCTTATATATCTGTTATGACTGTCAAAGCATGTAGAACAGTTTGAAACAATGGTTTTCAAAAAATACTGTTATATCTGTCGACTAATTTGAAGTAACAGTTTTCTAAAGTCAATTGTTTTTAAAATTAACTATTATTCCGCTTAAAAACAATCAGTTCAGTTTAAAATACCAATTTCGAAAGAAAAAAAAAAAACGGTCACCTAATGTCTCTGTTATTTTTTGTCAAACCAAACAGGCTAGTTCAAAGTAACAGTATCTAAAAATGTCTTATTCTTGTTAAATGAAACAAACCAGTTTATTTGAAGTCACTGACTGACGATCATTTAACAATGTTTGCTCTCAAGAGTTATGGTTATTTGTGTAAAAGATAACAGTCTAATTTCAAAAGACAATTTCAGAAATTCTCTATTATATTTTTCAATCTACTATAGCAGTTATATAATAATAATAACAGTATACTTAAGTCACTGTTATTTCTTGTAACGAAATCTGACCATTTCAAGATAATATCTGCTTAAAGCCACTGTTATTTCTGATAAATCAAACAGTTTAGTTTTTAATAACAGTTTCTATAAATTTCTAATATTTTTGTTAAGTTTTAAATAACAGTTCTTTCTAAGTCACTGCAGAATGATTAGAAATGACAGTTTTTAAGAAAGTCTGTTGTTTGTATTTAAACAACCAGTCGAGTTTTAAATAACAGTTTGTTAAAAACTCTGTTATATTCTTCAAGCCACTAAGACTATGCAAAATAAAAAATTTCTAATAAATAAATAACAGTTACAACAATGTCGTTTTCAAGAATAAATTTAAAATAACAGTTTCTAAAAATTTTTATTATTATTGTTGAAGCAAACGTACCAGTTCATAAAAACTTTTTCCAAAAACCTATGATTTCTTTATTAAAGCAAATAAGGTAGTTGAAAATAACAGTTTCTAAAATCACTGTTATTTCTTATAAAACTGCCATAATGGTTGACCATAAAGTTCTCAAAATTTATTATAATTTCTTTTAAAGCAACTATGTTAGTTCAACATAACAGTTTGTAAAGTCACTGTTACTTTTTTTTAAACGAACAGACCGGTTGTATAAAAAATATCTCATAATTCATTATTATTTCTTTCTGTTAAAATGACAGTTTTCAATTCATTATTCACAATACAGTTTCCAAAGTAACAGTTTGAAAAAGCACTGTTACGTCTATTTCTAAACAAGTCTGATTGCATAATATAGTTTTTATAATTTGCTGCTTTTTCTTGCTGTTAAAATGGCAATTTCCTAAAAAATAGTTTAAAATAACAGTTTCTAAAATTACTGTTTTTTCTTATGGAACTACCAGAATTGTTCTCATAGTTCTCATAGTTAAATATTATATTTTTAAAGCAACTATGTTAGTTCAAAATAACAGTATGTTACTGTATGACTGTTATTTATTTTAAATGAATAGTTTACAGCATACATTCTCTGCTTAAATGACCATTTCCAAAAAATATATCTGTTAAAAATATCAAATATCATATATATTAATGAAAGCTGTTTCAAAAATCATTGTAACTCTATACTGTTACTACTTTTAAAAAGAAAGTTTAAAAAATCGTTAAAGTTTTTTTTATAGAACATGAACCGAAACGTAATAGTTGCCAAAAATAACGGTTTATGGTTTTGAAACGATGATAATAGTTCAAAGTAACAGTTTGTAGAAATTATTATTTTTTTTTAAAACAACTGGAATAGAATAAAAATAAAAGCTTCCAGGAATGATTGTTATTTCTGCTAAAAATATATGTAAAAATCCGACTAGTTCAACTTAGTAGTTTCCTAATCTCACTGTTACTTTCATTAAAGCAACTGGGGCTTTGAAAAATTCGCTAAAAAAGAGTTCAAATTATCTTATTTCTATTAAAGCAAAGGGGGATAAAACATAAAAGTCTCCAAAAATATTGCTATATACGTTAAGGTAACCAGATCAAATTAAAGTAACAGTTTTCAATAAGTACTGTAACAAAACAATTCAAAATAAAAGTTTTCACAAGATATTTCCGTTAAGATAACCAGCCAAAATTATAGTAACAGTTTTCAATAGTCACTGTTACTTTCGTGAAAGCCAAAAGAATTAGCAAAAATAAAAGTTTTTACAACAAACTAAACTTTCTGCTGAACAGAACACCACACAGCTCTGTACAGGTACAAAAAATCAAATCAATATCAAAAATTTCAAACTGTTATTTTTTGATAACAGTGCTAAATAGCAGTAAAGCAGTAAATAGCGCTCATCATTAATACACAAATACTTATTTCCACTATGATAAATTAAATTTTTATTCCCAAATACTCTCTAAACAGATACCCATCGCGTTATGGTCTCTACTTGAGAGACAAGCCATTGACGCCCAACTCTCTGGTGCCTTTGGAATACGAGCCAGAGGATAAGCTTCTGCAAGAACTCAACAAGGGTAAGAATTTCTAAACTACTTGTGTAACGCGCATCCAAAAAAATACAACAACAAGTTACCAAGAACAACAACAACAAAATCAAAAATACATTTAATAATACCCCCTCCCAAAAATAATAATAAAAAAAACAAACGACATGTAAAATTCGAAAAAAAAATTCTTTAATTTAAATTAGCATTTAAATGAAAAAAAAAAAACAAATTCGAAACAAATTTATATATCGAATAAAATATAACAAACAAACAAACAAAGAAATTGTAAGCACAAACAACAGCATAAAATTCAGCTAAATTATTAAATTAAAAAATAGCATATATCCTTACAACAACAACAACAACAACAACGACAAGAAGAAGAACAAGAAGAATGAAAATACCAACCTTAAACACGATTCACACGAACGCGTTAAGAATTTTTTCAAATTCATAAACTTTCGTTGCAAATTTTTGCAGACAAATTTTCTCTATTTTAATTTAATTTAATTTCTCTCTCTCTCTCTCTCTCTAACTCACTTTTGTATGCGAATTATAAACCACAGCGATTAAGGTCTGAGACCCTGAGCGAGCCTTAAACTAAACTTACTGAGCTAAAAATCAGAAAAGAAAAAAAAAAAACTATCTTAAAGTTACAGTTCTATAAATTTTGCTTAGCTTTAGTGCACACAGTTTGATGTATGATGTAAAATATATATTAAATTAAATTATATGCTATTTGTCTGTAAAAATTAAAAAAAAAAAACAGAATAAACTTAAAAACAAACAACAACAAAGAAACAGAAAATTTCTCTGATATCGAATTCGTTAAATGTTTCATTGTACAATAGAAATGCTTTACTTATTTTTAATTATACAACATAGAAAAGAAATAATAAACCGAAAACAGTGAACAAATTAAAAAAAAAAAACATTTATATAATTATATTTAGCAAATATATAAATTTATTATTTACCAAACAAAAAAAGCAAAAAAAAAAAGCTTCATAAAAACATTAAAAATTAAAAAAAAAAAAAAAAACAAAATCATGCAAAACGTCTTTTTTCTCATCATTTAGAAACTTCATGAGCTTCATATATTGACAACAGCAAATCTACTACGTTTCACCAACATCATCAACAAAAAAAAAAAAAAATCATCTTTTATTATTTAAGCCAACTAATTTTAATATTAATATTATTAATTTATAACAGCTGTAAACTATTAAGCTGCGCAATATAAAAAACAACTGCATAACTCGAAACTTTTGACTAAGTTCAAGTAGTATCAAAATTTTTGTAAAAAAAAATTCTATGATATTTAAAGCAGCCAAGTAAAAAAAACAACGCATACTTTTGCAGTTTTGTATAAAGTATATAAAACATAGCAAATTAATTTTTTTTTTCTCTTAAAAATAATTTCGAAGCTAACTAATTTAACTTTTTGAAATCATTTCCCAGTAATAATAAAACTTTTTTCTGCTCAATAAAAATAAAATATAAAAAAACAAAAATATAAAAATTAAAAGTCTTTTGTATTTTACCCTGTATTGTATTTCTTTTTACAAGCTTAAGGGTTGATTTTTTTTACAACTTATTATTTCAATTTATTTATTTATGTTTATGTTTTTTTTTTTTAAATGCTTTTTGTTTTAATTTTCTTAATTTTTTTTTTTTAATTCATTTATTTATTATTTGTTGACGTATTAATTTTCGTTGTCCAACATGTTTTTGTTTCTCCTCTGCAAAGTTCGTTCGTTCTTGTACAGTTTTCTGTCTCTATTGAACAAAAACTACTCATTACTAAAAAAAAACATAGAAATTCCCATACACTGTGTGGCCTGTATATACCGCCAAAACAACTACAACAACTAAATATTAACCGCCAAAAATCAAATGAAATATTTAACGAACCAAAAAAAAAATAAGTAAAATGAAAAATTTATTTGAAATGTCTATTAAAAAAAAATTCTATGTTTTTTCCACAAAAAATCGCATATAAAAAAAAAATTTTTTTTGTATCACTGTGATACGTTTAAAGTTGCACAATTTTATTGTAACTGTTTAATGTTTAATATGTGCACAAAAGTTTAATTTGTAATTTTGTTATTTGTGCGCAACATTCTATGTATTCTATGTTTTTTTTGTTAAGTGGTGAATTTAGTGAAATTTTTGCAGTCTTATGACTGGTATTTAAACAACGTTGGTTTAATACTTTTGTATTTTTGGTTTTGTGGGGTAAGTATGTATGCCTATATATTGGAAAAAATAAAACATTGAAAACATTGCAAGTACTTACTGGTTTATAGAAAATTGCTGAAAGAATAAAAGAGATAGAAGTTATTCAATTAGATTAATGATCGTTAATATGAGCAAGTGATATGTGTTTAAATACTTTTTTACTTCATTGATAAACATCGCATAAAAAAATATAGCACAAGTTTAATTTTATTAAATTATAAAAATTTTTCAATGATTTTTCGAAGTTATTATTCAATCAATGTTTCGGCACTTCTTAGGTTTAGAAGATAGTTAAACGGAATTTTTATTTGAATATTTCCTATGACATTTATCAGTTTATAGTTTTGTTCTTCAACAAACCATAATTAGTTTCTAACAAATCTATCAACCTCTTCGCTTTTTAACAAATTTCCTGTTAAATAATTTCTTCGGAGTATTTTAAATTTTTGTAATTTCGACTATAGCCGGTTGAAGATATCTGACTAGTTCAAAGTAACGCTTGCTTAAAATCAATTATATTTGTATACAGCAACCAGGTCAGTTAAAAATAACAGTTTTCTAAAAGCACTGTTAAAAGAAAAAAAAAATGCTTTAATATAACACTTCTCAAAATTAAGAGTCTAATTTAAAATAACGTTTCTAAGTTTTTCTGTTATTATTGGCAAAGAAAAACCAATGGTTTCTTAGAAAAAGCCAAAAGGCCAATATAAAGTAACAGTTTATTAAATCAAGCTAATTAATTTTTTAAAGATAATTTTATATAATGGCAGCTCTTTTACCAGGCGAATTAAAAATGGCTATGTCCAAAATCATATTTTTTTTGTACTGAAAAATAAATAACAGTTTAAATAACAGTTTGTTGCTATTAAAGCAAATAGTCAAGTTGAAAATATATTATATGTGTTAAAAATATTTAGCTGTTCCATGTAATACAACGCGAAAATCAATACAGTTTCAAAAAACTAGTTTAATATGGCTATTTCCAAAAATAATTTTTTTTTTGTTAAAAAAAAAAAAAAAAAAAATAGCAGTTTGTTATCTCTGTTAATGCAAACAGACAAGTTCAAAATATAAATCTTAATAAAATCACTATTGCTTTTAAGATAACCAGACACAACTAAAGTAACTGTTTCAAATAAACGTTGTTATTTCAGAAAAAAATCAAAAGAACAGTTTCCACATCATGCTACTTTGTTTGCTAAACAGTTGTACGCAAAAATTACCGTCTTTGCAGCAGTTTAAAACTGTTATTTTTCGATAACAGTCATCATAACATTTCAAAATAACTATTCCCATAGCACTATATTCTTTTTGCTGAACAGGCCACCAAAAAATTACCGCGTTAGCTCTAGTTTCAAACTGTTATTTTTCGAAAACTGCCATCAGAAAAATTACAAATAACAATTTCTATAACATACAACTCTTTTTGCTAAACCGACCATCACAGTTTAACGCAAAAATTCCACCGTTAGCTTCAGTTTCAAAACTGTTATTTTTCGATAACAGCCATCAGAAAAATTAAAAATAACATTTTCCATAACACACTACTCTTTTTGCTGAACGGACCACTAAAGTTTGGCACAGCTGTGTGCAACAACCACAGCATTGGCAACAGTTTCAAAGTGTTATTTTTCGGTAACAGAACTAAAAAACCATGACATTGGAACTAAAACCACGGTTAGACACACAAAGTGAATCTTCTTAGTTTTGAAACTTACCTTGGAGAAATTTCTACATAATTTAACATGAAGCTCAACAAACATTATTCTGAAAGAACATTTACAGAGTTGATTTCTTACTTTCAATTTTTCATCCTTATAACACTTTTTCCCAAGTGAATAGTTATATTATATATTTAACTGAATTTGTAACTTCTTATAAGTATTTTCGGAGTCCACAAAAGATTTATACTTTTGTATAGGTGAGGCATCCCTTTGTGTTTCTTTTTTATTGAGATTTCGTCAATATAAAACCAGTGACTCTATATTGCTCTGATAACTGCTGCTACCTTCCATCCCGTAAGATTGACTTTAAACTTTATTATTAGTAATACATAACCTTTAGCCGTCTCTGGCTCAAGGTTGTCTATTACAAGATTCAAAGCCCAGCATACACTTCCCTCAACACGTTCTTCACGATCAGTTATATTATGCTCCCCATCACAATAATTCTTTCAGCACCCTTCTCGGGACTTCTACCTTAAACAATCCACATTTCTCTTTCCCCACTACATTAATCTTCCCAGCATACTTTCCCTCCCACGCAGCATAATCGCGAATTATAAGGGGTCAATCACCTACATTTACACACCAAAACTTAGAGACTGATATTAAATTCATATGACCCACGTTTAAACTATCTGAGAATTATAATTTCTAAGGAAATTTAAATAAAAGTTCTATTAATATATTACTTGAGGGAAACTGAAGTAAAACCATTATTAATTGAATATTTATTGTAATTCTGCGCAGTGGTACTTGAGTTTAAGGGTTGAAACCCGGATCATTAGATTTATATATATATATATATATATATATATATATACTTGATCAATTTGATCGCACTAGCCCTGCCAGTCTGTCTGTCATCTATTTAATCTAGACGATCAGACTAATGTCTGCAGCATCAAAACTAGTTTTTCAACATTTTAGTTGTTGCTATGACCGAGTATAGAGATTTCAAATGTTGTTAACGTGCCATGCCGCGTGTGTGATATATGCCCAGTTAAGCCATCACTCACTTTTAGATATTTGTAAGAAATACTTTCTATTGCAGTCAATATCAATTTATATTGATTAGATTACTTTTTTAAAGCTGGGCAATTTACATATGACTCGCTTCAACAGAAACCCAACACACAATTTTCTGTTTTTTTTTTTTTGTATGAAAAACTATTTTATTACATACAAATTATGGTTAAACTACATTTTGTAGTTTTTGTAAATAAAACTTTCTTCTTTGTGAAGCTTAAAATAATTTATTCTACAAATCACTAATATTTCTAAGATGTTTCCAACATTGCGTTAACTGCATTCTGTCATTCTTTCAAAATTCCCCACCATCTATGCCATTCATATCCGTCAAAAAGGTTATAAATATTGTAAAATCTAAGAAACGTTTCTAAAATGTAAAATCTTAATAAAATTCAATGTTTTGGTGTCACTGTAGTTAATGGATTTTCCTGTTGATATATGAATAGATTCGTTACATTAGACATGTATAGCCATATAGCCATGGGGTATTTCCATCTGTCCGTCTGTCTGAACATCTGTATGAACAGATCTTGAAGACAATTTTAAACAGAGCCAATAATTTATATATTTAGAATGACATAATTCCTCGTCAACTAAAGTCAATTAAGCAAATGATAAATGCTATTTTGAAATATTTTAACTAAAGAGCGAAAAGCCACACGAAAAGCCATTCTGCATATTTTTTTTCTACAATCAAATATATACGAATTACAAGTATTATCTTGGTTTTTTAACGGTCTTTGTTGAAGCATATTTTTCTTGTTGCATTATATTAAATTTAAAAGTTTCTTCGCAATTTTTTTATGAATTACATGTTCCACATGTTCAAAGCCAGTATGACCGAAAATTTCTGTAAATTAACGAAACTAATTCATAAACTTTGTACTATGCATTGCTGTCTATCTAGACAAAATTTAAGCAAGTTTCAGTTTAATTAACATATAATAAGGCCAGGAAATTTTAAAATGTTCAAGAAATATATACTGACTATAATGGAAATGTCGGCAGAACTTTTGATAATATTTTCTCTTTCACATATGCAAATCTTTGCTATGCAAAAAATGGCAACTTTTTCGCATTTTTCTTTTGAGTAGCAGCTCAGCAAATATCTTCTTCTCAGTTGACCAAAGCACATTTTAGACACAGCTGACACGTATACAATACATCATAAAAATATATGAGAAAGTGCGTACAATTCGGTGGAATTGCAGCTTTAATGCTCTACACTACCCAAGGTTTCAAATATATATTAAAAAAATTATTCCAAAAACATAAATTTCAACCAGACAGTTTTATAAAAAGTGTAGCTTCCTCCTGCTCTTGTTGACCTCATCAAAACTACCTAAATATACTTTCAGGCATCTCCGTTAACTTCTTTCAAATTTCAGACAAATTGTTAATACACTTACAACACACTGTATGTAGGGTATACAGATTGTTTACATTATGCTCTATGTACTTAATATGCAAAGTTGAATATTGTATGAGATAGAGCAACCATAGAACACCATAGGTTCTTTTTCAAGTAAAAACGTGACAGTTTCATAAATTCAAAAAAAAAAAAAAAATAATAAAAAAGACAGCAGAAACTTTTCTCAATTGCCCAAGATAGAAATAAAATATGCTAAGAATCATAATGGAAAATGCCTGACAGCTTGACTCGTACTCACAAGTTACGATGAATTTTAATAGTTAAAGTTTAGAGAGATAGCGCAAGAAGTTTAACAAATGGTTTAAATTAAATTACCCAAAGTCAATTCGTGCATTGAAATAGTCATTTATGAAATTTAAATCATAATTTACGCTGTTGTGGGATTAGTTTATTGCGCTGAAGTGAACTGAGTGCACAATATTTCAATTATTTTTAGTCAATTTTTGTCATAACTTTTAGAAATTAAAAGCTGATTAAATAAAATCACAAATAAATGTTGATATAATATGGCATAAGTAGCTGACGCTTAACTATATTTATTTCCAGATAATTTTATTTGCTTTGGTAGGCTTTATGAACAAATAATTTGTTATAATTAGATAGCGGATTATGTAAATAGTTTTTGTTGTTGTTATTTTAATAAAATAGCATAATTTTGATTTGAAACTAATGCGATTATGTAAATTAAATATTTATTATTTATATGCGATTATATTGAAGTGGATTGTGCAGCTGTAAAATGCATTAAGTATAAAAGATCAAATTAAACAACAACAAATACAGAGAAAGAAAAAAATATAGTATTTAAACAAACAGTTCACTATTAGCTGTCGCCCACAATTTTGCATATGATTTGTTAAGGAAATTCTCAGGTTATTGCTCAAATGATGCAAAAATAGTTATGCTTTAATAGTTCTGCTGCAATTTAAGCTTTAATACTATGCGACGACAGTATATGGTTTGTACAGTGGAACTTGCCGTCAAAAAGAATAGTTAAGTAAGAATAAATGCTGCAGCCGAGTGGACTTCAATTCGAGCTATTCTGTTCACCCCTATTGAACCTTTTTGTCGTTTTAAGATAAAAATAAACAACAACAGAATTGTTTTCAAACCAAAAATACAGAAAGCTTGACATGTTACCACTTTTAGTGGTCCGATATGAATCTATATGGAATGTTTCAGATATGGATTATCACTTCTTCTTCTTCTTGACATTTTTAGCTAAAATTTTAAGAAGGACAATAACTTTTTTAATCAAATTTTCGGAGACGAAAATCCCCCTCAGGGATGAGTTGACCCATTCTTTAAATGCTAGCTTTCAGAAAATAATATAGGAGAGTCTATTTTTTATAGTCTGATAGACGTACATATTTATATCAATTCGAACTTTTATATGGCTATAACCCCTTTTAATAGTCCGATTTGAACCATTTGTTAGGATGGATATAAAACATATTAAATTTTGCGTTTCTAGCTGAATTAACAGTAAGAACATAATTTTTTTTACACAAAAATCTAGAAAGTAAGGACAGATTTGTGTGGGGCTAATTCTTCTAGTGATCTCAACTGCATCTGGACTATAAGGATAAACAGATTAATAAACTAATTAAGAACAATAAAAACTTTTCATACAAAAATTCAGAAGAAAACCTACGCCGTTTGTATGGCTAGTGCCATCCCTGCTTAAGGTAGAATGGTTAGCACGTACATTGAATACAAGTGATCTGAAGAAGAATTGGGAGAATCTTATTATATTAATTTGAAGGCTTTAGTTCTTATAGGCTCCAATTTCTCTTTGTTCATATGGACTCCCAGACCTGACAGTCGGTCTCTTTTCAATATTGGTGCATCTTCTATTAAATTTATTTAAACGTTCCATGAGATTCCAGATAGAAATATATCCCCTTAAAAAATGTAGGTTCAAGTAGCTATAAGGGACCTCGAAGTCGAACTCACTCGATTGCAAATCCTCTTTATTGTTATTAATGGGAACAATTTGGCTGACTTCAATGCAGAACGTTTTATGAATAGATTTTCATCAGAATCAACATTCACAGAGTTATAAGCTGCTGGAAAAAGTGATCCAAAATTTTAATTAATTTTGGTTACAGCTTGCCAAACATTAATGGCAAACAATACATATTAAATTAATTTATTATCTTCTATTTAATTTTTAAATTCAAAACTGTTTACAGAAATCTGGATGAAGTTCTAAATTGTACTTTTTTTTAAATACTGAACTTTATTTTGTCAAAATCGATTAAATATTTTGGGCGTAATCCGGAAGGACTTCACACCATTATTAGTTGTAACTTCCACCTAAATATTCACTTCAAGAATTTCATGGCAGGACAACGGTCTATAATAATGTTATTTGTCGTTCCATGATCATACCAAATTCCTTATAGCTTGCTTCTACTAATGGAGAAGCTAATTTGAATGTTAAGCTATATGATAGCCGCACATTTAGATGTAATGTGCTAATCTAGGTCAAAAATATACTTGTATGTTTACTGACATAAGTGGATCCTGCAACAGCTGTCAAAGTTGTAGTGTTGAACGATGCGAAAGGTTTAAATAGGTCACTTGTGATATGCTTGATCAATATCAAATGATGAGTGGATGTAGATGTGTCCGTCTGTCTGTATGTATAAACACAAAGTTGGAGTCTACAAGAGAGAAAAATCTTATTATTTTCGTTCTTTTGAATATCCTATTTCTTCTGCAGAATATGAACTCCACTATAACAGGTTACGCCTTAGAAGTTTACCATAATATTTTTACAATTTAGGATGAAAATGGTTGGGATTGGTTGGTAATCTCTATATATGTATACATTTAATGTACATATGTATACATTTAATAAAATCGTAAACAAAATTTTGTGTTTGTGCGCTCATCACGTCTAAACCGCTAAGCCAAATTATATGAATTTTCGTATAGAAGTAGATGGGACGTTGGGAAAGCACATAGTTTTCTTTTTGTTACACTCGAATGATAAGCGATAAACAAAATTAGTAAATTTTTGGCATTCATTTGAGGTACAGAGATTAAATTTGCTATACATGTTAATAAGTCCGAATTGGAGGGGACGATGGCCTGCTCCTCACATTAGCGATATCCAAATTTTTGGATATCTTTGCATTCGTTCGAAGTACAGACATAAATTAAGTAATATGGGACCGGAAGAAAACAGAGATTCTGACTTCTATTTAAAAATAATAAAAGAATCTTGAAGCTTAAAAATAAAATTGAATATGATGATTTTATGCGGTCTATTATATTCTAGACATTTATTTCAAACCATATAGTTCCTAGAATAAAAAAGAAATATTTTAGCTTTCGCAAACTCAAAGGCAAATAAACCAACCTATGTAACCTAAAAACATTATGTGGTGCCACCGCAGAACACTCCAAACAAAAAGACCATAGTGGAACCCTTACATCAATGCAGATACTGTTATCAAGAAAAAGAAAATATGGAACTGGCTTTAGTCTCGTGTCAAACTACGCGAAATAGGGTATATAGGAAAAGTTAAAATAAAGAGAATAGAGCACAGGACCATGTCCCAAAAATATCCATATCCAATAGATCAATTATCTTGTAGTTACCATGCTGCACATAATCTTCAAAGGAAGTTCAAGACAGAGACTTTGAAAACTAAGGAAGCACATCAACCGAAAGACAGTTCCACAGACAGACGGACATGTTTATATAAATTTGTCTCAATCAGAATAATATCGAATAATTATGTATGAAGTAAATGTATATAGCCATGTCCGACTGTAAGCAAACTAACTTTTAAATCATGTGCTTGCTTTTTAAACAAAATAAATGTAAATTGGAATTATTGCATAATGAAACTAAGGACTACAAATTGGAAAAGTTAGTTTTTACTTTGTTTAAAGAAGCTTAGGAGGGTTATTAAAACTCAAGCTACTCCAACAAATATATTGCATATGTATATAGAAAAATATTATAGAATTAGTTCAAGGCACAATTGTTCGCTATATGCAGATATAATTTAAATGCCACAGAAAACTTATTTATGCTAAAGTAAAACGCCAGTTTGTATGCAATGTGAAAATGTTTCCCAATGAAGGCAATTAAACAGCTGTGACCAACACGTTCTACGTTCTTGGCAACGTCAATGACAATTTAGAAAAACGTTTTTTTAATTTCAAGTTGCTAATTTGTGTGCTTTCTTCTTCTTTATATATTTTCTTTTATACAATATAGCGCGCCGCTCGGCATCACCAGTGGGTCCAAGCCGTTATACACGCGCCGGCAGTGAACCCTATGTGCCACCACCATCATACTGGAATCGCGCAGGCAGCGTACCACGCGGTCCATCTGTCTTCGACCGTGCCACCAGCTTGGCTCCATTCACAAGGCCACTGTTCCGTGCCAGCTCATTGGAACCATTGGATGAACTCTTTGAACGTAAGTCGCCTGAGCCAGCAAATGCTGCTGCTCAGAGAGCTGCAACACCAGCGAGACCGAGCGTTTTTGAGCGTGCCGGCTCGCCCAGTCCCACTCCCGTTAAAGCAGGTCGTTGGGGACCACGTCCCACTGAAGTCGCCTATGATGCTGATGGTAAAAATGCACAAAAATTTCCAAGCTTTTTGTTTTAGTTTACCTAAAAGTTTATGCTAAAATTTGTTTTTGAATGTTGTACCGAAAAAAAAAGCTAAATTTTGCAGTTTATGCCTTTTTAGAAATTATTGGCCAAATTATTATCGATTGATAGTCTAGTCTAGTCTAGTCTAGTAAAAAAAAAAAAAATAGTAAGCAACAGCCAACAGCATCACAAAGCTACAGTGTAATTCAAAATACTTCATAAAAATTCCTTACAAATGAACAATTTTACGCTTTCTCTGTGCCATGCTTTGAAAAAAGATTTACATCTGCATACCTTATATCCCACTATATTCCTCTAAGCACATTTCCAATGCCCAAACTATCGCCTATACACTTGATATTTTTTCCACTTTGAAATATTTAAATACGCATGGAGAATATCAATTGTTTAAAGTGTTGTTTTTTTTTTGTTTAATTTTTTTTTTTTTGTATTTCTTAGTTTAAAAGAAAACTAGCAAACGCAAAATGTTTTCTTACTCTCTATAAAACAAAAATATCTAATTAAATCAAAATACCCTACACACGCACGCACACAAACCACGTACTACTATGCTACAACCACAACAACAACAACAACTACAACATGAACAACAACAGGACTTCCAATCTTCCATCCAAGGAACCGCTTCAGGGATCTGTTGAACCCATCGCCCAATCTGCCAGTCTCGTCGATTGTACGTGATCCCTTCTGGTGGGATGTTGATGATTTGATTCCCTTCCGCGCCACCTCGGTGCCAAGAGGCTCGAGCCCAATTGCACGTGATTCATTCTTGTCGCCGGTGAAGAATCGTTATTTGTGGTCGAAGCACCCAGCCAGGCCATTGACACGTAAGTTTTTCTATATATTTTATTTTATTGTTTTTTTTTGAATTATTTCTGTTTTAGTTTAAGTTTTATTGAAAGAAAAAAATTGTTTTATTTAAAAAAATAGAATTCCCAGTTTACCTGCATTCATGGTAATACTTCTTTGAAAAGATATGACAATGAATCTACAAAATTCGGCAACAGTTTAATTAGATGAACACACCATTTTGAGGTACATTGTCAAGAATTGCTTTGAAAAAACAAAAAACAAAAACCAAAAAACAAAAACCAAGAAATCTGTAAATGAGTTGTCGAAATTGTAGTTTTTGTTGTATGCTAGATTTTGGAGAGGCAAGTCCTTCTTAACTACATCATGTGTACATTCCAATGTATAAATTGTATATATTACATATTAAAATAATTTTTTTTTTGAATATGCAGTTGATAAATTGGAGAATTCTTTTAAATATTTGATGTGCTTTACAAACTTAGAAATGTATATATTTTCAAAAATTGCTAAGAATTTATAATCAGTTCTAAATTAATTTCATTGTACAGTTCATACCTCATTAAACTTTATAGTTCTGTACCAAGAAAACGAGTTGTCGTTGAATATAAAAAAATTTTGGCATCAGAATGAAACTGTTGAAATAATCATGAATGATTAATAGTGAGCAATATAAACAAAGCTTTGGCTACAAATGAACGCTTAAGTTTTGAATAACTTAAATTCATGACCTTGTAGTTTCTAGAGTCAGCAACATTATACAAATTATACATGCTTCTGTCAAATTAATGAACCTATGCGCATATAGTTAGTCTCCACAGAAAAAAAATAAGTATGGTAGCACAATATTGGCTCAAACAAGTCATTACAACTCTAAACAAGTTTGAAGTTCTTTTCCAAAAAGCTTCGCAATCTCAAGTTCTTCGCTTGGCTTCCAAAGTTTCCGCATTGCTATGCTGCAGCATGAAGAACTAGTACATAGAATTCACTAGTTCTAGGTAGAGAGTTGCCAGTATCACGCCAATCTATCACATTTGGTACTAACTAAGGTGACTAATGTCTATCGATGCATTTATTTGTTTTTTTTCCGATCTAGTTCATGAGTGAGAAAAATGCTAATGAATACAGAGAAACAATCTTATCGCGCAATGTGGCTCTCACGCTCTTAAGTTCGCGTCGAAGGAACAGATATAAACTCAAGAAGATCCATAATCTGTTTTCTAAAAATGTGACATAGAATAACATGAATACTGCATTCTATCTTGGCTGAAATAGATGCTGGTTTGTCCGTACTATTCAACCTTCTTTGTATGACAGTTATCTCTAAAAGAGATTGTGACTTCAAGATCCTTAGAGAATGTTGAACACAAAGAGTCTCCATACTGATTTTTAGTAAGATTGAAAGAAAACTGAGGCACTTGTTCCCACATACACAGACTACTAACAAACAAACATGGATAGATTAAGTTGATCATGATTATAAACGTGCCCTTAAATTCACGCAAGAAGTAATTTCTATTGAAAACAATGATTTTTAAAGAATTGGGATACCCTTTATACACTTTCAATGTGTCTTAGATCTTTCTATGTCATTCGAGGTCTTTGCTTTTGAGTTTGGAAATGGCTTGTAGCCTGAGCCTCTCATTTTAGTATGAGACACGTTTAAAAAATAAGAGTACTACACTGAGGTGTCGTAGAGGTTCTCCTAAATGCAATGAGCTCCGGAGACAACAGTTAGCGAGTAAAAAACTTGCTTTGAAGTGTTCATTTTTGTGATATCTATCGTTTAAAAAAAATGTCTTGCGGTATGAAAACACCTACTGAAGTTTTTTCAGGAATGAAAACTTTTTATGGTGAAGGTGTTATGAAATAAATGAATGTGTGCAAGAGGTGTCTTGAATTTAACGGACAGTTCAGATGAGTACAAACAATCGATTTATTGTGAAGGAAAATTCTGTGATGTTTCCGTACATCTTAGATCTCGCTTACATCAAATAGAAAGAGTAAGTTGCATGGTGATCATGCGCGACCCAAGTGAAACTTCTTGAGGTGTGAAAGGAATAAATTAATTACATCAGACTGGCAGACAGTGTCTGAATTGCCGGTTATATTTTGTTAAAGACTCCGTGACTCCATTCACCATGCTATGCTGGCGACTGTGTGGGGATCAGTTCTCGGCTTTCGCCCCGAACTAATTTGGCGCAATATCGCAGATAGTGGAGGGAAGCTCGACGGAAAACTCGAAGCTTTTAACTTCTTGTCACCATTATACTTCCACTCGAAATTCCGGTTTTGTCGCTATCGATCGAGAATGTGCGCCAAAAGCAGTTGAGGCAAACTCAACTATAGTTAGTTCCTACGTATAGTAAGCTCGCTTGACGGCTGCGATGATATCCGCAAGAAATTTTTTCTCTGGGATAATGTGATAACGTGCAAATGTGTTGTTAGCCCGTACACTCTTTGATACTCTCCCCTTCAAAGCCGTTCCTATTTTCGTCTCGGTGCGCACTTTTATCCAGCCGACTTTTTTCACTTTAAAATTGAGTACAAGCTTAGGCCTTGGATAAAGTTTATAGATTGCAGAACGATGCATACCTCAATATACCTCAATACACCCATATTACATTATTTTTGATTCTTTTTGAGGTTATGGCCGGATGTTCTGGTGATGAGGTTTGATAGACATGTAATTTAGTTTTAGCAAACCCAATAACATATACTGACCAGAGTATGAACTTGTCTAGAGTTTGGTTAGCCAGTTTTCATCAGCCAGAAGCTGTAGGAAAAACTATTTGCACCATGATGTAAAGAATACGACCAAATAGCGTTTACTTAACTCATTTGGCAGTGTTGATATTAGCATAACCCTGAGTGCTGAGCCCAAAATATTTATGGAGGAAAGATTACATCTTGGACAGCTTTTGATTAAACACCAAAAACTAAGCTAATACAGTCCATCTTATGATATCACTGTACAATAAAATAAACGACATTAAAGGTACTTTGCAGAATCTCACTTTTCTGGTTAAAAAGAATCACATTGCTATATAACCGCCTGATAGTGAAGTTTTACTTCTGTAGTGTGGACACAACTTTTTTTTTAAATAGTGAAGAATGGTCTGAATAAAACAGATTTGGAATCAGTTACCCAATTTTAACGTGATAAATGACTTCTAGCCAAAGACACGTATTCTGTTGTCTAGTGAAATTGGAGATACGTCAAATGTTCGCTCTGCTTGAATGACCTCAATTACTTTTGATGTTTCTTAGCCTCCAACACGTGCTCATTGATTATAGTGATGTTTGGCATCGCAGTTTCTTGGGATTGGTACCATTTGATAGGCAAATTGAATTTTGTTAAATGGATTGGCTCTTAGATAGTATCCTAATATAAGAAAATTGAAAAATTTCTTCATTATTTTGGTTAAGGAAGAGTATATTCCAAGTTATGAAAGTAGAAAGCATCCATCTCAACTTAGCATAGGCTAGACACTTATACCTCTTTCTCTAATTAAGGAGTTATAAACTTAATAATGTTGGTTAAATTTACCAAATTTAACAATAATTACTAAGCAAATCCTGCTAAAATAAAATCCCAAAAACAATTCTAGAAATATCAAAATTTGACATTGTCATACATATTAATTTAATTTACTTCTTTTTTTTATTATTTTTACTTTTATTTCACAATGATTTTATGTTAACCAAATGCAGCTGAAGAAGAGGACTTACTCTATTAAAAAAAAATAATAATAAAAAAAAAAAACAATAAAAAACAAAAAAAATAATTAAAATCGAAAGTTTTTTTTAAAACTTAAAAAAAAAAAACAAACAAAAAATCACATATAACAACGTACATTATATCCGTTGAGATATAGATTTTTATATTAATTTTGCATAAACTAAAGCACAAAAATTGGTAAGAATTTGTAAATTAAGTAGTAGCATGTAGAAATTTGCCCGGCATGCCTGTGACTAAGTACAAACCATATACAAAATCCTTTAGTAGTAAATAAAATTTTATAAATCCCCTACAACACTAGTTACCATATCCACACGTAGTAGACGTAGTATTCCATATCAATTCGTAATATATATAAATTTCTTATACTTCACAGCAATTGCTACAAAAAAAAAAAAAAATCATAAAACATTAATTGTTGCAATTGTATTTTTATGTACTGTATTATTTTTATTATTATATTTCCTTGGTATTTTGAAGTTTTATTTTATTTTTATTTCTATTTTTAATAATTTTCATTAATCTTTGCAATTTTAATTTCACAGCTCACCGCACAATTTTGTAAACGAACGAATCAAAAAAACAAAAAAAAACAACGACGAAATGTTTTTGATTTAATTCAAAAACAAAATTTACATCAAATAACGAATGCATGGGGCCCCATAGAGCAGAAGAGAAAAAAAAAAACAACGAGACGACTTTTATACATCCGAAAGTAGCAAAAAAAATTAGCGAAAATAACAACAAATACTATCCGTAGAACAACGCTAGAATTTTTTCTTTCTTCATCAAAAATAAAAAAAAAATAAAACACGTAGAACATCACGTAGTAGACTTAACATCATTTGCCGCTAGAGTGCGCTTTAACTTCCCGTAGTTTGAAATATTTTTTTTATAAACTTTTTCTTCATATATTTAAATTTTTATTTTTCTCATTTAATTTTTAAGTACTGCAATGTGTATGAAAATATATGAACAAACAAAAAAAAAAAAAAAAAATCGATTTACATTTATAGTTTTTACAAGATCTAAATGTGTCTACAAATAATTATGTAATTAATAATTATTTGTCTTAACAACGGAAATACACAAAATAAAAATAAAAAATAAAATTGTTCCTTTTTTGTATATTTAGTGTATTTGGCATATCTCGAAATTGTAATAACAACAACAACAACAAAAACAATAAACGTAGACTAGAATAAATACAAATAATCTATTGATTAAATGTCTGCCATAAATTATGAAATCAAAACTAAAATCAATTTGTATTAAATTCTACGAGAAATAACTTATAAAAAAAAAAAAAAAACAAGAAAACACAATAAAAAAACACAAAAAAAAACTTAAATAATAACCGTCTTTCATTTCATAAAAAAAATTTGTCAATTTTAAGTCACGTGTTAATGTTTGGATTGCTTCTACTAGTGTGGAAATATAATTGCTCCCTTCTGAAATGGTGTTTCTATGAGTTTTACTTGATCCTTCATGGGACCGACAATATAAACAAGTAAGGAAATACAGTCGGGCGTAACCGACTGTAAGAGGCCCTGTACCAGTTCAGGTCGCCTAACAAACATATTAAATGTTTCCCGAGCTTATGACCAAACACATGACCACTTCTCACTGCGCGAATATGAATGAAAAGAAAAGGGGGGTTGTTCAAATTCAATTGCTTATAAAATCGCCATTTATTATCCGATTTTGATGAACTTTTTGGATTTTTGCTTAGAGAGACGTTATCTCTATATTAGTACACTCAATTTTTTTTGTGCCGAAGAAATTTTCACCCTAAGGGGTGATTTTATGGGGTAGGGGGGGGGGAGGGGCAAAATTTCAAAATAAACTTGTGAAATTCCGGAGCAATCCTAGTCGAATGCAAAAAACACGAAGTCTCTATCTATTACCGTTTCCGAGATCCTTTCGTTCATACAGACGGACAGACGGACGGACGGACAGACGGACATGGCTATATCGACTCCTCTTTCATTCCTGACCATAATGGGGGTAACTTTGGGGGGTCTCCGACCATTATTTCTACCTGTTACATACATTTGCACAAACTCAATAGGCTCTTGTACCATCGGTACAGGGCCTAAAAATACATTGCACTGAAAAAAGTTCAAAACTGATGACTAACTTGAATACCATATCCACGTATCAACTCCTAGATGCAGTAAGGAACAGTTTTTCTGTTACAAGAACCCAATGATTGCACTATTACCGAACTTATCCGAACGATTTTAAATTAATGCTCTCCAGAAAATAATAAAATATCTTTATTGAAATGCATGCCCTTGTGAAGGACTGAGAAGCACATTTAGATAAGGCTAAGAGGAACTAATGATAATAAATTTCTATTGTTTTTGTGCGTGAGATGTTTTTCAGCATGGTGTGAACTGAAATTTTCAATATTTTTATTTAAGGCTTCCAGAGCGTCTTCGGACATTATAGCGATTGGTAAAGAGTCATTGCTAAATATATAACGATCGTGTATTAATATTTTATGTACCCATGATGGCATATAAAACCACGAATATGTTTCTCATAATATGGACGCTGAAATAATCATTTTATTGTGTCGCTTTCTAAAGGCTATATATATCAGTGAAGAAAAGAACAACTATTACAGATCAACAACAGTAAAAGAAGTCTATGGTGTTCTCATTGAGAAAATAAGTAGGACATGTTACAAAGTAGAATGTTCAAAGTAGATCTTGCCCCGACTCTTTGACTGTTTAAAAATAATGACACTCATCCAATATATGAACTACAGTTCCTCCTTCATCATAGAAATATTGTAGAATCCCCAAACAAATAAAACTCCCCAGTCCAGTGTAGAAACTAATAATGATATGGCCACACCAAATCTTATTGTACTCTGGCAACAGTCTCTGTTCCTTCGGTGATCTTTACAGTACTAACGTTTGCCCCGCAAACAAAACCGACCCACGCGCAATCTCAACTTATAAATAGGCTCAATCAATGGAAATCGATTCTCGCAAAATAGCAGCAACCCACTCAACAAAGCGTTGTTATTCAACCTGTTAGTGACTCAGCATCAATACTGACTGCATCATATACCGTCGTACACAGTCAAATACTGACACTCTACAAAGTTCCACACATTTACGAACTACTACAGAGAAAACCACATGTCAAACTAGAACTAAGCTCCTGAATGATTACAAAGAAGATGTGGTAATATTTTGTGACACTCATCTCACTTATAAAAACCATTTTCATATAAAAATAACACAGTCGATAAAGCTCTTCCGCAAATGAATTTAAAATTAACTGCCAGAGCTATATTCAACAAATAATTTGCTCTCCAATCAAAGAAAAAAATTTTATTTTGCCTACCCTGGCCTATACTGGGCAGCGGATCCAAAGATAATTTCGAGGTTATGGTAAACCTTCTCAAGAAGCCAATAATGATTCAGCTCCATATAAACCGACCTACAAAAGATTGGCAATTGGCTTAAGTAAAAAAAATGTATTGGGTGTATGGATTAATTCGTGGGGTTTTGTAAGAGAGGGCGTTACTAGTATTACTTCGAAAAATTTGGTTGAACGCCACAAAAAGAAGTAATTTTTCATTACAATAACCCTAAGCGCAAGAAATCTTATGTGAAGCCCGGCCAACAATCAAAATACACCGCAAAGCCGAATAAGCATTTCATTAAGACAACGCTCGGCCACATGTTGCAGTACCGATTAAAAACTATTTGGAAAACAGTGGGTGGACTTATGGCCCAGGCAAGGCCCCTTCTGACTACTACTTGTTCAGATCAATGCGAAATGCCCTCACATGAATACGCTTTACTTCAAAACAGGGTATCAAAAATTGGCTCGATTCGTTCTTGGCCGCCAAGCCAGACAAAATGAATAAATTGAAAAAATCTCCAATAATGGAGAGAGGCAAATCGGTTTAGCCTCATGTCGGAATATGGTAGCTAGTCGCACCAGATGTTAACAGCTCAACATTCACAAGGCTACATGGCTAAGTCCCGATGAAATAAAATGGAATCAAATTGATTATGTTGTGATTGACGGAAGGCACATATCATGTTGGATGTGCGAACGTCCCAGTACCGTGGTCGCAATATCGACTTGGACCACTTAGAGCACCAAAGGTAGGCATTAAGCTCAACGTGGTGCATGCCGCACGACCCAATATGCAACAAGAGCTAGTCTTCGGCAAGCTGCTATCACAACAGACCGCCTTCTGAACATACACTATCGCGACTGCTTCGGGGAATACTGTTCGTATTCTCAAGATATATGTGAGTAGTGGAAACATATCACCCGCTCCATTGATAGGGCTACCAATGCATTGGTTATACAAAGCTTATGACTAATTCGAAGAGGAGTGTCGCAATGCTACTGCAGAGAATAACGCGTCCTACGAGGAATGCCTTATTTTATCAAAAGGTCAAGCTTCTGCCCGATGGTTTTAAACCCGGGTAGGTATCCCGGCAAATATCGTTCGTCTTTGCGTGATGATGCTATCACACATACAAAGCGTTGTTAGGGTGGAAAAAAATCTCTTCAGCCTCTTTGATACGAAGAGAGGTTTCAGGCAGGGTGATGTGCTGTCGTGCGATTTTTTCAATCTGCTAATGGAATACATTCTTCGCCAGTGCCCGTACATATAGAATATGTCGGGCTCGATCTTCCAAAAGGAAGTGATGGTGCTCGCTTACGCCGATGACATCGATATCATCGGTACGCAGGAACGGCGAGTCAGCAAGGCGTTCTCAAAGATTGAAAAAAAGTCTCGGCTAATGGGTCTAGCGGTGAATGAGTACAAGACAAAGTACTTGGTGTCTTCTCACACTCCGTCATCGCGTTTTGGACGGTCAGTGACGATGGAGTATTTCAACTACAGTGTTGTAGAAAGCTTCACCTATCTTGGATCCGATATAACCAGCAACAACAACGTCAGCCTAAAGATCAGGCGAAGAATTGTAAACCGATGCTTTTTGGACTGAGCAGGCAAATGAGAAGTAAAGCCCTCTCTCGAAAGATGGAAATAAAAATCTATAAGACGCTGATACTCCCGGTCCTATTGTATGGCGCAGAGGCATGATCCGCGATTGAGTCAGACGAAACAGCGTTTCTGAGAGGAATATTTTTCGCGCATCTTCCTTTATGCGGTCATGACCGGAAGACGGTCATTTCAGTAAGTAAGTATCAAGTTTCATATTTGTTCCGCTTCAAAAAGCTAATCATACAAAGATTGTTTTGCATTGAGTTCAATTTGAGGTGTATCAGAGCGGCCCCCATCATTTATTCCATGGTATATTACAACTTCGCCTGCTTTCGTATGTGGTCTTTTACATTGAAACTGTATTTGACGAAGTCAATCGACGTAGTTCCAGATACAATGATCGTCTCCGCGATCACATAAATCCACGGGGTATATCTCTTGGTTTTACGACTGAGGGTCTATTAGTGGGTTACTAGGTTCCTCGATATGAACAATCTTTTTTTTCTGGAAATTTTAGGCAAATATCTTCTATCCATTGTTGAAAACAAGGTATTCCAAGAATTGTTTGGTCAATTTCGTCTAAATCCTTGTCAGTTTCAATGAGAACGGTTATTTAACTGGACTACCTGCAGGATTTCTTAAAAAAGAGGTTTGTGTATATAGCGTTACTTTTTTTTGGATGTTTTACTCCATAGACATCAGAGTTTAACGTAATTTAAGTCAAGAATGATTAATTCGAATTAGTCTGTATTTTGTATCGATGCAAGATTCATCCATATAAGCTGAGTACTGCACACACATTACATTATTTTATTATTTTAATAAAATTAAATAAATTTTCATTTAACATTTAATATTCACTTCCCAAACAATAATTAATACAAAGAAACAATAAAATTTTAAGAATTATGAATGAATTTCGCTCACGCAGCGTTTAGTAAAATTAAATTCATTTTGACTTTAATTAAACTAAAAAAAAAAAACGAAGAAATTGTAAGCGAACATGCACGCAGTGCAAATACAGACAATGCTGCAAACAAAAAGAGATACGTTTCCATTCAAGGATATTGTAAATTATGACTTTTATTATATTATTAGCGATGTCTACATTAAATAGTAAATTCCAACAGCGTGACTTCAAATTGCCGCAATTTCATTTTGATAGTCTGATAATGTTTAGACTTTTTTCTATTTTTCCGGTGGTTTCTGTGGTGCGAGTTCTGTGTGTCTTCAAGTATTTGACGTTTTGGCGTTTAACACGCAATTTTTCGCACTGTTTAGACATAGAAATACTCCTGCGTATATATTCCCCAAGCGTTTTATTCTTGTATTGGCATGTTTCGTCTTTGCGCTGCATTGTTCATTTTTTTCTTCCATTGGCAAAATTAATGTTTGTTTTTTTTTTCGTATTTTTTTCTAGCGCCGCCTATTTAATTATTGATTCAATAATTTCTATAGTTCACTGCAGAAAGGTCATTCAATGTCAATAGTTGAATTGAATTCTTTGAAAAATTTTTATATTTTTTTGTGAAATTTTTTGGTTTTATATTGTTATTTTTTGTTTTCTGCCTTTGGTCAATTTTTCAATCTTTTACTATAATCAAAAAAAAATATGATTTGTTTTATTCCCAAGCGCTTCAGACATGTAGTCAGCTTGAAAAAATTTCTACAACAATTTTGATTGAATTGCAATTTTTAATGGAAATGTAAACTATTGGATATAATATTGATTACTGTGTTTCAATTTTGTATCACTTAAAGTTTTATTTATGTCATTTAATTTAATGCACAATATTTCAAATTTATTATTTAATATTATCTCGCTTCTGCATTCGTTCATTAAAATAATTGAAGCGTAATTACAACACAAAAAAAAACCAACAAAAAAAATGTTTTCCGGCTGCAATTTTGTAAAACAATTTACGACTATGTACGAAATATGAAGGGGAAGTGTGTTCGACTACGTAATAACCTCTAACCAGTCCAACAGTTTATATTGAAACCGTATTTTTTATTGCAATCATATTTCTCACTTATCGCATTATTGAAGATTCATCTCTCATGCTCTCTATATTTCCTTTATTTACTCCCATAGTCTCTAAGATCTCCACGTTTGTAAGGAAGAAGCGCCTGCCGCACATGTTGACTTTTCTATACTATTACACTTGATTGTTGTTACATTACTTGGCACAAACTTAATATAGCTAAACAATAGAGTGTATAAAAAATGTAGCATACTTTTATGCGCACTCATGCATTCACTGGCATTTTAATTGTATTTGTCCTTTTTGCCTCCTGATGTTGACGTCGGCATAATTGTTATTGTTTTTGTTGCTTTTGTCACTCTTGCAAGTGTTTCGTTCATGTGAAACAATTTGTACGCATCACTTGAAGTTGCTTTAAGGAAACTTAATTAACTTATTTAATTCATAATATATGCAAGGATGGGCGAATAAATAAATTAATATTAAACAAAAGAAAATATGCTACACAAAAGCACAAGCATTGTGCTTTCACAATGCTTGTGCTTTTGTGTAGCAATGTGTGTTTTTTCAAAAGCTGAGACATAATACATTTGAGGAGATATCTATAAACCATACTTAAGGGTGAGGAGCGTGAGTTTATAAGCCATTATAGTTAGTTAAATCGTTTGGAGGTGGAGTTAAACACGATGTCAAAATCCGGCTTGGTGATTTCAACGCCAAAATTGATAAGGAAGGAGTTTTGACCCAAACAAGTGGTCACGACACTTCCTCTAACAATGAAAAGAGGCTGATCGATTTCTCCGCAGGTCGGAACATGGTAGTTAGCAGCTCCAGATTTCAACATCTCAACATACCCAAGGCTACATGGCTGAGTCCTGATCAAAATACACGCAACCAAATTGATCATATTGTGATTGACGAAGAAACGTATCGAGCGTGTTGGGCGTGCGAACATTAAGTGGTCCCAACATCGACTCGGTCCACTTTATTGCCGCAGCCAAGGTACGAAGCGTGGTGCACGCAGCACGTCCCAACATGCAACTAAAGCTAGTCGTCGAAATGCTGCAATCGGAACCGATCGACAGCTATTTCGACTGCTTTGGAAAATATCTCCTTCTTCTCAAGATATATATGAGGAATGGAAACATTTCGCACGCTCATCAATAGGTCTACCAAGTAGGTCATTGGTTATACAAAACCTGAGACTAATTCTTGGTACGACGAGGAGTGTTGCAATGCTATTGCAGAGAAGAATACCTCCGATCAGCGTACTCTGCAGTAGGGAGCAACACTCCTCGTCGTAACAAGAATTAGTCTCAGGTTTTGAAACGCCTTCTCAGACGTAAGAGAAAGGAGCAAGAAAGGCGGCAGTTTGAGGATGTTGAGATGTTATGTGATAGAAATGAAGCTCTAAAATTGTATCAAAAGCTCAAGATTCTGACTGTAAAAACGAAAATGGAAATTTGGTAACAAATGCACTGAGATTATGGAGAAGTCATTTTTCTAATCTGCTTGAAGGCGATGAAGCGCTCAATTCCGCCGATAGAGGAATGACATTGGAACCACCAGTTAATGATGGCACTATTGTAGAGTCACCGGACCTTAATGAGGTCGAATCAGTTATTAAAGAGCTGAAAAATAATAAAGCGGCAGGCTGCCAGCTGAGTTATTTAAGACCGGCGGCGAAGAGTTGGTTAGGAGTATGCACCAACTTTTATGCAAGATATGGCTCGATGAACGCGTACCCAATGACTGGAATCTCAGTGTTTCCTGTCCAATCTTTAAGAAATGCGACCCCGTTTCTTGCGCCAACTACCGCGTATTAATTCTCCTTTCCATTGGATATAAGACTCTGTCGAGCGTATTGTGTAATAGGCTGAAGCCATATACCGACTCACTGATAGGACGATATTAGTGTGGCTTCAGACCAAAAAGGTCGACCAGTGACCAAATATTCACATTACGCCAAATCTTGAAAAAGGCCCGTGAGTTCAACAAAGACACTCACCACCTATTTGTCGACTACAAAGCCGCTTTCGACACGCCGATACGATCGAAGTTCTTCGACGGCCTATCTGCACTAGGTATCCTGGCAAAGATTGTCCGTCTCTGCATGGCGACGCTATCTAACACACAAAGCGTTATCAGGGTGGGGCAAAATCACTTTGTTACCAAGACAGGTTGCTGGCAGGGCGATGCTCTTTCGTGCGATTTTTTTAATCTCCTGATGGAATACATCCTACGCCAATGCCCGTACATATAGAATATGTCGGGCTCGATTTTCCAAAAGGAAGTAATGCTGCTCGGTTACGCCGATGACATCGATATCATCGGCACGCAGGAACGCCGAGTCAGCAAGGCGTTCTCGGAGATTGAAAAACAGTCTCGGCTCATGTGCCTAGCAGTGAATGAGGACAAGTCGAAGTTCTTGGTGTCTTCACGCGTGTCGTCATCGCGTATTGGACGGTCAGTGGCGATGAAGAATTTCAATTTCTGTGTTGTGGAAAACACAATCTGGGATCCGAGATAACCAGCAACAACAACGTAAGCCTGAAGATCAGGCAAATAATCACACTTGCAAACAGATATTTTTTTGGGCTGAGCAAGCAAATGAGAAGTAAAGCCCTCTCTCGAATGACAAAAATCAAGATCTATAGACGCTGATACTCCCGGTCCTATTGCATGGCGCAGCGGCATGGACCGTGATTGAGTCGGTTGAGACAGCGTTGAAAGTCTTCGAGAGAAAGATTCTTCGCAGGATTTATGATCCTATTAGAGTTGGCGATGAGTTTAGGTGCCGTATGAACCGCGAGCTGTACAAGCTATTCAATGAGGTTGACATAGTCCAGCGCATAAAATTCCAGCGGCTGCACTGATCAGGGCACCTCATTCGAATGGATGAAAGAGCTCCAGCACGCATGGTTTATATGGGGGGCCTAAACTTGATTGGACGACGCCAAAATAGAGGACGACCGGGCACGCGTTGGAGTGACCATGTATAGAGAAATCTCTCCATTTTTGGCATTCGAAACGACTGGCGCCAGCGCGCACTAGACTTTGGAGGCTGGCGCGCCTTCCTAGATGCAGCCATGACCGGTAGTCAGTGTCGTATATTGTGTATATTATCTATATAACACTGCCTAATACTTGCGTTAGTCTAATAATTGTACGAGTGGATGTATGCACATGTGTTAGTACGTGTTTGTGTTCCTGCATATTACAAAGCCTTGGGAAAAGGCGTCATAGCCATCGTGGCTTGGTGTTGTGATAATTGGCAAGTGATCTGAGGTTATGAGAATGTTTGAGATCTTTCGATTATCCCTGTTATGGCAAAGTCTTTTTATTCAAGACCGAGAAGCTGATAATGATGACGTTCGCCCTAGATGCCCTAGACTGATTAAACTGACGAATCACTATTAGAAAAACGTTTCTCACTGCCTTACTGAGGGTCTTATAAGGAAAAACGTACATTTTCACACTAGTCGTAATCAGGAGTTTTTTTTTCCTGTTTTTATTGATTTCTGACAAGATTTCATAATATTGTATTATATATATTTTATTGATTGTTCATGGCGCAGAATGACTCTAAGAAAATTAATATTTCTTCTTCAATGTTGTTTGTAGATGAATTTGAATGCAAAATATGAGTGAATTGCTGCCATATAATTAATCAGCAGCAATTTATAATAAGCAATTGTGAGCAGAATTCCATGAAAATCAAACAAGCTGGCAGCAAACTGACAATTGCTCGAAAATGAGAAACAATTCATATTTCAGTGAAATCTCATTAAAAATGGAGCAAATATTTGTAACTCTTCACCTTAAAGAGATATATATACAACTTAAGCAGAACTTTTAGCGTTTTTTCTTAGAAAAAAAAAAACTGCTGTTGGAGAAAGTTTTAGGATTCGCTTACTTTCAGTCTCAGTTTCGGTTTGTGGCCATTCTTTGGTGACAAACTTTGAATTTCTTTGCTCGGAACTTTTGTTTGTTTATTTCTTTTGTTTCTTTCTGTCCATGATAATTGTTTGATAAAGTCAGCAAGAAAGTCTGCAAGCGACAGCAATTGAGATTTATTTCTTGTTAGTGTCACGAAATGTGGCAATGGTAATATGCGCTACTAAGAGCATGAATCTAATAGCGAGTCCCCTCAGTTGAAGCAGATTCTGAAGAAATTCAAGCAGAAGACTTCACTTTTTATCTATTTTTGCGACAATAGTAAATGTATTGCAGCAGCTGTAGCACGTGGAATGTGGTTGGTGGCATTTGGCTAAGATAGGAAAAGTTGAGATGCTATTTGGAAGGAAGTACTTGGAAGAAATGTGAGCTGGTTTTGAGGTGGCTAAGAAATGTTTGGTAAGTTAGTATTGTATATTGATAAGGTAATTGAAAAAATAAAGGCTATAAATATGTTAGATATGTAAAAAATGCAGGCCTTGTGATAGTTTAGATTGACACAGAATAAAAGCAACGCAGCCAATGATTGTTGTTGAACTTTGCTTGAATGTCACTATAATATATGATACATACTAAATAGAATGTGCGCGATTAGTTTATCAGTTTTAAATGAAGCCCAAAAAGAGGCACTGAATCTTTCTGCTATAAATTGGTTTCAAAATCTGAAGCTTTAGTATAAGTCTAACACCATATCCTAACATTCCCTTGATTATGTTTCAAAGTCTTGTCTTTACGTCTCAGCTTAATTCAAATTCGCTTAGTATACATTATTCTAAATAATATTAATATGCCACCAATATTTTATCTTAAACAGATAACTGAATTTGTACATGAGACTCTTGCTGGCATAAATACCAGACAATCCGCACATGAGTCAAGCCAAAACAATTTCCAAGCCACTCAACTCAGAGGCAACTCTTCTCTAAGCGTTGCTCAATGCAGTTCTTCTGCCTATGCTAGCTACAGGTGCGTAGACATCAAAATCTACTTTGATTTTTTCAACACGAAATTATTGCTCTAACGAAGGGACTGATCAGTAAACTCAGTGGATGTTTCACAAAAAATGACCAACTTAGCATCATTTCCTAATTTAACAAATTCTATGAGTACTCTAACAAAAAGTTCCCTCAATTCATTGAACATTGCGACATGGAATGTACGTAAAATCCACATAATCTCATATCTGTTTAGTTTGCGAAACGTTGCTGACACAAAATGTTAGATTTTATATCTCAATAGAGGCGGTAAGGTTCCAACAAAGGATTATATAGGCATCGATATCCATTTGGACATGGGTAGATCTTTTGAAATATTTGCCTGAAACATGACTTCTGCACACCCATTTCACCAACCTTCCAAAAATATCTCGTAAATTTGAAAACTATAGCGACCTTGATTTAATAATGAGCGTTTTTTTTTCGAAATTAATGGATTTATTTTATAAAAAACGACGCGTCTTTTAAGGGCTATACAATCAACAATACATTTTTTGCATTGTTCATATGAAATGAAATCTGCTGTGACATGCCATGTGTCATTGAGCGGGTGGGGGAGATCCTCCCATTTTAGCGTTTTCAAGATGGTCTTGACCGGTTTCGCAACAAGTTGTCGAGCATTGTTTTGATGCAAAATCACTTTGTCGAGTCTTCATATGCTGGCCTTTTTTTGCTTTAGTGAGCGGCTCAAAAGTATGAGTTGAATTCGATAGAGTTCTTCTGTGATCGTTTTATTTGGTTTGAGCAGCTTGTCCCACCAAATTCAGAGCATAAAATTCATCAGTCACAATGCGATGCAAAAAATCCTTCCTTTTTTGGCATTGTACCGAAGGTACAAGAGCCTATTGGTTTTGTGCAAATGTATGTAACAGGTAGAAATAATGGTCGGAGACCCCCCAAAGTTACCCCCATTATGGTCAGGAGTGATAGAGGAGTCGATATAGCCATGTCCGTCTGTCCGTCTGTCCGTCCGCCCGTCCGTCCGTCTGTTTGTCTGTATGAACGAAAGGATCTGGGAAACGGTAATAGATAGAGACTTCGTGTTTTTTGCATTCGACTAGGACTGCTCCGGAATTTCACCAGTTTATTTTAAAATTTTGCCCCTCACCCCCTTCCCCATAAAATCACCCCCAAGGAAAAATATTTCTTTGGCACAAAAAAAATTAAGTATGCTAGTAAAGAGATAAAGTCCCTCTTAGTCAAAATCCAAAAAGTTCATCAAAATCGGAAAATAAATAACGATTTTATAAGCAATTTTCTTTTCATACATAAAAAAATATTTTATAAGGCACTTATTCGTGCAGTAGGAAATGGTCATATGATCGGGAAACATTTACTGTGTTTGTTAAGAGACCTGAACTGCTATAGGGCCTCTTACAGTCGGTTACGCCTGACTGTATTTTCTTACTTGTTTACAGTTCAAAGACCTGTTCACAAGCAAAAAATCGCCTTTTGACGTCGCGCGTTTTCATCTTGTGAATCAATTCCATGACTCATCCACTCCCAATGATTCTCACAACTTCTGAAGCATTTAAAACTTTTTTGGTGGACCAGGCCGATCTTGTCTTCGAGCTCAAAATCATTTAAAGCGACCAAACCATCTCTGGCACGATTGTTCAAATAGCCGTAAACTTCCACTAGGATTCGATTCATATTATAATCATATTAAAGTAATGAGAACCGGAAAACCACTTTATCGGTTACAAAATTCGATATGTTCGAGGCCATATTTAGTATATATAGGACACAAGCTGCTAAAGGCGCGCATTCACAATAGGCTCATCAAGAATAGACGTCATTCACAGTATTGGTTCATATCTTAGTGGTGGGGTTTTGTGTATAAAGCTCATTATTAATTCAAATACCCAATACATTGTAGGCGGTGACCTGAGCTGCATAGATAATAGAATGAGGAACTGTGCTATAGCTAAGTGTTTGGCATTACCCTACAAGAGCTGTCATCCATGGGATATTCACCGTACTCTATCCCAAAAATCAAAATTACATACCGCAAAATACAAAACTTTTCACTGCACCTTATATTTTTTTCTCAAACATTCGCCGAACCTCGGAACAGACAGTACACACAGATTTCTCTTACGATCACCTGGAAGATTGATGCAAATTTAATAAAGTATACTCCAAAACGAACAGGATGAAATTCAAATTCATTTCAGGAAATAGAATCCAAGACCGACTAAAAATCTTTAAAAACTGATACCCTAATCAAGCAATAGTTAATCAAATTGCCCAATATCTAGAACTTGTCATTGAGCATTATTTATGCAGACAGTGATCTAAGCCTTCAGTCCATGAACTTCTTATAGATCTTAGTTAGGAATCATATTTAAATCTTTAAAGCTGGGATAAATTATGTTAGTCGATTAACACGTCAGCAGATATTCAATCTAAATAACTCCACCTTGAATTAGAAGCTATCAGAGATGAGCAAATATTAATTTTTTTTTGGACGCTCAAGAAAATTGTTAAAAATTTACGATTCACAACTACCTTAGAAAAGGCGAACATCCTAGCAAATGTTCTTGAAGTAAAAACCATCATACAACCAATTCTGTGTGAATATTAGAGCAAAACTCTTTGAAATAAGTAATTTTTCAAGTAAATCATTTCTATTTTACAACAATTGTTCAGGGCCTTATAAAATAATCTACAAAAAAAAAAAAATAAAAAAAAAAGGGTTTTGACCCAACGTGTGCCTTAACAAAAACAAGTAAGAAAATCACAGTCGGGCTGTAAGAGGCCCTGTACCAGTGCAGGTCGCCTAACAAACACATTAAATGTTGCCCTAGCTTATGACCAAACTCATGACCACTTCTCACTGCACGACTAAGTGCTTTTTAAAACATTTTTAGGCCCTGTACCGAAGGTACAAGAGCCTATTGGGTTTGTGCAAATGTATGTAACAGGTAGAAATAATGGTCGGAGACCCCCCAAAGTTACCCCCATTATGGTCAGGAGTGATAGAGGAGTCGATATGGACATGTCCGTCTGTCCGTCTGTCCGTCCGTCCGTCCGTATGAACGAAAGGATCTCGGAAACGGTAATAGATAGAGACTTCGTGTTTTTTGCATTCGACTAGGACTGCTTCGGAATTTCACAAGTTTATTTTAAAAACTTGCCCCTCCCCCTTCCCCATAAAATCACCCCCAAGGCTAAAAATTTCTTCGGCACAAAAAAAGTAAGTATGCCAGTATAGAGATATCGCCCTTCTTAGCCAAAATCCGAAAAGTTCATCAAAATCGGATAATAAATGACGATTTTATAAGCAATTGAATTTGAACGACCCCCCTTTTCTTTTCATTCATATTCGCGCAGTGAGAAGTGGTCATGTGTTTGGTCATAAGCTCGGGAAACATTTAATGTGTTAGTTAGGCGAACTGAACTGGTACAGGGCCTCTTACAGTCGGTTACGCCCGACTGAAATTTCCTTACTTGTTTTATGTATAAAACGAAAAGGGGGGTCGCTCAAATTCAATTGCTTATAAAATCGTCATTTATTATCCGATTTTGATGAACTTTTTGGATTTTGGCTAAAAAGGACGATATCTCTATACTGGCATATAGCCTTTTAGCCTTGGGGGTGATTTTATGGGGATTTGTTATGGGGATTTAATTGTTAGAGTATAAAAATATAAACACTTTACAACTTCCACTAGTGTTCTTTGAATTCGACAAAGCCACTGTTTGCACGGTAACTCTCGCCCTTCATGAGTAAATCAACCACGTTTGTATCTCTAGTGTATATCTTAATACTCTAAAGTTTTTTTATGACTCCATGTATATTAATATTTTGAAATAGCTTTACCCCAGGATTTAAACTTAACTAAATAATGTGCGACTTGCTCAGTGTGTCAGTTAGCTTCTCTAGTAATGATTTCTAATCAGCCTTCGGCCGTAGTCGTGTCTATTTTTTGCTATCTCGTTGAATTTACGTTTAGTGCCTGCTTACTCATGAAGAGTAGGCTAAATGCTTTTTAATTCGTGGCGATATTATTTAAAATTTTTTTCACCCCGTAAGCCAACTTGTTCAATTCGTTTAACCCGTATAAAATGTCATGCACTGCACTGTTTTCTATTTTACACTCGTCTTTAACTACATCGCGAACAAGACTAGACTGACTTGCACTCACAAACGTCAGGTCCTTATATAACCCTGTCGGTAGCTTCAGTTCAGCAAATTACATCGATCCCGTTAGGGTTAATGACTTATGACGCTTCGCGCTCCACAACATTTACATACAAATCCAATGCATTTTTGATACTTTTGCCGCCGAACTATTTTATTTTACATTGTGGAATAACAATGTCAGCTTTTACTCTCCCCTTTTACAGCAAATCAGCTGCACGATCGTGGTTTTTCAATAACAAACTAATAGTACGCACCATTTACAACCTTTTTCCGTTGGTTTTCAATCAGCACTTATTATTTTTGCCGCCACTGTACTAAATATTAACAGTCGCTGATACGAACACGAGGAGCGATGTATTCAGCGAAAAAATAGGCGAAACTCGAGCCAATCGGCTCCGAATTGTCAGTAGCTGCATAAAAAGAAATGGGAAAGATCTGCAGTGTTTAAAGCATCAGCCACGTGCATTGCAAGGCTGACTTTAAAGTTCGAGTAGCTCGTAAAAAGACATTTTTAAATAAAAAGAATCGAGCTTGAATTCGCCAAAAACCATATCACCAAGTCTCCAGACTACTAGAACATTGTTATTTTTGCTAAAGAATCGAAATTTAAACACATACTAACATAGACATGTAGAACGCTTGGACCTGGAGCAAGTTAAGTACAATTTACAGTCGGACCTGCTTATAAGACTATTTGCTATCTTTTTTATAAACCAGGCGTCGCGATAATTTGAGAGAGAAACTATAGTCTTATAACGAGTTTCGGCTGTAGATATAGATTAAAACATTGCTTAAACACATTCGCTTATCACATCATTCTAGGAACTCTAACGATTGCTACCGATAAATATTTTGTAAACAAACAAAAGGAAACGTGATAAAATAGAGTTCCAGTTGCATAGTACAGAGTGAAGCAACGAACGAAATGAATGTCAGCGTAAACGAGCAAAACGAATTGAGAAAAGAAAACAAAGAACAGATCATTGAGAACTATCATGGACGCCATGATGGACACCAATAATTGCTTATTCGCGCATTCATAAATTGTGAAGATTCTTGCAATTTATTGCCAAGCAACGAGAAAATTTTAAATTGATAAAAGTCTATTTGTAACATCGTACGTTCCACTTCAGCTCGTAACTGAAAGTGATTCTAAAGTAATTTGAAAAAATTCCAGGCTATCATCTACAGGCTATTGTAGGCCAGTCAGACTTCAATTCGAAAAGGAGACCGTCACATTATCCGTTGAAGAAGAACAGTACTTCAACAATAAAATAAGTAACTTACAGCCAACAGAATTTGAAAGTCCCAATAAAAAATTATAAATCATAGACGGTAAAGTGAGCAGCACATTCTCTATGATATGCTGTTTACGCGGAGCAACACCCACAGACATGAATGATTTATTAAAATGTCTATAAGAGAAGTGCAGAAGAAGTATTTTGAATTCGGCTTATCACCACTTCATTTCAATAAAAGCTTCTTTGAGCTCTTTTTGCACATTTCATATAAATTGGAAATAATGTTGCGGCAAGTAAGATCAGCAGAACAAAAGCTTAAAGTATTGGAAAGAAAAGAACAGCTTCAAGCAGAATTTCGCGATAAATTGGAGATACTTGTTGAAAAATTAAAGGATGTAGGCAGAAGAACTTCCAACGATGGTATATCCATGGTATATCCATCGTTGGAAGTTCTTCTGCCTACAGCCAGGAAAGTTTTTTGTAACCCGAGTTTGGCATCTGAAATGTCAGGCATTGATGAAGCATTGATAACTCGATGCGCAACGATATTGCAAGCCTTAGCATCAGGATGCACCATAAATGTAAAAAAAATCGTTCCATATGCATTGGATATGGCTAAACAGTTCATTAAAATATATCCATGGTACGTTTTTCCAGCAATAGTGCATAAAATTTTAATTCATGGACCGAAGGTGATAGAGCACGCGTTGGTGTCGATTGGAGTAGTCTGAGAGGAAGCTGAAGAGTCAATCAATAAGGGGAAAAAAAGAAAAAAAGAAATAAAAAGTTCCGACTGCAACATACTCGGAAGATGTCTTGCATATTGAAAAATATCGATTTGATTAAAACATTTCTTTTGAGATCAGACCCTTTTATAACAGGCCAACTATCAAAGAAAGACAAATCGACATTTTTATCGTCTGCATATGATTTATTAGAAGATATTTGTTAAACCTTCTTGCCATTCATATTAAAATTTTATTATTTTTTTTATTTAATAATTAAAATACATTTATTCTTTGTCTTTATATTCTTAATAGCTGGTGGGGAGGGGAGTTCCACTTTTACTATGGACAATGCTAAGTAGGCAACAGTGGGGACGATACGAAGCTTCACACAAAGTGGAAACCGAGAATATAAAATAATGGGTAATGCATTCTCTCACCAACTTCATCGTATACATTTATGTGTTCGTTTCTTTATCGTGACGCATTTTCGTTTCATCGAGTTTTAAATCACAAGGCTTCTCTTCAACAAGTACCTTAAATTACTGAAAGACAATTTGCTCCAAAGCGCCAAGGACCAAGAACAATGATCTTAAGCACAAGGCAGGAATTGTTCAGTCTTGGCTCATTTCGTACAATTTCTGAGCTCAACTTGAAAATAACATTCGCAAACGCACCACATCTAAGAAGAAATACCTAAAAATGTCAAGTTACCTCAAAAACTTATAATTCATAGATGTTGCTGCATCATATTATAATAGATGTAAACTGGGTGATACCCACGGCATGTTAGCGGATAAAATTTCTCTCTAGAAGTTGCGATTTTTTTTATCAATTGTGTGTGTTGTCACACTCTGCGCCGATAACGATAATATGTCCGATCATTAACACTCTCCTCTCCATTACAATATTTCTCAGAGAACGCTCTTCGGGAATTTCACTCTCACACCATTCACATTACTCTCTACCCAATAAATTGAACTTCCCAGCACACTCGCGTCATAACTACGAATTATAAGCTTATAATTTAAAAAACACCAAGTTCCGTAGGTGTACTATGCCGGAATCTTAGGCAGGAGTGTAGATAAAAATTACATGATGATCAGCTATAAATAGAAAAGCGATAGACAGAAGCACCCTTCAGGAATACTTATTGTCAATGATGCTACTTTAATATCAGGTGGCATACTCAAGCTGCACTAGCTCATCATGCCACACAAAATCAAAGGCAGCTTTGATGGCCAGCAAAACCATGCCAGCGGATTTAAATTTACAGATTAAAAATCCGATTTAGTTCATTTTCTTAATTCTGAGCAGCTGTTACAATATATGATAAGAATACATAACTAACGACAAATAATTCTTAGCTTACAGCAAAATGGAAGATTTTTTTTGTCGACTAACCGTGACCGTGAATTGTTTTCGTGAAGCAATGGAAACTATTGAGAATTCCTGGTTCATTTTTGAAAAGAAACGAACTAACGTACAAAAGATAGAGAATAGACCAAATAAATCAATAAAATCAGGAAATAAATTAAAATGTAGCCTCATTAAGTTTATATTCATTTTAATTAAACTAACCAAACTTTTGTAAGCCCCAATTTGCAACGACTCTTGATACTTATTAGCCGAAAAGTGTGCTCAAGCATATCTGAATGCATTGACCGTGAAACTCCATCCTCTTTTTTCTTGAATCTCTATAAAACAAATTAAATTTTCAACAGCAGAAAAATCCAATTTAAATAGAAATATTTAAAACAAAACTTTTCTATGTAAATAAAAAAAAAAAAACAATTGAAATTAATTATTTTCACAATTGTGTAGCATATTTTCTGGTTTTGGGTAAAAAACCGCATTATAAATTGTTTGAAAGTCGAGAAGCCATGAAAGCGAAAAGACAGCATCAAATGAGTAAGTGAGCAGCAGCAATTAAAGTAAAACGCTTGAATAGACAAGAAGATACATAGTTGGAAGGATGAACAGGACAGACGGACAGAATTTAATATGATGCGCTTTACCCCCAAAAGCTCTGGTTAGGCACTTAAAATAGAGAACTTCATGGGTGGTATTGACTCGAATTATACAAGCGTTGAATTAAAGCGCGAACAGCTGCTGTTGCTGTGGCAAGGACATAAAGTTATTTCGCTTTGGGGTTAAGTTTTGTGGTTGGAGCAATTGCTCAATTGTTTGCACAAACGCGAGTTCTTTGAACTGCAGATAGAAATGTGTGTCTACATTTGTCGTCTGTATTTAATGTTTATTATTGAGCTTGTCGCTAGTAGCTGCTAACGATGATGCTGCTACTAATTATTTTGCTCTTGACACTCTTGACACTTTGTGTCATCGACTTTATGGGCGTAAGACAGCAGCAAGTACAGTTGGAAAGATTTACAATAAGCGTTTGTGGTGAAGTTGAAATGATTTATAAATGATTAATTTCTAGAAGTGTCAGTAAATTTTTTTTATTTTGTTGTGGTAAGTCAGACTTTAGGATTTGAGTTAAAGCAGATTTTCGCTGCATACTTTTGTGCGTCACAATGGAATGTGTTTGTAGTGTATAAACTTACTTTTCAAAATGGCGGTATGAGAGACATAGTTGAAAAAAAATATCGATTTTAACATAACAGTAAAACGCTTATTAATAGTTTATATTATTGAAAAATTCGATCAGTTGAATTGTTATAAATATGTATATAGGGACCACATCTTATTGGACAACGTACAATTCTTCATTTATAAAAATTAAATTTATTGTATTTAATTTGGTTTCGATACTCACTCAAATGATGTTAAATATTATTATATTTATTATTATATTTTAGTTAATCTTTTATTTCATTGATCAGCTAATATACAACAAGTGGTCCAGACACCTACCTAAAAAAGAATAATTTAAACGGTTATTCGTTAGAAAAGTTTAATTAATGTAATTTAGAACCGAATTGCTATAAATAATAAATTTAATTTACAAAAGTAGCAACTAATTGCAAATGAACTGTGAATAAATCTGTGTCAAATTTTATTTTATAGAATGATGAAGTTATGATGAAGTTATTAAACGATTTCGTGTAGCGAAAAATAGTTTTTTTGCAATTATGCTGCCAGAAAACAAATAAACTAGGAAAAACATTCGCATCCATTTATAATTAGAAGTAGATTTATTCTTTTTCTGGGCGTAAAGACTTGATTGTCTAATTTTGAGCCATTCGTAAATATCTATAATTGCAGAGTTATTACAAAGTCTCTACGGAGGTCCCAAGAAGGGTCTTAGTTATTCAAATCAAATTGAATCTAAGATAGAAAAGTTGGAGCTCTTCTCATAGCACCTCTGAAAATGTGTTATAACCTATTTAAGGTACGACAGACAGTCATATGGGATCTTTGAGTGCTGCTAAGTTGGTTGCACTACACTCTTGAACTGTTTGCTTTGTTTAAAAATTATTCGGCTATTTCGTTCGGGCATCTTAAGATAATGATAAGGATCTACAATGATTTACATCGACCGACGTGCAAACTGTGAATCTAGAATGGCAATAGAAATGATTGCTGACTGGACTGAGATCAATTGCTATAACTGTTTCGCTTATGAACTGCTGTACATGAAGAAATCTGTCCCATGCGTTTGAGTTGTTCTTCTTCAATATATTTCCTAAGAAACTTTCAGGTTTTTGATAAGATCCTTTAAAGTCAAGAAACTAAGATTTACAAGTACAACTCGGCAGGAGGAAGGCCCATTAATAAAAAAGTGATTCATTGAGAGATCTAAAAGCTACACCAAAATAAAAATTGGATCTGCTATTCCCTTAAATAAATGTTAAATCTTTTGTACCAACCCAATAACTGAAAAATGGTATACAGTACCATTATAAGTAACATGTTATCAATTGTTTTCTAACAAATTTATTAAAAAAGAATAAAAAAGAGAAACTGCGTTGCTACAAAAAGACTTTGTATTGCAATCTCTGGCATCGAAGAAATAAGCCCATCAACCTATTCTTTGGATATAGCGCCTTCTTGGTTATTTTCAAAAACTAAAAAAAGAAGTTGAAAGTAGCCATGCACCAATAATAGCTGGACAGACTGACTAAAGAAATGTACAGAAATTTGTGGTATTTATGAAGAGAAGATAAAATATAATAAAGATTAAAATACAAAAATTTTAAATATTGCATAAGTTTTTTGTCGAAAATGTTAACATTTATTATAAAAAATCGTGTTCTGTTCTCCAAGCTTTTCCCAAGCTACGAAACATTGACTGCCAATGAACAAATCAACGAATCATTATATATTTTTAATAGTGGCCAGTTTGCTACATCAACTTGGAGTTTTTTAATGAACTAAGATCAAATTGATACAATAGTTGAAGCCCCAAGCCTTACAAGTATTAGAAATAGATATGGAGATATGATATTTGGCAAAAAAAATATATTTTCTTCGTCTTAGTGAACAAGCAATATTACGGAAAGAGTAATACACAGCTGTATAAAGATTATCCTTTGAATCCGAAGAAATTTTCCTTTTAGGTTGTATATTTGTCAGAGTCATAGGGCAAACAATGACTGGCAATAACTGACTTCATTTGGCCTTAATTATAAGGCATGGACCTGGACAGAATGATTGATATGTATATCCAATATTATGTCGCATGTCGAGAGTGACATTGGAATTGTTAAACAAAATTTTCCCAAACTACGATAACACAGGCCAACAAATTTTTCACCCAGAGACCAGACCTGACCAGACCTGACATACCCGAAGGATTTTGATGCGCTGAATCCGAATCAGTGCTCGAAATTGCTCCTATACGTCAGGTTTTCGAGATATCCTAGTCTAAATGTTTTGAGGTTACGTGACGGAAGGAAAAAATTATTATTAAAAAACGTTGAATGGCAATTGAAAGTACCACCCTTCCCCCTTTCACGGATTCGAATTCAGCGCATCAAAATCCTTCGGGTATGTCAGGTCTGGTCTCTGGGTATAGACTTTTGTCAAATTTGTCGGCCTGTGTAATTTGTGTAATTTTAAGTCATTTGGCTTTCTTTCCTACGGCTTCGTTATATTTATTTATTTATGAGAACAAAGCAACAACAATTAACAAATTGGAGAACAACATCATTAAAATCCTTAGTAAGATCTAATAAAACTTAGTCTGAATTATCGTCATACAAAGTTGAACCGTTCTATTTGAGTTATGTTAACAAAGTCGCGGAGGTCATTTAAATATCTCACTATTCTTTAAAAAAGTTTCGGGATCCTCGAACTCGAGTTCGTCGTGTCAGCATTTATATTTATACATATATATTATATACAATATGCTGTGGGAAACGAAGTGAGGGTTGACTAGTGAAGTGAACGAGTATGGAGCGGCGCCCACTAGTCATTTTCAAAATTTAAAGGTACTGAATTCCTTTTAGAATTTTGTAACATCACATGATATCAATAAGTGCTGATTGACACCTGAAAAGTTTGAAGCCAATCTGCGAATAATTTTTTTTAATATAGTCAATTTTATTAGGAAAAAAAATATTATTTTGTTTATTTCTTTATAGGCAATTTCTTTTGTGTCTAGAAAAGATTTTGAACTGTAAAATTAATTTCGATTCCATATATTTTTTCATTTTTATTTCGAAATTGATTCCTTAATAAATCGATTCCATGCAATTCTCAATTGGAATCGATGGCTCAAAACAATCGAATTCGATACTATCGTCAATATTTCTGTTAAAAGACATTTTAAATTCGAGAATCTTTAGAAATAATTGTCCACACGCGTGTAGTGAAGAATCATGGCTGCCAAATATTGTTATTAGCCTGACCTGATATTTACCAATTTACAAAAAAATTGTATGTTTTCACGGGAAAGTTTTAATATGGCGGCTTCCGATGCGTTGACGACGATGAGGAATGAGAAAAATTAAAAATTTTTTCGATAAACAGCGGGAGAAAGGACAATCTGGATCAATGTGGGGCATAAATATTAATTTGACATCCAAAAGAAAAGAAAAGGAAAAATTGCGCAAATTGAAACATGAGAAAACATTAGAATTGACAGAATAGAATGTGAGAAGTGCTGTTCTGAATTCTAATTGTTTGATTATTAATTCTCATGGAAGTTAAATCTTTTCTCCTTTAAAGTTCGCTATTAAAGTGAATCCGAAATTGAAGCTGAGCCCATACTGGGTGTCAAGAAATAACCCGGACTTACATTTTTGATCATAACTTTTTAAGGAACTATATTTGAGAAAAAATACAGATACGCAGCTATCAAATAGCTATTATGTAAACATAGTATTCAGCCGGTTTCGAAGTGGCTTCCTTGGGCTGCGATGCAGAGCCCTAAACGTTTCTGGATATTTAGCGCAATGGGCCGCAGGTCTTCTTCCGATAATCGATCCCATTCTTGGAGCAATAATTGCTTCAGCGCCTCCAAACTTATGTGGCGTTTAGCACATGCCCTGGACTCCAAAATAGACCACACACTGTAGTCCATCGGATTAAGATCTGGCGAGTAAGGTGGCCATTCACTGCATGTGATAAAGTCCGCAAAATTTGCTTTGCACCAGTCCTGAGTCAATTTGGCTCTATGAGCTGGCGCTGAGTCCTGTTGAAACGTCCACTCCGTACCACCAAAGTGCTGCTGGGCCCAAGAAAGCACAACAGTTTCCAAAATGTCACGGCGGTACACTTCCTGATTGATTTTGACCCCTTGCCGGTGGCGCATATTTCTCCCCAAACCATTACAGACTGCTCATATTGACGGCGCTCGATTATTGCAGAGGTACCTGGAGCTTCAGCTGACTAGCTTCTGTCATTTTGGTGATTGTGCGCCGGTTGGATGGTGAATATCTTCTCGTCCATGAAGAGAATACGCTCCCATTTTTGACCTGCGGCCCGACGCTTCAGCTGACGGCATCTTTGGAGTCTCACGCGCTTATTGTCATCCGTAAGAAGCTGCACTTTTTGGAGCTTGTAGGGCTGGAGATGAAGTTCATGTTTGGCAATCAACCGAACACTTTCTCGATTCACTCCGATTTCATGGGCTATTTTTCTGACCGAGACTCTGCAATTCCGGGTGATCCGCTTTTTCACGATCTGGCGAATTCTGGAAGTGTTGGCGGTGCATGGTCTGCATCGTCCGGGACGGTCACGTTCATGGCCAAGCTCATTAAATAGCCGGATAGCGTTAGAGACCGTTTGTTTTGGTATGCCGAGCAAACGAACAATGTCGCATTGGCGATTTCCTTGTTGGATGACATTCTGTGTCTTAAAATTTTTTTTTTTTTGCTTTTGGTTCAAGTTGATTAGAGATATTGTTAAACTTTATATTAAGGTCTGGTACAGATGCACAAATTCTATTGAGTGTCCTAATAAGGACATCAATGAAGATTTATTTTATGTCGTAATTGAAAAGCTAAAGGGTTATTGGTTGTATTCGACTTTGGTTGTTTTCGATCCGATCTAAAATGGTGAATCGTTTCACTGCTGTTCATTTTCTGAAATATCGTATATATCCCCATTTGCAGCATCAGTGATCTATGCATCCTCCGCCGAAGCCCAGAGATTGAGTTTACGTCCTGCCAAGTGAAAGGCTGAACAATTTATACTGTCTTGTGAGCTGCGCAACCTATTCCAGGAAAAACGTAGGCTTCGAAAGACTTTTATGCGGACGCAACACCGTGCAGCCAACCGTCTCAAGTAGGAGCTAAACCAGCAACGCACTCAGATGTTCGCCAATATGTTGAAGAACATGGACACCGAATCAGATGCAAGCTTCTGCCTATAGAAGGGCACAAGAAATTATAGATGACACCATATTCGACTTGCTCGAATCAAAAACGCTCTCGGAAACTGGTGCCGCTCTAAGCAAGAGCCCGACGATGCTTTTACAGCACACCTGGAAGAGCGAATTCTGCTTTTCGTGTTAAAATCAGACGAAGAGGTAGGTGCTACGAGACTCTCTCTCTATCAGCACCACTCCAGTTCGACCAGCCTAAGGACCCATTCGGCCCTGAGGAGGTCGAAGACATAATTAAACGTCTGAAGCCCAATAATGCGCCGGGACACGAAAACATCTGCAATCGCACGGAGAGTGCTGTCCTCACTCAATGCAATAGTAATCATAGCCAAGCCAGGAAGACCGACGAAGGACCGTGGATCCTACCAATTAGTCTCCTGCCTTCAATTTCGAAGGATGAGGAAAGTCTGGTCATTGCTAGGCTTGCGATCATTGCGGAGTTTCGGAGTTTGATCCTGGACTATAAGTTTGGCTTTCGCTGTGGCAATGGCACGGTAGAGCAACTCCAGAGAGTCATCGAACACATTTTGAGAGCATTCGACCAGCGACAAATATGGCATTTCAAATTGTGGATATCGAGCAAGAATTCGATCAAGTTCAAGCAGCCAGAAGAAAGAATCTCTTTACTAATTTCGAACTAATTTCTTCGATTTAGGCCCAGCAGCATTTTTTATGCTGCAGAATTTTAACACGCGATTAAAAAGGAGCTCAATTTATATTGCAAATTCTTACAATAGAAAAAATATCCAACACATACAAAATATTCATTCAATGAATAATCTTGAAAGTTATAATGTTTTTCGCACTTGAATGAAAACAATTGTGGATAAATATTATCGTAGTTCTGCATTAATTAATAAAGAAAAATAAATAAAATTAAAATTTCAAAATAAAATCTCTTTAGTTCAACTTTAAACAATTTTTAGTTCCATTAAATATTCTCTTTTAGATAAAAAGGTTTGAATGTATTGAATATACATACTTCAATCTGCTATAATTGTTTCCATCTTATTTTGCAAACATTTCCTTTATACACGTTCAATCACGCTTAATGGAAAACCCTTTATATAATTTGTATTGTACTCGTATACATTTTTAAAGCCAGACAAAGTTAAATGAGAAGTATTTATAGTTACCGGAAGTTTAGACGGCCATTTTGTCGTACCGTATTTCATTCCGTTGACGGCTTAGCTTACAAAGTTTCTTTTTTTTCACGTTTTGTGCACACTTTTGTGGCAACTTTTACGTTCAACTTAACCGTACGGCTTCATTGTTTGTCCTTTACTACCGTAAACAAAAGATTAACTTCAGAGTAGGATAAAAGTAGCAGAAGTTTATTTAAGTTCCTCCACGCTTAAATTTCTTAATGTAAAAGTTTGTCAGAAGTAGGCGTTTACAGAGTAGTTAATTTTTTATAAAGTAGTAGAAACAACTTGATTGATTTGTGGTAAGCTGATTACTGCCTGATTACTTGGGAAAGTTTGAGTGATTAGACAAAAATCGAAGATTTTCATTGTACACAAGTAGCTACTTGCTGTACTAAATATTACATAGATTCAAATTTGTACAAATTATCTAACGCCTACACTTGGACAACCAATTTATCAGAAATTTCTGACAATTTGTCTAACAAATTTGTCATCATTCTCAGTCAGTTGCCCGCAGCTGTCATGCGTTGATGTAGCAGCAAATTTCGACACTTAAATCAACGCAAAATTTATGCAGCGCAATAATTCAATTATTTTACATAGAAATATCAGCGCCATTGTCGTCCTTGCTTTTAAAAATATTTGACATAGGAAGGAAATCTGGAGAAGTTTACTTAAAACGGAAGTCGAGTGTCTGCAATTGCGTTAAATCACATTGAGTCTATTTCATGTCACAGCTGCCCCATTGAAAATTTAATAATAAATCTGCATAAAATGAAGGTCAAATTTTGGAGCTGAAGCTACGACATAAGCAGCTTTTGCTTTTTTCTTTTTTTTCCCACGCTGGCACTTGAGTAACTTACTTGAGATACTTTTTTTTTTTTTTTGCTTGTTTGGCACAGCTTTAAATATTTTTTTTTTATGAATTTTCATGAATTTTTTCTTGCTTCTTAATATTCTGTGTAAAATATTTTCGTTTTCCTTGTTTTCTTTTTATGCATAAAGCTGCAGCAAAGTGTCTGCGAGGCGGAAGTGACTTAAATTTTCCGCACATGACGTTCTTTGTTTGCATTAAGAAAATGAACGAAATTGGCAAAAATTATGAGTTCGGTTGACATAAGTTGTTGTCTTTAATTCGCATTGTCATTGCGGTGCGCCTTGAGTTGATTGTGGTAAATTCTGAGAAATAAAGCTAACAAATTTCATTCAGAATTCGCGGAATGGTTGTATAAAAAGCGAAATTTACAGTTGAGCGAATCCTCGAAATTGCAAAGTCTTACCGTCAAGGGATTCAGTTATGAACTTTTCATTGTAAAAATGTTTAGTACGTTGCTTTCAATTATATCGTACAATGCTCGGTTTTAAAGCTTTTAAATTCATAAAATATTTGAAAAATTTTCTTCCATTTTTACAGGATAATGTGAGCTTTAATAAATTTTTTAACACTAAGATTAACATTGATTCTCTTCTGCGAAAATTAAAAGCACAAAAATCGGCGTGCGAAGAGAAACATTTAGACTCGAGATTGTTGTTTATACAAAGTCAACTAAATACCGATAATGGACAGAAAGCAGCTAAGTAGCAACATGCGTTCTCTTAAAGTACATTATCCAGATTGCACGGATGTCTCTTATACAAGTTTAGTTCAAGCCGTTCATCCACAACTACAAATTGATATACTGCATGTAGAAAAATTAATAGGTCATAGACTGGACCCAGATCTTCAAATCACCTGTATTGAGTGGAGTTTTTTTTCTGTCATGTTCAAGACAATTAAAATTGTGTTTCGAACAACAAAAAATATACTGAAGAGCACAGGGGATTTTTCACTAAGCCTGATGCATTGCATCTACATTGAAGTAGTAAAGCTGATAATATTTCATGGAGTTTTGGTATTATGAGAAGCCACGTAGAAGCCCATATACCTAAGGCTGCACTAATCTGCATCATGTTGAGATTCATATGTAGAAAAGAACTGGAAAAAATGTTAAGAATCTACCCTCTGCGTGTATTTGTTTATACAGAGTTTCGCGCAACATCAATATGCGATTAGCAACATGACGTCACATAGCACAGTTGGAAGTTCAGCAATACATAACTACCAAAACTAACTTTCCAGAATATCAACTTCATTGGGACAACGCACGAAGACTAACGCACTGGTCTGAACTGAAATAAATTGAAATAAACGGGAGATGAGGAAACTATGAAACACATCATCTGGAACTGTTCAGCAATAGCCACTTAATTCCAAAATGTTTGACACCTCCTGGCTTACGTCATTAGAAGAGACGGGCAGTAGGACATTCCTACAGAATTATATAAGCTCTTTTATGATCAGCTTTTCGAAGCACCCAACTAGCTTGGATTTCTAATAACTGTTTATAAAGTACTAGCTTTATCCCGCGACTTCGTCCGTGCGTATTTCGATAAAAAGTGGCATAACTAATTATTCTTTCGTTTTGCCTTAGTTCTGAAACTATATGGGTGTGGGGTATCAGCTCTGCACTTTAAGTGGATGCAAAGGTATGACAAATATTGATTATCGCTTGTATGGGGCGTGGGGCAACGCCCCCTCCAATTTTGTCAAAACGTAGCCTATGTTCTTTTCCATCGTCCCATTGATCTCTATACTAAAATTGTTACCAATTGGTTAAGCGGTTAAGCCGTAAGAGAGGAACATACATCTATCCATACATCCATCCATACATCCATCCATAGATCCACCCATACATCCATACATCAAACCATACATCCATCCATACATCCATACATACATCCATTAATACATCCATACATCCATCCATACATCCATCCATACATCCATTCATACATCCATACATACATACATCCATACATCCATACATCCATACATCCATCCATACATCCATACATCCGTACATCCATCCAAACATCCATCCATACATCCACCCATACATCCATACATCCGTACATCCAACCATACATCTATCCATATATCCATTAATACATACATCCATACATCCATCCATACATTCATCCATACATCCATACATCCATACATACATACATCCATACATCCATACATCCATACATCCATACATCCATACATCCATACATCCATACATCCATACATCCATACATCCATCCATATATCCATACATCCATACATCCATACATCCATACATCCATACATCCATACATCCATCCATACATCCATACATCCATCAATACATCCATATATCTATACATCCATCCATCCATCCATACATCCACCCATACATCCATACATCCATACATCCATCCATATATCCATACATCCATACATCCATACATCCATCCATACATCCATACATCCATCAATACATCCATATATCTATACATCCATCCATCCATCCATACATTCATCCATCCATCCATATATCCATCCATACATCCATTCATACATCCATCCATCCTTACATCCATACATCCACCCATACATCCATACATCCGTTCATCCAACCATACATCTATCCATATATCCATTAATACATACATCCATACATCCATCCATACATTCATCCATACATCCATACATCCATACATCCATACATACATACATTCATACATCCATACATCCATACATCCATACATCCATCCATATATCCATACATCCATACATCCATACATCCATACATCCATACATCCATCCATACATCCATACATCCATCAATACATCCATATATCTATACATCCATCCATCCATCCATACATCCACCCATACATCCATACATCCATCCATATATCCATACATCCATACATCCATACATCCATACATCCATCCATACATCCATACATCCATCAATACATCCATATATCTATACATCCATCCATCCATCCATCCATCCATACATCCATCCATCCATCCATATATCCATCCATACATCCATTCATACATCCATCCATCCATACATCCATCCATCCACCCATACATCCATACATCCGTACATCCATCCATACATCCATCCATACATCCACCCATACATCCATACATCCGTACATCCAACCATACATCTATCCATATATCCATTAGTACATACATCCATACATCCATCCATACATTCATCCATACATCCATACATCCATACATCCATACATACATACATCCATCCATATATCCATACATCCATACATCCATACATCCATCCATATATCCATACATCCATACATCCATCCATACATCTATCAATACATCCATATATCTATACATCCATCCATCCATCCATACATCCATCCATACATCCATCCATACATCCATAAATACATCCATCAATACATCCATACATCCATCCATACATCCATCCATACATCCATCCATACATCCATCCATACATCCATCCATACATCCATCCATACATCCATCCATACATCCATCCATACATCCATCCATACATCCATCCATACATCCATCCATACATCCATCCATACATCCATACATCCATACATCCATACATCCATACATCCATACATCCATACATCCATACATCCATACATCCATACATCCATATATCCATACATCCATACATCCATACATCCATCCATATATCCATACATTCAAACTTTCGCATTTATAATATTAGTAGGGCGTTAAGAAAATTCTAGAAACCAAATTCTACAAAGGAATATTATAAAACTAGATGACCCGGTTTGCGCTGCTACACTCCAACTTTATGTTCCTTTTGTATAGGTGAGGCATCGGCGAGAATGAAGTATTTAATATATATGGGCAATTGAAGTGCGTGCAGTTTGAGTAGCACATATAGCATAGGTTTGGAAAGCGCTAGCAAACAGTTTAAAGAGCGTTAGAAACTTTATTGGTATTTTAACATAAATATCTTTGACTCTTCACTTCTTTCTTTCGAATTTGAATCCAATGAGTGGCTTCTACAAACAGACAAACATTTGTATACGGTTTTAAAATATGTAATATATCAAATAAATTTTAATTAGTGATATTTTCTACTAAATTAATTAATATCCATATGGGTTTTTTTATGCAAAAAAATGTTGTTGTTGTTAATTTAGCTAGAATCGCTTTATTTATTTATCAATCCTAATCCAAATCGGAAAACTAAAAGAAGTGAAAGATAGCCCACATGCAAAATTTTGATTCGATTTAGATATGCCCAGCAAGATCTTGAAAGCCAATACATACAAAGTCTTTCTATTTGGATATTTAGTTATTCTACTACTTTTTAAGATAATTTATTTTGAACGAATGTACCAACCCCTCTCTATGGAATTACAATCGTTTTACCTGGTCGTCCTCCATTTTGTTGACCACCAATCAAGTTTGGGACCCCAATGTAAACTTTCGTCCACTTAAAAAAAGGTGACCAGCTCAGTACAGTCACTGGAGTTGTTTGCGCTGGGCTATATCAACCTCACCGAATACCTCTTTCAGCTAGAGGATCATAAGGTGCTGAAACTCACAATTCCTCCTTATAAGATTCAGTCAGAATTCTTCGTCACAGACCATCTAAAATGCGCTGACAGAGTACGAGAAGATATCAAATACTTTGTCTTGTCCCTATTCTAATGACCTGGAACTCCATTTATTCTCTAAGAATTCTTCTTCATATTAGCTAATTCTTAGTGCAATTCTTAAACAAAATTCTATATAGGACCATATCCAAACATTAGATGGATTAGCCCTAACGTGGTGCACACAGCGCGTTCAAACGCTCAACGAAAGCAAGATGAAATCACAACAGACCGACTAAGCCTTCTCAGCCATGCTCGTCTGAAGATATTGTTGAGCATTGGAGACATATCACCCGCTCCTTGGATATAGCTGTCAAGGAGATCATGCGAGATGTTAGAGAGCGATATCGTGAAAAAAAGAGAGTTGACGCCTCTAAAGATGCAAAAAAAAAAAGCAGTCAGAAGATGTTGAGAGGTTATGTGATAGAAAAGAAGGTCGAAAAATATATCAAAAGTTCAAGAGTCTGACCGAAGGTTTTAAATCCAAAGTTGCTTTCTGCAAAATCAAAAATGGATCTGTTTACATGTGCATAGGAAACACTGAGAATGTTGATGTGTCGCTTCTCTAAACTACTTGGAGGCGATAGAGAAGCGATGCCAGAAATATCAGACAATGTTGGCTTTATTGTATAGCCACCGGACTATAATGAAGACGAGTCGGTTATTCCAATGAGCTGGAAGATGAGTTATTCAACTCCGTCAGCAAAGAGTTGGTATGGCGTATGCACTTACTTTTTTTTGCAAGATATGGTCTGAAGAATGCATGCTCAACGATTTGAATCTCCGTCTTTGTTGGCTTATCTTTAAGAATAGAGAGTCTTCTGTTTGTGTTTGTTTGTAGTAATGCTGTTTAGTGCACCTAAAATCATTTTACTGTGGTGTAATATTACTTTTGAAGGAAGAGAAATGCCAACAATCCGGCGGCTAATCAAGAGCATAGCTAAAGCATAAATTTTATCGGCAACTGTCATCTCACAGCCGAAGTAAACTATATCCTGATTGAATCAGATAAAAAAGCATTGCAAGTCATCGAAAGAAATATGCTGTACAAGATTCTTGAACTGAGATTACAGAGGCTGATGCGCCTTCATAAATGCGGTCATGAATGAACAACGGTTGAAGGTCATCTAATTATAAGAAAGTAAAAAGTAAAGAACTTCTACCAGCACGACGTATACGCAACATTTGCCGTTGCCCAAAAAATTCTTCGAAGACAAAGTCTTAAAAACTTGAAGTGCATAAATGGGTTTAAATTGGATTTCCTTTATGTTCGTTGTAGGTACAGAAATCTTTTTACTAACTTGTGCTTAAGTTCGGCATCCTCTTGCATTTTATATAATGGAATTACATGCAGCAAAAGTTTTAATGATTTTTATGCTTATTATTTACTTCATACTTGGCTAAGTTTAAGTTTCGTTTCTGTATAATTTATAAGCCACTATTTTGCATGTCTACTTTTTTTTTTATTGTTGCTAATTAAACTTTGCTTCAACATCGAAGTAGTTGGTTTATACAACTTTAATAGTGTTTGGTAGTTGCTGCTGCTGCTAAGCTACGTAAGTCAGCGTTCTAATTGCAAAGGCTTAGTGAAACATATACCAAGAAACAACTAAATAGTATTTGAAATCTTATCAAAGGCATAAAAAGTTGTCAATGCTTTGACAGCATAAGACATATAAGACTGCAAACAAATTATCAACTACCTAAGATAAAGTCTGTTAGATATGGCAAAATAACGACGCACACACACGAACGAGCATACGACAACATTGTGTAATGTATTTGAAAAAAAAAAAAAAAATTATAAGAAGAAAACTTTGCTTTCATTTCCGTTTCCTATTAGACGGCATGTCGACGTAGTATCGAAAGGAAATGTGTTGGGCAAACAGGATATTGTGCGAACGTTTTTGTAAGGTGTCAAGCTGTCTGGCTGATTTTATTGATTGGCGTCATGCCTTGGCACACGAATCGTTCTCTACAGAATCACAGAATTATAATCGTGTATATGTTTATTTAATGCATACATACATACATGTATGTGTAACAGGTGCTTTCGTCTATATACATACTTGAATATGTTTATTATATATAAACCGGAAATGGCTCAAAATGACAGCTCAAACATTTCGTTGTTAACTTCTTCAGTTAATATTTTTGCACACATATATATTTTATAAATGTATATATCTACCCACATATATTTAAATATATTTGTATAGAAATATCTTTCGAATACATGTAGTACTCAAGTACGTGCTGATTTCGCTTATGATTTAATTAATAAGCAAATTTATGCTAATAAACATGCGCTGCTTGAATTCATGCCTGAAATATGATAGGCAATCATTTCTCTACATGTTCATGGTAGTATTAATACAAATATTGCATATGTAAGCACTTTAACAGATTGTTTAGTAAAATGTTATGCGATGTGAGTATCAATCTCTGGTACTGGATTAAAGAAATCAGGTTTTGGAGAAGTACAAATTTTAATCATAAAATTATATGAAAAAATAAAAGCATAGGCGATAAAAAATTTTATTCAAATAAACAACCGAATAAAGCTTCATCGCAGCTCCCTGGCAGAAAATCATTTGTTTTTAGTTCACTTAATCGTATTTTGTTTCCTGCCTGATTTTAAAATATTGATAAATAAAAAAATACGCGTGTAGATTAAGAAATGAAAGTCCGAGCAATACCAACTGTAGTTATAGTTTATTCTTTTTTTAATTTCTATAAATCATTTCATTAAATTAATGTTTGAAATATTAAAATGACAGAAAAATTGTTAAATTAATTAATAAGGTTGGAAGAATGCTAGTTTCTGTAAAAAATTATCTTGGCGGAGCCTCTTGAGGCGCATTCTGCTTGTGTTGATAGCAAGAGCTGTAGTCAACTGTGCTTAGTGTGTACACAAAGGCAGTCTCTGTACCTTAAACTGTCCAGATTGATTTTATCAAATTGGTGGATATGTTCAAGTCATTGACCAACATATCCACATAATATAACAACATACTCTGATAAAGAGTTGGGCTCAAAACACTGTCTTGACATACTCCAACAGACCTCAAGCACACGACTAAAAGCTTGCAGAATATCCAAGAAAACAGCGGAATTACCGTAGACTTATAGATCTGTAGAACTCAACTTGACCTTCAGGTTTTCCAGTATCATTATGACTACAGCACACTTCCACTGTGATGGAAAGTAACAGATGTTCAATCTGAAGTAAATTTTTAGTATCAGGAAAATTAATCCTTTCAAAGATAGTGCTTTGATAGTGTGGCGCTTTATGTAGTCGTAAGTCAAAACTATTTGCGTTTTTAAAGTCTATATTTGCTAATTAGCTTCGTATGTGACATGTCTGATTGTTTACATTGTAAGCAAAGATTGTAAGCAAAGTTTCACCTTTATACTGAAAACTTGTGGAATGACACCAATTATTATTCTTAAATTTGGAAACGTGTGCTACGCGACCCCTTTTTTTTATTTTTGATATTGTTAGTAAACATCCACAAGTTATACCTTTGCGGTTTGTTTTCTTCCGCGTTGCATAGGAAACCGACAAAGAAATCGCTATTTTTCTTTGAACAATAGTTTGCCCAAATCAACCGGTAGCCGTTACCAAGTTCATCTTATTAACTTTTTTCAGATACCGTGGTCCAACGTGAGTCAAATCTAATAGGGCATCGAACTCAAAACAAAATTTATTTAACTTTTAAATTAATTAAATGCGAAATAAAATATTAATTTTATTTTGTGAACATTTCAAACATAATTTGGGTAAAATCGGTCGGACAATGAAGTAGTTTCCGGGAAGGATGGATGTCATGTCTAAGTAGCCAAAAGTATGTATATCTATGTATATTTTTCTTGTTTTAAAAAAGCTTTTCTTAGAAAGAATACGTTGCACATGCGTTAAGCGTTTTTATAGATGAAAACCAAGAGAGTTTACTGTGGTTGTTGTTGGATTTTTTTTTTTTTTTACACTTCAACATTCGGGCAGTTTCTTTTACTTAAAGTGAATGTCATGTAAGATGACTTCTCTTCGTTAACGCTTATAATCTACTTTTTTAACTAGTTTTCAAAGACATCTAACTGCTCCTGAAGGAAATTAGCAGAAGTAGCGGAAACTAGTAAAACTGTATCATCAGCATAAGTTGCAACGATAAGCGTTTTACTTTGCAATACTGGCATATCTGCAGTGAATATTACATATAACACCGGTCCAAGAACATTGCCATGTGGAGTACCGGCATTAATGCCGGGCATTAGCGGATTATTCGTCCTTAAATTTAACAAAGTTAGAGTAGCAGAGTAGTACAGTTTGTGTTCAAATGCATCCGTTATATGTTGCACTACACGATGACATGACTCTGATTTACAGTGCTTTCTTCTAAAGTCGAATTGATGCTCAGGGATGGTGCCATGTTTTTCCAGCACTAATTGCAATATTCTCAGGAATACTAAATCAGCAGGTTGAGTAAAACTAAAAGGTTGAAACATATTCGCCAGATGCAAAGCAAAGGCTTCTGCTTTTGTGTATTGCTTTTACAGCAAACATCATTTATCTCTTTTATTGGAACTTGTCACTTCAAATATTTTGTTGCTTTTCACAAGGTTCATTAAAAAGTTTGATATAGTCATTCTTTTTGTCAATAATTAACTATTTTAATTGTTTTGTAGCTATGTTAAGTGCAGTTTAATGAGAAAGAGAAGAAGCATATTTTTTTTTCTAGCCGAGTTGTTGCAGTAGTTATTTGTTGTAGAGAGAAATGCGGTTGAAAGTTTCCGCAACGTCATCCAAGTCGACCGCAGAACGAATATCAATTCATATTGCATTCTTTCCAGTATTGAAATAGTATTGATATTAGCCTCAACAATTAATACCACATGTTTGGATATAAGATAATTATTTTAAAAAACTCTGAACATATTGTCAGAATATAATAGGTTGGAACAAAAGTCTTCAGCTTTTCGCATTCTTTTTTACGGCGTTTGAAAGGTGTGAATGTCTAGTACTACGCTCTCGGCATTGCGCTTGGATGATTCATGGAAAATGGAGGTGTCTAAGGAAGAAATTTGCCATATTTTTAATTTTTACTACCTGACAGGCAAAAACGCATTTCAAGCGGCCAAAAATGTTTGTGATATTTACGGGGCCTTGTTCAATTCGTGTAGCACAACCGTGGTTGACTCGACTCCGTTCTGGTGTGTAGAAAGACCTGACGTTGAAGAAGTCGATAAAATCAAGGAAGTGATCGAGATAAACCGCCATAGTAGCAGCCGTACCATCGCCCGGGAGCTGAATATCAGTCATATGACCGTTCAAAGGCATTTGAAAAAGCTTGGCTACACAAAAAAAAAAATCGAAATTGGGGTGCCACACGAATTGACACCAAAAAACCTCATGGACCAAATTTCCGTCTGCGAATCGCTGCTGAATCGTAACAAAATCCACCCGTTTCTGATGCAATTGGTGACTGTCGATGAAAAGGGGGTCACTTACGAAAACGTGAAGCGCAAACGGTCGTGGGTGAAGGGTGGCGAAGCGGCGTAAACTGTTGCTATGCCCGGATCGACGGTCAGGAAGGTTTTGCTATGTGTTTGGATGGATTGGCAGGGAATCATCTACTATGAGCTGTTCCCCTATGGCCAAACGCTCAATTCGGTTCTCTACTATGAACAACTGAACCGCTTGAAGGCAGTAATCGTCCACAAGCGACCATCTTTCGCCAATAGGAGACGAATTGTGTTCCATCAGGCCAACGCCAGACCACACATTTCGATTGTGACACGCCAGAAGCTCCGAGAGTTTAGATGGGAGGTCCTTATGCATACACCTTATAGTCCGGACCTGACACCATTGGATTACCATCACTTCCTGTCAATTTCGAACGATTTAACTAGCGAGAAATTTGACTCAAAAGAGGCTTGCGAAAATAGACTTACTCACTTTTTTCCCAATAAGCAAGAAAGCATCTATAAGCGGGGCATAATGAAGTTGTAGTTTCGTTGGCAACAAGTTTTTGATCGAAACGACATTTTGATTCAACCTAATATATTGCAATCACAGTAATACTTTGCATAGGTTAAACTTTAGCAGATGCTGTTTGAATTGCAGGTGTAACAACTGAAATCATCTCATACTAGATCTTATAATTATAGCCCTTACTGCATTTGCTAATATGATATCAAAGTTCTTCACTTTAAAGAAAGACTTACTATTAAAACGTGTTTTAGAGACTAACATTATGTCTATTTGATTGGCTACAAGGCAATTAATCTATAATCATTTGGGATGAGTGTACGATGACGCACAAAAGTAAACTGAAGGCTCTCGGTCGTAAATTGAAAAATTTGCGTAGTTGTCAAGAGCTCTTTGTGGAATAGTTTTCCAATCCACTATTTGATATTGGCCATGGAAAATAAATGGTTGACGCTTCCATTGGTCTCATTTCATTACCACTTAATTTATGTCAATTCACATCGTCGAAAGAAGAATTGGCCACGAAAGTGTTATCGAACATTTTGGCAGCAAAAAATGAGGACATAGACGATTTGAACATAAAAGTACATTCATGTGCAAATGGCTGACCAATTATGTTCATCTAATTCCGATCCATATTAAGTATTAATTATACAATTGAAGCCCTGAATTCAATAAATTTTCCATCGCACAATATTCAACTTAAAGTCGGCTTAGTGACAAAAATAATACTCATTCTGAATCAACCAAAACTATAAAATAGAATAAGGCTCGCTGTTATGAAGCTGATGAACAACGTGATTGAAGCAATGGTAATGAAAAGACAGTTCAAAGGTGAGGATGTTTTGATTCCAAGAATACGACTGATGTCAACCGACTTGGCGTTTTATTAAAGCCAGTTTTCGGTGCGCCCTGCATTTGCAATGACGTTTAATAAATCACTGCCCAGTCGTTGGAAGTACGTGAAATAAGCCACGAATTGTCTTGTTTCTTACAGTACAGTAAACGATCAGAGATATTTTATTTATTTAACTTCTGTTTGCATGTTGCACAGAAAAACTTAAGGGTTCAATCTTTAGCACTTAGCCAATCTAACGTAATGCAAATTTGCGGCTCTCCCTCGCATCTATAGGACTCCTGCTCACATGTTTAATTGTTTCTAACAAATAATTTGTGTGTGTTGAAGAAATCGATATAAGCAAGTCTGTGCGAGCAATGCTCCGTTCAATAGGACCAAATTCAAGTGCTTCATGCATTCTCTGCTATTTAACAGCATCGCTGCGTGCTAATTTAGTGCAAAAACAAATAAAATTTATGACATACACTGCGCACGTTGTTGCTACTAACACGGCACGCCCACACATAACGCCCATATAGCATTTTTATGTATTCAACTATGGCACAAATGAGTGCGTGTCTGCTGACATGATAAGCAGTGTACAATATGTAGGTAGCTATATAAATATATATATATGTAAATGTTGTGTGCTTTATTCACTTCCAAGCATGGGAATGATATTTGTGTATGAGAGTCTGTCTGTTTAAGTCTATTACTAGACGCATTAAAATGCTTTAAAGCTATGTGCGGGGAAGTTTAAAAAGACATTTAAAATTCAAAAAAAAAAAGTAGCTACCAGTTTTTGTGCAAATACGTTCACTCTCAAAAAATTAAAAAACAAAAAATACTTCCAGAAAGTGGACACAAGATTTCACTTAACTTTATTTTGTACATCTGTTATCTGTTCAACTGCCAAGAACTTAATCTTGTCTAACTTTGTCTAATTATTTGTCACAGTATTTTCATGCTACCCTCGTATCTCATATGCATGTGTCTCACGTGTTTTTGCTGGCTTTTATTGCCAATATGCGTTTTGTCTTTCTGTGCGTCCTGGTTTTATGTAGCTACGAGTTTCTTACTTTTGCATTTATTGTCTAATGAACGAATACTTTAAGACTCGCCAACCTCCAATAAAGAATGTTCCATATTTTAGCAGCTTCTGCAGAAATTAAGGCACATTCTTTGTATGTCGAAGTTGTATGGCATATAATTTATGTGCAGCTCAAAAAGTTAACCCAACACTCTTGCATTTAACATTGCCATAGTGTGTGCGTGAGTGTGTGTGTGTGAAGGAATTTGTTTGTTTCACGCTTGGGATTCTTTAAAGGCATTAAATGTTAATATATGAGTTTGAGTGCGTACACAGAAGTTGCTTAAAGGTGCCGAAGTGACTCATTAAAAACCGCAAACAGAAGTTGACATTCGCTGCGCCTTAATGTATGCTACGCTTTTTGACTTTACTTATCTGCTAAGCATGTGAATGAAAAATGTTCGGTAATACGTTTTACTTTGGGCGGTTAATTAAGCCGCGGAATTGAGAACAGCGTTGGTTTGAAGTCTGTTTATTTTGAGTTAAGCTAATTTGTGGAGTTTTCGTTTGAGTTTAAAATTGTTTTAATTAGCTTTTATGTTGATATAATTGAATTAAAAAATAATATAAGTATTTAACAGCAAATAAGTTGAATTAACGTGGGATTTCTTAAACGATAATGAAGTCTTTAGGAATAGGATGGTAGGAGTGATGGGAAAAGGTTACAGCAGATAATATATAATTATGTACATATTCTCTTTTTGTATTTAGCTGCTTTCAGTATTATTGTTGAGAGGCTTATAAAACATTTCTCGTCAATAAATAAGAAGCTATTCACGATTTTTGTCTGACTCAAGATGAAAACTAACAAAGAACAAAGATCGAATGTAAGTGTATCGATGAATGTAATTGAATGTAAGTGTTTGTTATGAAAATTTATAATAACAGAGCACCTTACCGATGAGTTCGACAAGCGTTCTTCAGTATGTAAGTGAATCTCTAAAGGTGTTTGGACTGTTGTGGATATAGTCAGTCAGCTTAAAGTCAATGGCAATACTCAATTTCTTAGATTGTCCAAGTTCTATGTTGTTTACTTTCATATATTGTTAGTCCAAGTTGTAAGATCTGAAATGAATTTAGCATTTTGGATAGTTTCTGATCGAATTCTTGATTGAAAACCTTTGATCTCGAGAAGACATAAAAGAAAAACCTTTGCCATTACGTGTGCTGTTGGTTGGTATTAAGGATTTTTTAAGGATTTCAGTATATTGAGAGAAGCTCGTATAGACAGTCACGAAATTTTAAGAACTTATCTATGATTTAATATATTACTTTATTAATATATTACTAATATATTTACAATAAATGAAATACAGTTCGATATGCAAGATATCAAGTGGTATTGTTGGTATTAGTGGAATTTGAAATAATTAGTAGGTCGTCATATTTCAGATGTAACATGTGTAGCGGCTGTTTAGCAATTCTGTGACACATGCTGGTGGGTATAGTTTATTCTTCTGTGATGATTATTAATATGGCACTGACGTATTGTAAATTGCTGTACATTAGTAGATTTTATATCGGAAAGCAATGCCATATATTGATATAATTTATATAAAAACTTTTGGAAAAGTGCAAGGAATATGTTTCCTGTTCATAGCTTTTTTCATGCCTTTCAAGCACATTCATCATAATTAAATGTCATTGAAAAAATCTTTCCTTTGATAAAATTTGATTTTATTATTCAATTAAATTGAATAACTCGAGAACCTTCAAGGGCGACACAACGATTATAGTGGTTAGAACATTTTTCGATACCATTTTTATTGTACGATTTGTTTTTGGATCCGAAATAGACTTCAGTTTCGGCGATTATCTCTTCATCGGCGCTAAATTTCTTTTCAGCGAGCATTCTCTTGAGGTCTTAGAACAGGAAAAAGTCGCTGGGGGCCAGACCTGGAGAGTACAGTGCATGCGGAAGCAATTCTAAGCCCAATTCATGCAATTTTTCCAACGTTTTCATTGATTTGAGACACGTTGCATTGTTTTGATGAAAAACACTTTCTTCTTCATCAAATGGTTCCGTTTTCCGCGATTTCGTCAGTCAAGCGCTTCAACGACGATAAATAGTCGATAAATATTATACCATGCGCATCCTTAAATACTGATGCCATAACCTTGTCAGCCGACTTTTGTGTCTTTCCACGCTTTGGAGTTCGATAATTCATGTGCAGTCCATTCGTCTGACTGTCGATTGGACTCCGGTGTGAAGTGATGGAGCCATGTTTCAACTATTGTCGCAAAAAATCAGGTTTATTACGATAGAACAGTTCTAACCGCTGCTCAGAATCATCTATTCGTTGTTGTTTTTGGTTGATTGTGAGCTCTCGTGGCACCTTGAATAAAGCTTTCGCATACCCAAATATTCATTCACAATAAGTCCAACACGTTCCTTTGATATCTTTAGGGTATTAGCTATCTCGATCAACTTCACCTTAGGGTTATCAAAAAATTATTTTGTGTAGTTTGTTTATTTTTTCGTCAGTAAAAACCTCTTTGAGGGCTTTTATATTGACGGCTTAAAATCTGGTTTTTAGTATATTAACGGAATCCTTATATACAAACCTCTTTAATCAGACATTAAATTCTTTACAATTAACACAGATACTGAATCCAATTATTATGGATTTCTTGTCATTATATTGCAATCACAAAGCAATGAAAATGCTGATGAAATATCAAAATTAGTTCTCAAATTTTGTTATCCTTTTAAATATCCAAACACAATATTGAAGAGATTTTAAAACAGATTTAACTTAATTGTGTACAGTTCAAACAACATATTAAAGAAAACAATTTGCAATTATTGTAAGCTTCAAAATGACTTTTGACATCACCATCGTGAACTTTCCAAAATTATTCATTTTCAATTGGGTCATACATACAAATCTCAATCACAAACATCTTCTCGATCGATCCAACTCAATATCAAAATTACGCCAAGTCCGCAACTCGAACATAGCCCTTTCAGTTAAACACATCATTTTTGACTGTCAGAGCTTTCGAAGCCACAAAGTACTTGTGTAATGAAGAAGCGCTTAATTAATTATTTAATTCTACAAAATTAAACCTGGCTATAGCTTTAGAATTCCTAAAATAATCAAATAGCCCTCATATAGAACGAACTCTCATACAAATCTAGGGCTCTGTATCCTCTAGATTCCACAATTTCATTTATTTTTGTTTTACATATTAAAATATGTTCAAATTTTAAAAAGGGGAAATTTGAGGAAATTAGTAATTTTTATTAAAATTTATTCATCCTCATAATGGGTGGGCCATTTAATCTTTCGGTAATATCTAAATAAATACAGTAAAATGAATTAAAATTTTTTGACACCCTCAAATAAAGTGTTCCACTTTCTGAATAAATTTTACAAATTTTCTTCAAAAATAAAAATTAATTATTGTTGAAACAAAAAAAAAAAAAAAATGCTGCGTCTTTTGTTGTTTTTCTCAATCGAAAAACAAAACTGTCACAACTCCCTATTCCTATAAATTTGTATCGACGCTTGGAAAAGGCATGTGCGCAGTTGATAAGGGGATGATACAATAAGAAAATACATAGTTTCGAAAAATTACTCAACGCAAATTGCTACATATACATGATTGAATATAAGACGTAAAATTACCATTGAATATATGCAAATTGCGTGCAATTTATATGATTCATAGGGCGTTATTCCACAGTGGTAAATAGTATATAATCAAGTATATGAATTGACACAGCCAAATGAAGTGATGAGGTTTCTTAACAGAAATCGAAAGACGTGTATTCGTCAATCTTCATAATCAATATTTCAAAAGTTGTAAATCTCATATTGACATGTTTTTCATGTAAATAACATTCTAGCCCGCTAAAATTCATATCTTACAAAGCAGAAATTTAACAACTTCAAGTGATATTCGATTCCAAACAATTTCAATCAATTTAGAGCCGTTTGATTGCTAATTGGACTACTTTTAATGAAAAATGTTCCTTGACGTATTTTTGTTGTATTATTTAAAAATAATTTTTAATTCTAAATCAAATAAATAAAAACTATTTTATTCACGCATTTTCTGTTAAATCAAACTGGATAATAATTTCACGAATTTTTTAAACTTATTTCAAGGTTATAACATTTTTTTACAGATTTGAGCAGAGTCGGCAATAAAAGTAAAAAAAAAAACCCCTTTTGAATTGAATACTTTTAATAGGTCCGTCAGTTTTCAATCTGAATTAGTTGTTAGCTTCTCACAGTGTGGCCTTTTGACTATTTGGTTTCAAAAAATCATAACTTCTAAATTAATGAGGATATTTTCAAAATTTAAAAATTTTTAAGAATGCAATTCTTCTATTTTTAAATAAAGTCTTTAAATCTTCAACTACAAGGTACTTCAAAATATATTGTTAAAAGTGAATTTTATTGTCAAATCCAAAAATTTGTGTAGAATATAGTAAATTAGTAAAAACTGTATTCAAGCAGCAAAACGGCGACTAGAAAAAGAAAAAACTACAGCTTCTTCATCTGCACCTCGTAAAAGACGAAGCGAAGTGTTTGACTTTAAGAAGCAATGTTTGTTTTGTGGTGAAGTTGCTGATGAAGCAGCAGAGATAAAGAAAAAAGAAAAATATAGACGCAAGATAAAAAACGTGAGTATTTTTGAGTTTAAAGACACTGTTATCAAAAAGGCAGAAGAATGGGGGGATGATTTCGGAGAATTGGTTAAAAGATGTCTTAACAGGATATGTAACTGATGATAAAACTATAATTGCAAGACTACAGCAGAAGTACTTATTTGATATATTTATTACGAAGAAAATTGTAACTTTTACAATCATTTCTTTCCGAGATGCACATGCAAGTTTTCTAACAAAAGCTTGGTACGTTAGAAAAAAACTAGATCCCGAAGCAGAAAGGCTAAGAATTGTAGAAGCAGCAGCAGCTATTATTAGAGAAGATATTCGTACATCAATAGTTGAAACCGAATCTTATCCACCTCCCAGTAAAATCTTGGATGAAAAATTATAGAGTTATCTATACACCATTCTATATCTTCGTAGGAAACATCTCGAGCAGTGATTTGCTGTATTAACGCATCCAACATACCATCTTCAATCTTCATGTCATCAAAAACTATCATTGATAATGCAAGTCGTAATAATGTATGACCTCTGAGGCTTCTTGAATGAGCTTGACCACTCTTGTCAACAGAATTCGTTGCATATGTTGTACCGAGAGTGTTAATTTGTGTAAATAAAAGGAAGAAATATAAACGCAGATGTTAAAAATGCTTGTTTTTTTTTAGTGAGATGTTCAAGATAACCATTCCACCCTGACTTTATATTGCGTTTTTTTGACCGGGACAACCGGATAACCTTAAATGATGCTCTAACCGCATGCTCTCCGCCCTCTATCTCGAAAACGATTCAACGTATAAAAATGTTTAAGACAAAAGTTGTAGGGAATTCAATCCTCTGCAACATTGCTTATAAGTGTTTATAGCAAAAAGCCCATAGGAAACGATATATTTACAAAAAATGTGAAAAAAACAATTTTTCTAACCTTTGACCTTAGATTTTTAATAGACGCGGACACCCCACCATATGTAGGTTTTGAGACAACGTTTAGGATGTCAAAATAAAAGTTTATACGAGTTTTTAGCTGGGTATCTCAAATTCCGAGATTCTTACCTTAGTTTGACTAATTTGACTGGACTAAGAGCAGAGTATTGATGTGTCATCAGCGAAAATGGAAGGCATAAACCCACAAATTGGAGTCATTATATAGCCCTGGGGACATACTGCATTGATATTAACGGCTACAGCGTGCAATAAACCGGATATATACCATGAAAGAAAGAAAGATTTCTAAATAATTTTGGCCAACTTATAAATGGAAGCGTCGTGCCAAACTGACTCAATAGCTGCTTTTATGTCCAGGAGAATCATGCCTGTAGACCTGATACTGTACCGCATTCACAAAATTTTGATTGCCACTATTCTAACTTAGTTTGATGTTCATAGTTTAGATAGATTCCTTATAGCTGATTTTTCTCGAGAGACTGTTATGCTGAAAGAACTTTTTCTAGCCTCTTTACATTGGGAGTCAAATTATGGTTGGATATTTATTTAAATAAGGGCAAAAAGCAGAACAAACGATTAATAATTAAGAAGAGAAAAAAAAATTATTTCTTTTGGATTTGGCAGAACTTATTACCCAATCAAGCGACCTTCCAGCGAGAGTAAATCTAGAAGAAAAAATAGAAATATGAATTATTCCCTATTTCAAGGGTAAATAAATATGTTTAACCATATTTAAACTATTTACTAGAGACTAATACGCCAAGCAACTTGAAAATGTGAGCTTCTTTTATTATTTAATTTATTTTATTTATTCCACTCAAGGCTTAACGAACAATTATAAACAAATCTCGCTTGAATTGCAAAAAAAAAAAAAAACCAGCTATCAACGTTAAAGTATTTTATGCATTTGCTTTCTATACTCTCTTCTCCAACAGGCATACCGCAAGCTATTCCTTCCTCTTTGAATTCACAAATAACTCTTTTCTCTCGCATGACATTTTATTTCTAAATTCTTTGCTCTTTGGCCGTTGCATGCAATAAATTTTGAAATTCTTTCTTGACATTATTTTGCTTTTAAACTTTTTGCTATCATGCAATAAAAAATTTGTTGTTTAAATTTTTTCTTTCTCGCTGAAACTTATTAAATAATTAATTATATTTGATTTCACTCCGAAATTATAATGAGTAAATGAATCGTTTGAAAAATATTTCTAAAGTATTTTTGGCAATGAAGGATCAAGGAATAGTGGACTTTTTCCGGCATATAATTATATTAATGTGTGCCATTTTTTCTTGCTGCTCTCTGCTTCTATGCTAATTTAATCTACCTTACCCATAAGCTAAAAGAGTATACATATTAATATTTAAATATTTTAGATAGTTACAGTGCGCTAGTCCTTCTACACTTATTTGAATGAATATTAACTGTTGATGAAGGATTCTATGTGTCTTCATTACCATTCATACCAATGATTATTACAACTTGAAAAGTAGAGCATTAAAGCTTCGAATTGAATAGAGTCAAGGTTTTTGTTTTATTCTTTTATTTTGTGTGCTTTGAACCTTACTTCAAAAAGAAAATTAATTCAACAAATAAACGTGTGCTCCATTTACCTTTTTCAAACCTTTTACGGAGTTACATTGTTTCCATATGCGCCTAATCCCTCTTAAAAAAATTTGCATAAATTCAAATACGAATATATGCAAACAGGTGCTAATAAATGCTAATCTGGCTGACTGACTTTTTAATACTTTCACAAACCGCAAACAAATCAGCATTTGTCGGAAAAGGACTCAAAATGTTTTGTCGGCAGCAAAAACAAATAAATAAAAAATAAAAAAAAAATTGTATGCAAATATATATAAAACGAATAATGAACATATTTAAATATTTGTTTGTTGTTTCTTTTTATAAAGAACATAAAGCATAAAGATAATCGCATATGTTCGTTTAAGCTTATTAAAATCCTTTTGCACTCAATTTACATATTAGGGATGTTCAATAAGTCTGAAAAGTTGTGGCAGGTTATAGCAAAGTTACTAAGCATTATAGTTTTTTTTTAAATGAAGATTGTTCATTAGAAAAAAAACAGTGCATATTGGAGATTCACTTGCGCAAACTTTAACAAAGAATTGACATCCTTGCAGGTATGAACGTAGCATCAAATTGAATGGGGTAGGTAATTTGTCCTTAGTCTTTGATAGCAGACCGGAATACTACACCTTGTCGAAGGCTTATTGTATGTAGGCAAACATAGCGTTCTAATATTTCTTTTTGTTTAAGGAAGAATTTTATTTATTATTCGATGGAGCTTTTTCGTGTACCGAGAGGGACTCGAATTGGTCATCAGGTTATAATCGATCATGAGTTCACCTGAAGATAATTAGCATCTTCCCTAATTTCGAGAGTGATGAAAGTAGATTAATTAGTCGATATGACTCAGGGTTGCTCTCTGGTTTACCGGAATTATGGATCATTGTTATTTGATGTTTTTTAAACGTTAAAAGTTAGTATAAACTTATCATAGGTTTGAAAATCGTAATCAGAAATAAAATTGCATTCTCTGGCAGGGCTTTTAGTGTAGTATTGCAGATACTAACGTGACCTGGGGCTTTGTTGTTTTTAAGACCTTTTATGGCAACGGACACCGCTGTCAGTTTAATGAGAGAGACAGGCGTATCCATCTGTAGTGCAGTTTCTAGTTAAGCATCTGTTGCATGAACTTCAGTAAACAAAGCCACGTTTATTGGTTAAAACGCTCGGCGAGGTGTTGTGTAAAGACGTCTACCTGTTTGGTGTTACATATACAGCATATCCATACAGATCGCTGAATACGATCTCGGTGTCCACATTACCCCATCAGGGTCAAATCAAGGTCAAATAAAGCTCAATCATCAAGGATTTGACTGCAAAATGACCTCCGAACGACCTTTAAAGTTCGGGTCAAAAAATAGGTCAAGACTTATTCGGACGTAAAATTTTCCGCTCTTTCAGAAACTAGGGTCGAAAAAATTGTATCAGTCAAATTTATGTGCTTGACCTTTATTTGACCTTGATTTTGACCTGATGGGGTAATGTGGACACCAGGATCGTATTCAGCGACCCCAATTACATAAATTCAACTGGTTTTAGGTCCATTCCTAGCTAAGGGACAAGCCGAGATATCAAAAGAAGGATTTGACCGCAAAATGACCTCCGAACGACCTTTAAAGGTCGGGTCAAAAAATAGGTCAAGACTTATTCGGACGTAAAATTTTCCGCTTTTTCAGAATCTAGGGTCAAAAAATTCTATCAGTCAAATTTAGGTGCTTGACCTTTATTTGACCTTGATTTTGACCTGAAAGGGGTAATGTGGACACCGGAATCGTATTCAGCGACCCCAAATACATAAATTCAACTTGATTTAAAGAAGGTCCACCTCTACTGGTAGATAGAGTTGCGTAGCTTTTATAAGTTATGCATATTAAGAGTTCACAACCATTTGGGTTTACAATACTTGAATCCCTCCAATGAAGCTTGAGCTTGTACTCCCCACCAGCAATAAAGTGATTAACAAGACCTTGAAAAAGCATTCAACTTGAAGGCGTATCTTGGTAGTAGCAGATTGGATGTTGTTTAGGTTGACGTTGTGTTTTACTACAGTTGAAGTAGATTGGTCGATTGGAAGGTTGCGGCAAAATATAGACCAAAGTATTCACATAGGTGGTCACAAGATTAAGACAATAAATTACAAATGTTAAGCTACAAATTTTAAAAATTAAAGAATGGTTAAAATTGTTTATAGCGTAAGAATTTGGAGCTATATAGAGGCATTTGAGAAGTACCGATACACTAGATTGTCAAGGGCGTTGATACGTTGATATTTGCATTAATTAAAAATCTTTCTCATATCAAAATAAAAAACAGTTCATTCAAGATAAATGTTAGAAATAAGAATAAAGTAATAAAAAACACATAAATTTAAGATTTATTAAACAAAAAAATCAATATCTTTTGTTTGGCGTATGCACTCCTGTTTAGCTGCCATTGCATGCTGGTGTAGTATTCAAATAATAGTGAAATACTCCAATTCAACTTTATTTTTCTCCGCCCGTTGTTGGCTCATCGCTATTACCTTCTTCAACGATGGAATTGTCGTCCTTATCAAGTAGTAAATTTCCTTCATCTCCAACGAGCCATTCACAAATTTCTGATTGTGACGGTTACAATTTTTTCGTTTATTTTCTCCTTGTGAACTGTGAATAGCGAGATGTTGTCATCTGGATCCTCTTCAGCATTTGAATTGTTTTAAAGAGAATATAAAGACAATTGCTATCTACAGAATAACAAAATTTATTTTGCCAAAATTTTACTAACGCATCAAGCGACAACTTAATGAAAGAACTCGCAAGCATGAATACAACATTCTTAACGGTGAGATTTTTCACTAAATTTAATTTTCTCTCAAAGACAGCATGGCTTTTCCAATAATGTTATTTGGTTAAACGTTTTGGTCCATCCGTTTGAAGTGGCAAGTGAATTTAAACTCTTCTTACAGGTTTTACTAGCTGGAGTAGCTTTTTGTCCTACGTTTAAACAGGAAGTAATTTTCACAATAATGCATATTCATCCGCATTATATATTTTGGTCTGTATTACATTCAGCTTATTATTTTTTTCGGACATTTTTCGTAGAAAGGAACCAACCACTTTTATGTGGCAAAGAAAATATTTTATCTTTCGTATAACTATTGACCCATCCTTTGCTATCGACTAGCAGAATAAAATTTTTACGTTCATAATATTTAAGCATTTTGGGGTGTTCTCTGACACCTCAACTTTGTTTTTAATTCTTGAGGCATCAATAAAACTTTGCCACTTTATTTGCTTTTATTCACAAACTTTAAGACTTTATATGGAACTCGTGCTTATAGTGGGAAGAAGTCTAAATTTTTACACTTGAAGGTGCTGTTTGAAGGCACTATCTATTATAATTTGTTATGTTGTTCAAACAGCCAGACAGAAGTACAGACAGACAGATATGTCTATATCGATATCTATCTATTAATGGCACATGCCTCCGTCTACCTTTTATAAACATTCACAAAATCTTATTTACTTCCACTTACATTGGCTAGAGCGTATTAAAAATGCAACACAAATTATAAAGGTTTTGTATACTGACGCTCTCTAAGACTTATTAAACTTCCCATACATTACCGAGCACAATAGGAAGCAGCCAAAGCATTAAATGTCATTTATTTGTCTACTTTAAGATACTTATTAATAAAAGGCAACGCGTTCTGTGCAAGTGAAATGGAATAATATTTACGGCATTTATTTTAATGCCACTTGTCAGCATTTGCGACAAATAAGAATTATAAGGAGCAAAGTAATGCTTAGATACGAGGATATATTGAAAAAAAAAACTCCGACATATATGCGTGACAGCTTTGTATATAAATTTTCATACACATAAACCTACTTAGCATTATCTACTTTTTTACAACATAAATTGTCAGCAACATTCGCATACGCACTGTTGGCAGGCAGTGAAGAGCAGTAGAAAAAAATCGAAAAAACTAGAAATAAAAGGAGATGCTGCTCATTGCTTGTTATACTTAATTTGTCATAAAAATAAAGTGCACATTTATGCGGCATTGCCATGGCAGTAGCCATCGTCACATGGCATAAAACAAAAGCTGGCAAAGTCGCTTGAGGCTTTTGTATTTCTTTGTATTTTGTGCCACACGACCGGTATTAACTGCAGGTATTTCATTACAAGGCGCAACCACACTGTCAGACTTATAGTTCTATATATAATGCCGCGCAACATGTGCATAGACGCCTCAAATAGTAGTTTGTTCCAGCCTGCGATATTTGTTTTTATTATCTCTCTCGCATAAAAATGTTCATATATACGTTTTACATAAATTGTATATATTACAAGTTGACCCGACAAATTCTCTTTCACAACTGCTGTCACATCAGTCAGCTTATATTTCAGTCTAAATATGAGTGGGCCGCTTGTCTCTCTGACAAACTGTGTGCTGACTAAGTCGACTTTTAGCTTTTCGCTTACGGCGTGTCGGATTTTTATGTTAGTTATGCGCATTTCCTGTTCTGCTGTCAGTGCGTGCTATGCGCATTTCCGGTTAAAGCAAAGTCACATTTTTATACAGTCAACGTTTTATGCTTCATGCTTGGATAATTTTAAAGTGTTGTGAGCAACAGTTCATATTTGATTTGATTTTTGTCAAGGTTGTCTATGCAAATATGTAATAGGATAGCCTTGAAGTAGAGTTTTATGTTGCTGTAAACAAGGAATATACTTGCACAGCAATTTTTTTTTTAGTAATTTTTCATGAGAAATGTATATGAAACTCAAGAGAATGTGCTAACATGTATGAAATTACTAGCTGTGATTCTTGGAAGTTAAGGGCGTTCATAAACTTGTTTTAGGTAAACATTTATTTTTAAAGAAGCGAATTTCTGATTTGAGAATTTGTTGAAGATTGTAAAAACTTAATGAGGTCTTGCTTGTCGTCGTCTTACGAGGTTAGTTAAAAAAAATATTTTACGAGTTTAGTTTCAGCAAACAAAAAAAAAAATGTTTATAAGTGTTACAAGCTCTTCCTGGACGCATGTCAACAACCGATGAGGGTTTGGTCGAACTACTTTTAGAGAACTTGCTGAGAATATCGGCAAATCGGTTGGCTAATGCCATGCAATTTTTTTGGGCGTTTTGTTCATGAAACCTGTAGTTGCGAACTTGGTTTCGAAATTGCTAAATTTTGACCATAAGAACCATCATATGAGCACCACTCAGGACGTCCACTACGAGCCAGATTTGCATAAAAGAAAAATAATTGGTATCAAAATTAACCAAACCAAATGAAAATTTCTCACAATATAAGCAGAAGAGCCGCTGTTTTCCCTATTATAAAGAAGTGATGCATCGTAAAATCCTGCCAGTACATTTTATGGTCAATAAGGCATATTATACTGAAGATTGCGTGAATAAAATATGAAGAAACGACATTATTTGTGGCAAAATAATTAATATCTTTTGCATCACGATAATGCATCAACGCACAATTCGTTTCTTATTCCCAATATTTTACCAAAAAATGAAACTGTAATCAAGCCTCGTCCGCCGTATTCACTTGGTTCCCTGCGACTTTATCTTGTTCTCAAAAGTTCTGAAAAGATCCATTATAAAACGGCATTATCCTACGATTGAGAAAATAAAAACTGAAAGATCCCAAGGCCATGCCATAAAAAACGCATACCATAAGAAGTACTTCAAAGATGAGAAAATGCGCTGCCATATCTGAGGAGGAATACTTTGAAGGACTATTGAGGAATATTGTTTGAGCAAAAATAAACTGATACTCATTACATGTCTTAGTTAAGAAGCCGATATAACAGCTGCTTATAAACGTCTGCTTCACATACATATTCTAATAGGCGTATTCCCTCACTTATCAAAATATGTTCAATAAAAACCCACCAAACATTTGTTTATATATAAATCTTCACTATTTGAATCAATATGAGCTTAAAAGTTGCGAGTCGGAACTTATGCGGAAAGACACATCGGACCATTCTTCATCTTAAGTGGAAGCGAACGCTATCGCTATTGATGATCGCCATGGCGTAATGGAGAACTTCAATAGCGTTAGAGTTCGCTTCCACTTCATCTTAACAGAAGAATGTTCCGATTGTGGGTTTTTAGGCCCTGTACCGAAGGTACAAGAGCCTATTGGGTTTGTGCAAATGTATGTAACAGGTAGAAATAATGGTCGGAGACCCCCCAAAGTTACCACCATTATGGTCAGGAGTGATAGAGGAGTCGATATAGCCATGTCCGTCTGTCCGTCTGTCCGTCTGTATGAACGAAAGGATCTCGGAAACGGTAATAGATAGAGACTTCGTGTTTTTTGCATTCGACTAGGATTGCTCCGGAATTTCACAAGTTTATTTTAGAACTTTGCCCCTTCCCCCCCTTCCCCATAAAATCACACCTTAGGGTGAAAATTTCTTCGGCACAAAAAAAATTGAGTGTACCAATATAGAAATAACGTCTCTCTAAGCCAAAATCCAAAAAGTTCATCAAAATCGGATAATAAATGACGATTTTATAAGCAATTGAATTTGAACGACCCACCATTTCTTTTCATTCATATTCGCGCAGTGAGAAGTGGTCATCTGTTTGGTCATAAGCTCGGGAAACATTTAATATGTTTGTTAGGCGGCCTGAACTGGTACAGGGCCTCTTACAGTCGGTTACGCCCGACTGTATTTCCTTACTTGTTTAAAATCTATTTGTAGCAAATAATGGCATGAATATTTCCCACAGCCCAAACCAATATCGTATTATGGCAACTTTTGTTCTCTGGACTTCTTGCCGAAAATGGTGGTAGTTTTGCCATCACTTCTTGAAGCAAACATTTTCCAATTTCATTCATTCATGTTATTCTCAAATTTATTTTAGGTGAACTTTTATAAATTAGTAACCATATTCCAGGCAGTTTCTACAACTTGGGTCATTGCCTTTTTATACTCCATACTTTCTTGCCTACTGATATATCTGAATATGCATCAATCATAATCTAGCCTATACAGGTCTATGTTGTTTCTTCATTCCATGTTTTATGTAGCAATAACAACAAACAAACCAAACAAGGCGATTTCCCTTTTTTACTCTCTACTGGTCTCAGCTACAGATATTGTGAGAACTGCGCTACCTTCTATAATTGCATCATGGACTGGGTTTAGTTGACAAGAGCTAAAGAGAAAAAGATTCCCATACCAACTATTAATGGTAGAAGATATATAGAGGTTCATAAAGACAATCAAATATCACTTAACTGTAGCAATATACATTTCTTCCAAACGTTCAGTTAGTTAAAAAGAACTAAGCCTACTTAGTGAACTCCATAGCTAATAAAACGAAGGAAAAATATGCAAGAAATTTTGGTACTATTCAAAAATGGAAAGGAGGAAGTCATTTTATTTTTTCTTAAATGCAAAATAAGACTGTTCACTTTCAAAAATGAAGTTTGGAAGGTGTAAACTCCTTCGAGAGCTACATATATTCTGCATTGGACGGAATCCTTTCTTTCATGTTAATGACGACTAAATTCGTGATTATCTCAACGTGATCAGAACAACTTGCATGTAGCCAGAAATACAGTCAAAAGGGGGAAGTGCAGTAACGTGTTATTGGCAGATTTATTCACTTTACCTCATTGCTGCTGAAAATTATGGAATAAATATTGAATATGCATTGATTTTACTTTCATGAACTACGTCAAAATTTCCAAGGAAAGCTACTTGACAAAAGCGCCAAATCACTGGAGGCAGAAGAGTTGCTTACAGATGGATATAAAATGAATTCAGATATTGGAGCAATAGCATACTGCGCAGAGCCTAATCTGAGGCTCTCGTATAAGCTACATGACTTCTGCAAGATATAATAGGTATATATAGAATATGGAATACAATAAGCAAAGCAGCTGAAAAAGCTCAACTGATGTACACCACGCAAGAATGTTTAAACGTAATTTTCGAAAGACATGCTGCGATAAATGCCTAGAAGCAAGAAAGCAGTTATTGCTTTTAGCATATCAGAAGAAATTGCACATCTTCTGGGCTTCCTAAGACAAGGCATAGCAAAAAAAAAAAAAAAAAGACGGACAGTCTAGCAGATGTACCAATATTCGTAAAGTTGCTATATAGAAAACTGGAGGAGATCACTTGGACTACAGCTGGAGTAAATTGGAGAAAAGCCTCTACTTGCTGCGGCTCTTTATTAATAACTGTAAATTGTTATTAGGTCAATGTACAGCAGCCGCATACGCCAATAGTTAAGCGTAAAGAATATGAAGGGTTACGATAGAATTTATAAGGAACAGGAAGGCAAAGCTAATCTGAAACACCTGCTATCGTAACTACATTAAGATAAAAATGTCTTGATACACTCGTACTCCCGTCACTGTAGAATGCGGGTAGTAGAACTCACAGTCCACTAATGGCACACACCTGAACCGTTAGAAACGTATGCTACCATAACGTCCATCATAATCTGTCAAACTAGTCTATGTGTGACTTCACTATAGGGGTATATCAACATAACTAATGCATATTTATACGCTCTACCAGTAGTGTAAAATATTTTTTAGCTCGTGCAAAATCTAATATAATAGGCACAAAATGGTGTGGCAGAATGTATAAGGTTTGTATCTTCTAGATCAATATTATAAATCGAATCAATATAGACATATCCGTCTGTATGGCGGTCTATATGAACAACGATAGCTTGGAGTTTATAAGAACTAGAGCCTTCCATAGCTTTGGATATTCAGATAACTTAAATAAACCTCCCAAGGAATTGCCCCCATACAAAACTATCCCTTTTCTTCGAAGTTTGTTTTAACATATTTAAGCGTTTTTTTTTTTAATTTATGTGGAAAATGACTCTAATTAGTGGGGTTTTGTATAAAAAAATGTTATTGTTGTTGATAATTCAAACAGGACTTGGTTTATCTCACGTTAATCCTTATAAAATATTATATAAAGTTCCAGATCGGACCACTTAAAGCCTGAGTTTTTATACAAAAAAATATTATTGTTCTTGTTAATAGAAAAAAAAAAAACGCTTCAGTTGAATGTGATCGCTTACAAATAACCTGTACCCTCATTGAACTTTAAACTTATATGAAACATATAAAACTTTCTTGATCCGTGTTGGATAATATACATATTTGCATTAGTACAAAATATACCAAATATGTTGCTTGAAACTAAATTAAACCTCAACTAAGTGTTTTGTTACAAAACTCCAGAAAATATGAACAGATTTGTATGAGGGTTACCCCTTTCTGTGGTCCGATTTGGACTTAAAAGAAGTATTTTATAGGGATTAACGTAAGGTAGACTAAATTTAAATGCTCAAAATAATAAAGGTGATCTAAGAAATTAATAAGAGAATCTAAATATGTAAATTTGAAGGCCGATCTCTTATAATCCCTAAGATATCGATTGACTCATAAATTTTTATTGGGAATATATTCCTTTCTATATCCGTGTGAGAATCTCAAGCAGTGGTCCATCCTTGGCATATATCTGAAAAACACCAATCAGCCACAGACACAATGCGATACTGTCGCAAAAAAACACTGAAACATCGGTTTGGCTAGGCTGATTCTCCGCTCAACCATGGAGCTTCATAAAAATTCGTCAAACTGTCTTTTGAGCATGAATGTGTGTTGCGTGTGTGGATAAGTAAACAACAAGTATGCATGAGATTGTGCCTATCCTTCTCTCTCTTCCTTTACCATGCTTTGCCTGTGATGAAATATCGAAGGCAACTACATACGTCAAACGCAACAACAACGAAAAGACACTTTGCTCGTTTGCTCAGTTACAAACTCTCAGTAGATGAGCGACGATCGAGTCTGTTTGATTTTAGTGGTCAGTGTGAGACCGATTCGAACCCGTGATATGATATGAAAAAGCTATTCGTACTATTAGTGCCACGGTTTCTCTTATTCTTATTCGACCATAAGCTGAACCGTGTTACCACTTCAAAAGAGATGTAGCCACGTTCATCCGCAATCTGGACGGATTTTTTTGCTATAGACGCGGAGTCATTACCATCGATTACCTTGAAAAAGGTAAAACGAAGACCAGCATATATTATTCAGAGCTTGGGATGGTTTCGGTATTGATTTGAAGTAGAATTGACCACATTTGGCGGAAAAAACGTGTGGATCCATCAAGACAATACGCGGGTGCACACATAAGTTACCATGGCTCAAAACCATGAATTGTGCAACGAACTGCTATTCCATCCAGCATATTTCCCAGACTTAGCATCCTGTGACTATTTTCTGTTTCCAAACTTGAAGTAATGACTGCATGTTAAGACATTTGGGTGAAATAAAGAGGTCATCTATGAAAAAACTGATTAGTTTAAGGGCCTTGTGAAGCAAAATTAGAGAAGTACCGTACTAAATGTAGCAAGCTACAAGGACACTCTGATGGAAAATAAAATGCTTGCCGAATATAAAAAAGCTGTTATTCAAAAATTCATTTACTTATCAAAACACCCTTTGGAGACTTCTAACGATATTAAATACAACACCATTTTTTTTTTTTATAAAAAATCAGAAGGGTTAGGTTTGTATGGTTATCGTAAATATTCGACCGATTCTAAGACAACTAGGTAACCTAGCCACTTTAAGCTGCTTAACTTATTTTAAACATCCACTGTGAAGGATTTAATGTATATAATATTTCGTACAACGTGTCTTGCTTTCAACAAATAAATGTTTCACTAAGGATCAAAGTAGCTTTTTAAGTGTCTCGGGCTATAATAACATTTCCGAATACATGCACGACTGATGCATAAAACGCTTAAGTTTACGAGCTTAATGCAAACTAATCACCGTTGACAGTGAAATATATGAGCCTACTGCCCTTAGTAAAGAGAACAAGGACATTATTTACTACTTTATCAGCTGCTTTAGTAGTAGCACATTTTTTTATTATATCAGTCGGACATTTCATTTAGCTGGATGCGTTGACGAAAATAAAATAATAATATTTATAACTAGGAGTATATATAGCTAAAGGTCCTTTTTTTGTCTCGTAGCTTTGTGCTACTTTTAATGGACAACAGCTGCGAACACAATTTCTGATATATATTTCAGCGCGCACATTTGTGGTTTACTGGGTTACTTTTTTTTATATATCTTATTTAATTTTTTTTTTTTTTTTTTTTTTGTGACATGGTTGAGTATGTAATAACCATAAGAGCACTGTTGCATAGTGGTTTGAGTGGCGCACATGTGGCGAGTTGTCAGCTTAGCTTAAATCCAAATGTATTTCGTGGTTTCTTTCAACAATTTTAAAACGCTTGGTTGACTCCATTTCAGTTAAATGAAATGAAATGGCTTCGAAAGCATTTATTCGCAAAATCGAAAATAAAAACAGATACGAATTCAAGTGAAATGTATACTTTTAGCCGCAAAACCCCAACAAAGGACATACGTAAAAGTTTGCACGTGTTTCCGCAGTCAGCTAAAATTTAGTTGATTAAAGTTTAATATTAAATAAGCTAAATCGTTGGCAATAAATTAATGTGCAGCAAAAAAAATAAAAAATGGTAAAAGGCATTTTTTGGACAGCTTATTTAGTACAGATTTTTACGTCATTTTAATAAATTAAGCACTTCGTGGTTTGATATTAAATTGTCAGCACTTTTGCGGTGCAATTTGGCAGATTGTTCAAAATTAAAATTTATTTTTCGGTTCTCATTTATTTTATTGTATGGTATTATTTTTCTTAGCAGATAATTTCCTTCGAGCGGCAAACAAAGGAAGAAATTTTTGTGCTCCGCTCGGGCGGCATGCAAATGAAATTAAATATTTGACAGGGCGCACGTTTTAAATTCAAAAGGCAAATGTATATTTGAGCATGCGGGAAAACCACAAAGCGGGAGATAAGCAAAGAAAAAAAAAAAAGGCATAATTGTGGCGTGCGCTTCAAATAGCAACGGAAAATGCAAAACAAACATGGCGGCCAAAACAAAAACCGGAAGTTGTGTGGCATATGCTTTAATAAACTTTTTCTTTTTTTCTTTTTAATTCTTTAAATTTTTCTTGCGTTTGCATAAAACTTTTGTAAATTAAGTAAAGCAAAATTTTTTTTAACGCCAGAAAATATGCAAATAGCTGTTGAAAGTTGAAATTTAAATTAAAACTAAAAGAATGTCAAAAGTTAAAGGAACTAAGTAAATAAATCCCTTGCTCGAACATAATTTAAAAGGTCAGACACACACATACACTCACTCAAAGGCATCTAAACACATAATACACCCTGAGAGCAGCAAGCTCATTAAAACAGCAGCAGCACCAGTAACCTAAAACGTTAAAGTTGTTGCATACTTTCAGGTGCTTAATTCAAATCGTGTCTATATAACTTTAAGTCGAATTTGTGCCTCAATTCGGACGAAAATTTATATTTGACACGGACAAGCGCGCAAATTTGTTGCTTTAATTCTTATTAGATTCTCTATTTAAGCTTAAAATTCCTGCGAAAGTATTTCGCTTCCAATTTCGCAATATTAATTGCACTCACAGAATTAACGAGCTATAAATCCCCAAACAAAACATTTTGTTTGGTTTCTTCTTTCCATTTTCGTTGGGTTTGGTGCTCAAATGTTAATGGCTTTTTGATATTTGGCGCTAAGTTAAATAGAATTATATGTATTTAATTTTTGTTGTTTCGCTTTTACGCGTTCGTCAAATATTTCTATCAGCAAATCATTGAAATTTCTTGGACTTTGGCATGACTTTTATTTAATTAAAATATTATAACTCGAATTGCTTCATTTGATGTGGTCGTGAATGAGAAATGAAAAGCAAACGAAAGTTCGGCAGCGCCGATTTATGTTGAACGTTTATTGCGGCAATCGAGGGTCTTTGAACATTTTGTATTGATTAACTTTGAGTAAAATATGAAAAAAATTCAGAAAAAGGCAGTTTAGTGTGTTCTATTTCGAGATTCACTGTACCTCCATTGAATCTTATATTTTGTATGATATATTCTTCTCTGGATATGAGTGTTACATTGTAAAGTAAGATACATTAAATTTGTTGTTTCAAACTAAACTAAACCAGAAAAAATTATTTTTCATTCAAAAGCTCAGAAAGCGGGACAGATTTGTATGTTATATTCCCCTTCTACTGGTCCCGTATAGAATAATTTATGTGAATTGACGAAACATACACACAACATTTTATTAATGTAAGATAGCCCTAATTTGGCATTTCTATCTAAATAATCCAAAATAATATGAAATTGTTCATACAAAAACTCAAAACGAGGGGTAGGTTTTGTATGGTAAGTGTTCCATACATTCATCGGAAATCTATATAAGATTACGAATACCATAAATAGAATAGCCCAAAGAAATAAGAAAACTTCATACTATAATATCATTCCATTTATGAAACTCATCTACACATTTTGCTGATATGCATTACCCCGCCGTGGTGCTCCAACTTAATAGTTCGTTTTAGAAAGTTATAAATACATGGGCTGCTATTTATATTTCTTTCCTTGGAAACAGTAAGTGTTACCAGGTGCCAACTGACGTTTCCATTAGAAACTGACATTGTTGAACATAACCCTTTGTTTCGTGGTCGCCGTTTACTCCAGAAACGATTCCGTGAAAATTGTCAAACATCGTTTGCTATGCCAGAAGTCATTGTTGCTGTCGTGAGCTGATAGAATGCATTATTGTCACGTGACATGTCAGAAACATTCAATGGAGAATATGTTGTGTCAAATATCTGGTTGGACGTTTATTATGGCGAAAAATTAATAGGAGCGCTTTTGAAGTGGCGACCACCTATAAAAATATCAAAATGTAGCTTGCTTATGAACTATTTAAAAAAAAAAAAAAAAAAGGTGAAACAAGTCTGGATCTATCGCTACTCAAGACTATCTAGACCAACTGGAATGTTCAGCTCAACCCGCCCAAATCTGAAAATATATGTTTCACACTAAAAACAAGTAGGGAAATTTCAGTCGGGCGTAACCGACTGTAAGAGGCCCTGTACCAGTTCAGGTCGCCTAACAAACACATTAAATGTTTCTCGAGCTCATGACCAAACACATGACCACTTCTCACTTCGCAAATATGAATGAAAAGAAAAGGGGGGTCGTTCAAATTCAATTGGTTATAAAAGAACTTTTTGGATTTGGGCTAAGAAGGACGTTAACTTTATACTGGTGTTCTCAATTTTTTTTATTCCGAAGAAATTTTTACCCTAAGGGGTGATTTTATGGGGAAGGAGGGGGAGGGTCAAAATTTTAAAATAAACTTGTAAAATTCCGGAGCAGTCTTAGTCGAATGCAAAAAACACGAAGTCTCTATCTATTACCGTTTCCGAGATCCTTTCGTTCATACAGACGGACGGACGGACGGACAGACGGACAGACGGACATGTCTATATCGACGCCTCTATCACTCCTGACCATAATGGGTGTAACTTTGGGGGTCTCCGACCATTATTTCTACCTGTTACATACATTTGCACAAACCCAATAGGCTCTTGTACCTTCGGTACAGGGCCTAAAAAGATTACCTCCGCCCATTAGGTTAAATGGCTCTGCCCTTAATCAGAAAGATGAGTATTCACATCTCGGAGTCACTCTGGAAAAATAACTAACTCTCGGCAACCAAATCAAAAAGAAAGTTCTCGCCTGTAAAACGAAGATGAGACGCTTGTTTGGATGTTGAATAGCCGCAGGAAGCTTCACCTTATATATATAAGAGCCACACAGATCTAGCGTATGGCCGCATATACAAGCCAGAGAAAAATACTGCAAAATTACGCCTTGTGAAGAATGACAAGCTACATTCGTGAAGTTCGAAATTCGGTACTTCATAAAGAGATTGGTAGAAGATGAAGAACAGATCTCCTTTCATAGTAGTCGATACAAAGACCGACATTTGGCGCACGACAACCGTATTGCCGTGCCCGGATTATGGCTAGACCCACCCACCGTTTACGAGGAAGTAATTATAGACATATACTGACAACATATCGTCACATTCCCCGGAAGTGACAAAAACACTCCGCCTAACTTGCAAAAATAAAATTTAAGTTGTAGATTAGATTAATATTTTTCCATAAAATATTAAGTCTAATACAACTTATGCGCAAACTTGGCGAATTTTTTATACAAAGACATAAAGTCGCTTATAAGAATCTGGATCCATCAAATGAGGCGAATGTGGTAACCTCTGAACATCACTATTTATTATAATGAATATTGGATACATTAAAGCGATCGTGGTTCGTTGCGTTTGCTGGCATTACTTCGACAATTTTGTGCCATCCAACGAAAAATTATTCTCATTTTCTGCCATTAACGAACAACGTGTTGCCAATATTCACAACAAGATTCAATTGGATTTATTACGGCTATATGTATAAATGAAAAAAGTAGTGCGTATCTTGCACATTCGTATCTAGAAAATATTGCACGATCATTTGCCATTAAAAAAGGTAGTTTTTGACCGGCCAAAATGTTTAATTGAACGGTTTATTTACTCGACATTGGCATAAGCAGCAACGTAGGACGGTCAATTCTGAAAAAAACTCGGAAGAAGTCATAATGAAAATGCCAGCGTTCACATATCAGATCATTCATATAATTTTTTGACCGGCCAAAAGGTCGAATTAATGTGTCATAGCTAAATTTGGCAGCCCAACATTTTTTATTCCAAAAACAACTTTCAAAGTCAACGATATTCGACACCCGAAGAAGGTCATATATTCAAGAAGTATTATCAGTTGCAAAGTCTATTTGAAACATTTCTTTCATTTTCCTATGCGACAGCTCTAACGACTCAAAAATAAAACCAATTGGATCACACATTCAAAAGATATAATATTGTGATATCCATTTCGTGTTATCATCCATAAGCCATCAAACATATCTGTCACTCGAATAGTTTTGTGTTACTCATGAACGACCAGAACAATCAATAAGATCGTTCTTTTTTATTCAGTAATATGAACGATTCTATGATATCATCTTCTACTTATGATTTCATCTTCTACTTAGCGAAAAACAGCCTCTACAAATCATGACTCAGTTTGACCGAGCAGCACTTATCGGAATATATAAAGTATTAAATCGTATATGTTCAATCATTAATGTTCGAAATGGTAGTAGCTTTCCTATGGTGGGTCGGGCAGTATGTTTCTAAAGATTCTGGAAAATTTCTGCCATATAGTCAAGTGTTAAATAACGAACGGAGAGCGAGCTATTAAAAACACGGTGCACTTATCAAGTGCTAGTTCTAATGCGTATGACAAACTGCACTGTGTGTGCGTTGTTCTTATCGGATGTTTTTGAGCGTTTGTCTCATATCACATGTTTAGGCATGCGTGCCTGAACAGGTGCCTTCTACTTTTATAAAATAATATTTGGAAGGAAAAGCTAATTATCAGACCTATACTATTATATGGAGCTATTGTCTGGTGGGAAGATGCTAATAGCAAATCTAACATATTCCAAGCTTTCATACCACCTATTCGATTGATGAAGTGTGTTCCAGGGAGATATTTATGCAGTGGCCAAGTAAACCTAAATGAAGGAATATATCTGAAATTGAGGGTCTGTCTTTGCATACTTAAAATGCAAATTCATTCAAAGATCGATAGCAACGTCTGTCGAAGTCCAACAGCACTCAACCGATCTTGTTTGAATTCTTGACAGTATTACCTATCATATGACGTCTAAGTGCGCTCAGCCAATGGCTATTACGGAGTTAGCAAGTTCACACTGAGCGGTTGCGTTGTTTCATTGCCTCTATGGTTTAGCTGATGGATGTCCCTTATAAGGGTTTCTATCGTAGATGTAATGGTGAAGAGGTGATAAAAGGTATTCAACAGCTTCTGTATGACTTCCAACCACTTCTTATAAATTTTTTTCAATTCCGCAGAAATTAATGCTTTGATGAACTGTGAATACGCATAGAACGCTGCACGAAATCATTTGAGATAATCTCCCCTAAAAAAATAAATAAATATAAAACTCCTAAAACAAAAAGTATCACTGGCTAAAGTGACTTACATCTAAATAATTTTGTATTAAACTAATTATGTGGTTTGATTTCGAAATTAACTCATTTGCTTAATCGCATGTGGTTATGTGCACGTTACAAAATGTTAAAAGTGTAATGTTATTAATTTTTTGTATATCTAATGTCTAATTAAAGCGCCTCAGAGTAGCTTAGTTCAACCGGTAGTGCAAAGTATTTATTATACAAAACTTCTTATATCCGAAGCTATTAGAAATGAATTATGAAACTTAGTACATGTAATATATGCGGGGTGAAAAAAGTTTCATTAAATAAAAAGCAGAAACATGCATTGATAATAAGTTGTTCCATCTCCTTTATGCCGCATGAGGATGCAATGAGAGGACATCGTAAGAAATTTGAATCACAGTCTATAATAGGTATTGACACTTTGTGTGTTCGTGGTTTGTGATGTTGGGCGGGAAGTAGCTAATAATTAATATCTACTCGATTAAAGTTAAGAATTTAAAGTGAGCCCCACTTCGCGACACATTTTTAGTTTAAAAAAAAATATTTAAAAAAAAAAAACTTGTTAGATTAAATTTTTCAATTGAAATTGGTTTAGTTTTAAAGAAAGAGTTTCAAAGCTAAGAAGATACATTTTGAAAGCCTGACCGTGATTTCAGCTCGAGTTCCATTGTTCCGGTGCGACTACAATCTGATGTATACAGAACATATAGCAACAGGAGAGAATACTGACATGAAGTGCACCAGTTTTAATTTCAGTTCATGCATTATAAAGTCTTTATGGAGCAATGCGAGTATTCTTTTTCGGAAGTATGACACCAACATTTTGCCAAGTTTGTGATAGCAGTACATTAAATTTGTTCTTGAGTCCCTCAAAAGAGAGAGAGACATGAAGAAATATTGCGGAACAGTATTAAGGAGGTCGAAGGCAATTCGATTCTAAGAGGTGTTGGAAGTATGATCGTCTGTTTATGGACCGCTTTTAAAAAATTGGCGTCATAAAAGACCTGGATGTAGTTGTGCTTACTCCTTTTCGCGCTTCGGCATCATTATTATTAATAATTTCTTCTACTGGATAGGGAATTGAACACATCTGAATATTGAAATAAATAGTATTGAAATATTCATTAAAACTGGGCGGCGAAATCAGATACTACAGCGTGTAGCTCAATATTTGCGTAAGATTTCCATAAATGAAATATTTAAATTCTCGTATAGCATGGTTGAATTTTTCGCGTTTGGGCAAAAATCTTTTTAAGTTGAAAGGCCTTTGATTAATTCACGATTAGCAGTTTTCAGATTTTGCTTCGTTGTTGGGGATATAAGGCTTCTGCTTAGAAAGCGGCAAAACTTACCATTCAATTTGGCTTTTAGATGTGCTATTGTTCATCATGGATGAAGGATTGAGTTCGTAATGCAGACAGAGTTGTTTGATTTGTTGATTGATTTCTGACCTAAAAATGGTCGCTGATTTATTTTTTTCATTAATTTTTTTATTTTATTTTGCTTTAAAAACCACTTGACGTGCTTTTAATTCGTGCAAAATATTTAAGCAAAAGAAGAAAACCGAAATTCTTTTTCCATGCGCAAACCACAAAGTTGAACAAAGGCCAAGAATTTATATTTTTCGCTGCTCAGTTTGCGATTTGCAGTTTCATTTTGGGGTTTTCTTTTGGTTTTTTTTTGTAACAAAAGCAATTGTAAATAAAATCAAGTTTGACAGTTCGTGTGAAAGGTTGAAAGCACGCCCCGCACATACTTCAGATACAGATAAACAATAAACTGTGGGTCGCATAAAGACGCCTCTTAGGGACTAAGCAGCATCATTGATTCAACTGTGAAATAAGTCAAGCGAAAAAAAAAGTAAAAAAAAAAAGTTTACAAAACTTTTGATATCATAGCAAAACCGCTTTTGGCCTTTTTTTTGATTATTTGAACGTGCTTTGGCTTTTTGGAATTTTATTCTGGTTTTTGTGATTTCACTGGACTACCATTCCGACTAGTTATCCGCTTTTTTTTGTGCTTGGCATATGAAATAAAGGAAAAACGAAATTTAAATAAGCAACTCAATTGTATATGAATACTTTGTTCCTTTTTGCTGCTATCGCTTATTGATTTGACAGGCTTTAAGTGAAAATATGCCAAGCGATTTTCAGTTGAATTTGGTTTGTTCGCATTTTTTAGACGCCTTCGTCAACTCGTAACTGTCATCGTTTTTGCTTTGGACTTCCGTCATTTTATTAAATGTGACATATGTTCAATGTTACTGTGGAAGCACACAAGTTATTTAAAAAAACATCATTATTAAGTTTTTGCTGGAAATTTTTGTTAAATAATAAATTTGCTAGGTCCTACTACTAATGGTGTTAAAGAGTATTTTAAGTTAGGGCATTTGTATGTAACGGCTTAAAGCAAGTTTGGGTAACTGTATGTAACAAGCAGAAGGATACGCGACAGACTTCATAAAGTATAAATATTATCGAACAGCATCAGTAGTTCAGTTAGAATAGATATCTCCGTCTGTCCGTTTGTCTTTCTGGTTGTCCGTATGAGAATCGAGAGCTTGGTATATAAGATTACTCATATTTTTAAAAAAATTTAAAAAAAATGTTGTATTATAAATTACTGACCTATAAGACAATTGTCAAACGAAATTTAGAGATACAAGTACGAGTGTATCATACAATATCTACTTTTTTTGGGTGTAAAAATGACGTGGAATCCACCATTCATAAAGGACAGTTATTGTTTGAAAATAATATCCAGTGGCAGAAAAACTATGATATAACTTCTTTTTGGAATTTGTAAACCAGGAGAAGTACCACTTATCGTCAGAATTTTAACTAATCCGATTATACTTTCAAGAAGAACCTCACAGTATTTGTACAAACAGCTCAAATAGTTAGAGCTAAAAGGAGATTATGTATAGAAAAAATATAGTTTATTTGTTTATAATTTGTTTATTCGTCTCTTTAATTTGTCTGATGCGTCTGAGACTACCCGCCACTTTAGCCTCGGAACGAACCCTTTGATGACTACCCCCGCAAACGATATAAGGATCATGATTTAAGGATATGCACCTGGAATGTCCGCGCCCTTAATTGGGATGGTGCAATCAATCAATCTGGTTAATGTCCTCGAAAGATGCAAAGCTGACATCACCGCAATTCAAGAAATCCGATGGATAGGTCAGTGTTGGTCCTGTGACATCTACTACTCATTTCTGTCACATATCCTCTCAACATCCTTAAACTCCCGCCTTTCTTGCCTCCCCGTTTCTATATCGCTTTCGAACAGCTCGCGTTGCTCCTGACAGCAGACTGCGCTGATAGGAGGCATTCTTCACAGCAGTATCATTGAGACACTCCTCGTCGTACCAAGAATTAGTCACAGCACTATCCACGGATCGGGTGACTTGTTTCAATTGCTCACATATATCTTGAGAAGACAGAGAGGTTTCCCGGAGCAGTCGGGAGAGTGTATTTGAAAAGGCTAAGGCAGCCTGCCATGCGAGTAAGCACGAATTTGGATGTGGTTTCGTGGTGAGTAGGAATCTACGGGGCCTCGTCTCTAGGTTCGCGCCTATTGACGATTGTCTAGCCGCGGTACGCATCAAGGATAAATATTTTTATATTAGCCTGATTTGTGCGCACACCCCGACGAAAGAGAAAGACGACGATGCTTAAGATTAGTTCTATGAGCGCTTGGAACGTCTGTACGAGCGCTGTCCCAAACACGATGTCAAAATCGTGTTTGGCGATTTCAACGCCAAGATTGGGAAGGAAGGAATCTTTGGCCCCACCGTCGGAAAATTTAGCTTTCACGACACTATCATCCAATAATGGAGAGAGGTTAATCGATTTCGTCGAAAGTCGGAACCTGGTAGTTAGTAGTATCAAATTTAAACACTTTAACATCCACAAGGCTATATGGCTGAGTCTTGATCAAATAACACGCAACCAAATTGATCATGTTTTGATTGACGAGAAGGCACGCATCGAGTGTGTTGGACGTGGCGTTACGTTGTCCTAACGTTGACTCGGACCACCAAGGTACGCACTAGGCTCAGCGTAGTGCACGCCGCACGTTCCAACATGCAAACGTCGGCAAGCTGCAATCAGAACAGACTGCCTTAGCCTTTTCAAATACACTCTCCCGACTGCTCCGGGAAACCTCTCTGTCTTCTCAAGATATATGTGAGCAATTGAAACAAGTCACCCGATCCGTGGATAGTGCTGTGACTAATTCTTGGTACGACGAGGAGTGTCTCAATGATACTGCTGTGAAGAATGCCTCCTATCAGCGCAGTCTGCTGTCAGGAGCAACGCGAGCTGTTCGAAAGCGATATAGAAACGGGGAGGCAAGAAAGGCGGGAGTTTAAGGATGTTGAGAGGATATGTGACAGAAATGAAGCTCAAACACTTTATCAAAAGGTCAAGCGTCTGACTAAAGGTTTTAAGCACGGAGTAACTTTCTAAAAGGATGACAATGGAAGTCTGGATGAACAGGAATCACTGAGATTATGGAGGAGTCATTTTTCTAAACTACTTGAAGGCGATGAAGCGCACAACTCCGCCGATAGAGAAATGACACCGAAACCACCTGTTAATGATGACACTATTGTAGAACCACCAGACTATAACGTGGTCGATTCGGTTAGTAAAAAGCTAACAAAGTGGCAGGCTCTGATGGACTGCCATCTGTGTTATTCAAGGCCGGAAACAAAGAGTTAGTTAGGAGCATGCACCAACTTTTATGTCCTATATTTAAGAAAGTAGACCCCGCTGCTTGCGCCGATGACGCCAGCACACACATAAAGCGTTGGCAGGGCAGAAAAGAATATCTCCGAAACCTTTGATACCAAGAGAGGTTTCAAGCAGGGTGATGCTCTACCGTGCGTATTTTTCAATCTCCTGGTGGAATATATCACAACATACAGAATAAGTCAGGCTCGATCTTCCAATTGGAAGATCATCGGTACGAAAAAACTGCGAGTTAGCAAGGTGTTCTCAGAGATGGATCTAGCGGTGAATGAGGACAAGACAAACTACATGGTGTCTTCTCGCATCGCGACTTAGACGGTCAGTAACAATGGAGATTTTCCACTTCAATGCTGTAGAAAAATTCTTCTATCTTGTATCCGATATAACCAACAACAATGTCAACCTGGAGTTGAGACAAAGAATTACACTAGCAAATAGATGCTACTTTGGGCTGAGCCAGCAAATTAGAAGTAAAACACTCTCTCGGAAGACGATTGAGCTGACATGGACCAGAAGCATGGACCGTAATTGAGTCAGACGAAACAGCTTTGGATGTCTTTTAAAAAGAGATTATACGCCGGAGAAGAAATGTCGACGAAAGCGCATGCGTTGGAATGACCACGTATGGAGAGATTTCAGCACCAGATCACAGTAGCTGGATCGCACTCTAGAATGCTGCCACGACTGAACGACGGTTGAAGGCCATATAAGTAAGTTCCTTACGTTGCAATTTCTTCCTACTTACAGTTTGTTCTGTCCTTTTTATATTACTTTTTTGTGGGATCCACGAATCTGCAATCAAAGCATATATCCAATATGGATATGGATTCGAAGTAACGGCCTGATTTGTATACGTATTTCTCTGTGCGTTCTGATTAAATTTCTTTTATTTTATTAATTTTTTTTCGAGTCTATATATAATTGGATTTGAAGGTTAGTTTCCATCGAAGATTTCTCCGCAGATACCGGCTCGTTATGCCAAAAAGTTAAAAGATTTTTTCTTGTAGTGGCATATTGCACCCACGTATGCACAATGATAAAACAAACCAAAAATTTTAGCAGGTTTTCATAATTTTAAATTTAACATAATCGAAGCTAAAATGACCACATGATCTACTGTGCTTTGAGCACACTCGACTACGTCGTTCGTTCTTGTTATTTATTTCACATCGAGTTGCAAAAGTTGAAAATAATAATCAATCAAATAATTATAAAAGCATTTAGTAGCAACTCGTAACCCGAATAAAGATTAGTTGAGTATACTCCTTATAGTTCCACTTTTGCAAAATACAAAAAGTTATACTAAATAGTTATGAATATCATTTTGAAGTTGCTAAACTCTTTTATAATTTGTGCAGTTTGTGTTTCAAAATATGAAATTGAATCAAATTAAGTCGAAATGATTGAAACGCAAATGTAGCATATGAAATCTGCATTATTTGTGCTAAGAAACTTTATTATTTGTGTAGAGAATGTATTCGAGATGTAGATTTGCCAGAAGTTTTTCACATCTTCAAACTGCTGCTAAGCAAACTACAAATCTAATTAAACAAGATTAGATATGAAGCACAAACTATGTAGTTGGCAAGCAGCTGAATTTGAAGCGCTATCACAAGCTGTGCTTATTTGCAAATTACAAATACGAAATGCATTTTACTATTTGCTATAATAATAGGTCATAAAGCTTGTCACACAATATAGCATCAATGTTTCAATATAATTCATACAGCGTATTTGTATATGGTGCCTGTCATCGCCCTAAAGTATGCAACACATACAATCAAAGCTAAACAAGCAAATACAAAAGAGAGAATAACTAGGGGAATCACTGCTTTTATAAATAAACATTCGTACAATATACATCTATATATTTATAATAATATAAGATATGGCAGTAGCAGCGGCTGTTGACCCACATTTACAACAATTGACAGACATTGAAGCCAGGCAGGCACCAGGCAGGACATTAAGGGTCAACTTCAGCCACACACAGAACAAACTGTAGACTGTTGCGGCATTGGGACAGCCAACTAACCAAGTTGATATACGATTTGTATACGGTCTGCTGCGGTTGATTTTAGCAATGATGTAGATACGTTTCGCTTTAAGCAGATATGGAGGCAGAAATTGAACAAACAAGTCATTTGTTAGACTGCGTATCTGTAAGTACATTCCACTGAAATCGGCTTAAGTTGAAGTCAAATATCGCCTTGAGTCATGTGGAATTTACATGCAAATTATGTATATTGGCAATGTAGTGTAGGGAAGCGTATCTATTTTAATTTATGTGCATACTTTAATGATTCATCTGCGAATGTGTCAAGCGAAGATAAAAGTTCTAGTTTGATATTTTCATATATTATAGTCGCCAAGATTTTGCTGTTCACACAAACGAAGCAAGGACGGACAGTTATTTTGATAGAAGGATTTTACTATATAGACTCGATTAAAGATACTGATCAAGACTATATATACTTTATGAGATCTGTCACGCCTCTTTCTTCCCTTACATATATTTAATAAGCTTAATATAGGCTGGGCTTTCGGGGTAGGATGGGTTAATAATTAATCAAAATTAATCCGTTCGCTCAACTAAATCGAGTTCAACCAGAGTCTAGTTTAATTTTAATTACATTGAAGCAGTTTTCTCAGTTGGATTTGTTTGGAACTCTGAAAGCATCTCGTTGAGTCAGATCCTCCAGTGACAGGTTTGCCAGACTTTCAAGGTCTTCAGGGCACAGTTTTCCGAGAAGTGCTATATATTTTCTATTTCATTATCATCTCCCCAGTTTCGATTAAAGGTCTGACAGTGAAAATGATAAGGAAAATGCCTGATAGGAGAAATGCCAATGGTACGTACTCGCGTAGGACTCTCGTCAACATTCTGTACATGTTTCTGTTGGTATTCCTACCATAGTTCTATTGAAATATGATATTCTGATGCAATGACCCACTGTCGACTTTTTTACTCTCTGGTAAAGCTTGATAACCTTAATAGAGGGCAGCGCAGATTCAGTACCGCCGCACTCTTCCTCTATCTCATTACCTGATGTAATAGAATACTCAGAAAACCAGTTGTGTTCGATTAATCATTGTTGGAATTTGTTTAATGATGTCATAGTGATCCATATGGCTTAGGTTATGTTCTTGATTTGTGGTTTACATTGAATGCCGCATATGACTTCTTTTTTAAAGTCATCCCCTTCCGGGAATCTTGTTTCGAAGTTGTTTTTTGAACTCTGGAACACAGTAGTCTCCCTTCCTGTCATCAGCTGTATGCTCTACTAAGTGTTGGATGGTGCTGCACATGGCCAGCACATGGCCTGAACAGATCTAATTTCTTGAGTCTACCTCCAATACAGGCTGGCGAGTGTCCAAAGCCGCTTGTGGATGGATTGCAAGGACCCAATTATACGCAGACCAGCTGCTCTTTAGATATTGCTAAATGGTTGGCTGAACGAGTCTTATGATTAATCTTTGCAACCTTGGAAATAAAGACCAATCTTACTTTTCTCCAGCTGTTTGGAAAGTTTCATGTTAGATGACATCTCCTGATTATCTTCATTGCACCGATCGAATGTTATGCGGCTCTGGTGATTTAGGATTTGAAATGACAAGAAAGTCCACATATTTATTCTTCTGTGACTAAAGAAATTATTTGACTTGTAATTGGGTCACACGAAAAAGAGCCACGAATCTGGCCAAATTTATACTTTTCCAACAAATACTTATACATCACAAATAACCAAGGTGGTTGCTTGAATTTTGTGCTATAAGTATTTAATCCTCAGGGTAAACTAGATATTGAAGGCCGGATGGAGCTCGGACTATTTACTTCTCATCATTATGGTCTGCACAGTTTAATGCACTCGCTGATCGAAATTGAGCAGGATATATAGCTAAATTAACAAAGCAGCAGCTAAAGCTTGTTGTACGACTGTCATGATCCTCAAGAAACAATAGATCTCTCCGAACTACGAAGCGCTCGCAAACCAGAATAATAGCAATACAAAAATACTTAATGTAGTTAGTTCTTTAACAATGGAGAATGAAAATACAGAACATTAGAGGAAGGTGGTGTCTCGCACAACACCTTGTTGAGTGCTTCACGCCGTTTAAGAGCGGCTTCTTTAGTTATTCATTTAACTCCCATCCTCATCTCTTAAGTGATAATAAGACTTTAAAAGATCAAAGTTTCTATTCGTGATAATATGGCAACGCCACATTAAAGTCTTTTGTAACAAATAAGCCTTTAATGTTGTCCCAAGGATACAACAGTTTGTGATCTGAATGATTTACAGATCCAGTAAGCAAGTGGGAAGCAACCTTGACTTGTGCACATGTGCACTTTACTTGCATCACAATCGAAGGATTCATATTGTCTACTTGTCATCAGAGTGACTGTAGGAACATAATTTTTTTTTTTTTAGTTTTCAAAATAATAAATATTTCTGCACCATAAATTAAAGAAAACTCGCCGAGTCCGTAGAGAGTAATCTGTTTAATGGCCTAAATTACGTTTGGATAATGACGTTGTGAAGACATTACGCCTCCTAAGCGTTCTGATCGGACGCTTGTTTGGCAGTGTGCGAGCCAATCTGTTGCAGTGCGTAGTCAGTCTTGGCTATACCGACTGGTGTGGCGGTCAATTCGCTACTAAATTGTCTGCAAGCGGAGATCTCTGTGTCAAGGGCAAGTGTGTAGACAGCTCTCTTGCAGCGCAGTGCCAGTTTGTTTCGTCTGTTTACCACCCAGTAGAGCTAACTCATTCTGAGGCTACAACTGGTGACCAACCAAGTTTTGAGTGTGCTGCGCAAACGTCAACCTTTTGCCCAGCGTCAGCCCAAGGTATCTGATCTCATTTGCCTGCATGAGGACGTTGTTGTTCAGCCAGACATTGGGTAGTGTTAAGCACACGTTATTGCACTTGCTCGGATTTAGTATGATATTCCACTTCCATTGCTCAAGCGTGTGTTCATACTCCTGCACCCTAACGGACCATCAAATAAAAGGGTGCTTGAAGTAGCGTCTTGATCTTAGCCAGGAGTCCGGCATGCCACACTCTATCGAAGGCTTCCTGCACATCGACAAATTTTCCATTGCAGAACTCCTTGTCGTCTTAAAATATTCCAAGGGCTTATTCATGCAGAATCTCCAGTTCGGCTAGCATTGATGGCATTGATGTACTGAACACCTGCATAGACATGTTTATAACATTCTGGAAGCATTCTAAGGAAAAATGAATTAGTTTTTGGGACATAGATCTCTTGATAAAACTTAAAAGGATATTCTTTGGCTTACACTCTCTCTCTCTCTCTCTCTCTCTCTGTTGTGCTTCTACTTGAAGGGCCATTTGTTTCATGTAACTAAAAGTGCCTCTCCAAATTATATTGTATGCTCAGGAGTTCCTCGAAGCAACCTCTTTACACCTAATGTCACTTTTACAGTGGGCTTCGAGAGGTTACTCACCTTCATAGGGTTCACTCATGCCAAACGAAGCCAATGTAGATATTCATAAATAGTCAAACAGCTCTAAAAGCGCCAAACTCTTTCAGCAGTAACACAAAAAAAAAAACGATTAGATCTCTTAAAGAGTTAACTACTGAAACATAAAGGGAAATTACGAAGCGGATAGGCTGGCCAGAGAGTGCACTACTGCCGATATTCTTCTAGGGAAAAGCATGTAGATATATATAAACTATATCCAAGCTACGGATCATATTAAATTCAAACAGTGTAGTGCACAACAGATGAGGTAACATAAGCATATGAAATGTCTCTACAATGATTTGTCCGAAATATAATCTTATGAGCTATTGCTTTATAGAAAAACGTACCACTAGGCAATGAGTTATCTTTCATGAATTCTGCAGAAGTTGTGGAAATCCATAGTAGATAGAAACAATAGAACCCTTTCGTAATGGAAATAAAAAATGTAGCAAGACAAACTATTTCAAGTCGAGTCTGTAGAAGGGGGCGATTTTTATTTCGTTTTTAACAACATTACCCATCACAAACTAAACTAATATTAATATATACGAAAGAAGGACTAAGCTGATTTATATTAATGTATGAGTTTAATTTCAAATGAGTAGTTGTTCATTTCAGAACAATGCACGAGTGTTCTTTCCTGTTTCCTGTACAATGACTCAATTTAAATTAGCAAATGGATTTCTGTTTTTTTCTAACTTTTGTTCTATTTCACCGTATCTCATTCTTCTTTTTTCATTACGTCAACTACAGAAAATTGAAAAATTTATTTTCATCTATGACTTGTTTTCAGAACCACAACCAACACGAAAAATTTTAAACAAAAAATCGACAAAATTTGCAAACGAAATGACTAGATTGAAAATCAAATAGCGTGAAAATAACTTCAGGCGCTGCCATGCATTAAAAGTGGAAAAAAATCACATACACATACACAAATACAAATAAATTTCCATGTGTGTATTTATAAATAAAAATAGCAAAATGCAAAATAGACACAGACAGAGATGAGCACTCTGTGAATGCTTTATCGATGCTCATGTGTCAATGTGTGTTGACTGTTTTGAAAACAATTTTCAATGAAATTTTTGACATTTTAAGTGTTTATAAAGCGCAGACTAGCTTATGTGGGTGTGTGTTGGTGTAACACGAAAACACACACAGAATTCATGAAGCGCCATTTTAGATTCTGTACCCAAGCAACGAGAAGTGATAACAGCATACTTTCAGGCGCAACGTTGGAAAAAGAGTTAGAGGCAAGCCTGCCAATCGCGCTGAACTGAGTGGCATTGTTAGTAGGCTGCTACAACAAAAACAACAAAAACCCTTTCAATTTCAATTTCACTTGCAATTTCAACGAAATTTTATCACGCCTGTTGGTTTTTTTTTTGACAATTTAAGCATGTTGTTGTGGCTGCTTTTTTGGGTTTCATTTTCTGTCTTATTTTTTTCATATTTTTCGGATTTACCCATTGTCTTTGTTATTGTCCTTGCCATTGCCATGAAAGAATGAAATATGAATTTGCTGTTTAAGGAAGTGGAAATGAGTAGAGAAATTGAAAATCAATTGCAACAGAAATTGCACAAAGCGTGGGAAGCATAGAAGCAGATATATAGCGTGTATAAAAAATAATGCTTGGTATTGTTCAAATTTATAGAAGTGCTTTGATACAGAAAGAAACAATTGGAAATTAAAAAATTTTATACTTTCTTTAAGTTGGTTTTTTGTACATAATTTTTTTTTACTAAAAATTTGGCTTCAAATAATTGTTGTCAATGAGTACAGCTTATAAATCGGTACTGAAATTGAAGTCAGACTGTATGAAAGTTTCTTAAACTTTTGAGCAATTTATAGCACAAAAATAGTCTGAAGTATGGGTAGCCTTTTTCTTATTATAATAAGTTTGTGGGAATGTCAGAAACTGGCAAAAGGATAAATTGCAGTTTCCGTATTTTTTACACGCAGCTGGTTTGTATGCAACTTTGAAGGTGCTCCGCCCACAAGACCTACAACGTGTTCAATTAGGTCTCAGGCTGTCCTATGAATCACTTAGTGTTATTAAACTATTAAATTAGTGTTAAAAAGTGTTTTATAAATTTAATTTTTGGCTTTCAATCCGAAGTGACAATGGCAGAGCCAGATGTATGCCTTTACCATACCATACCCATTGCTTACTGGAAGGCGACTGAGGCTATTGGTTTTTGAACTAGAGAATAAGATGCCCAATTAATGTTTAAACTAACAGCAGAAGATCATCATACCTGTTGGAAATAAAATAAACTTTACTCATAGACTGTAGTCAAATTTAGGTCATTTTGCAAGATAGAATTCCGTACATACAACTCACAACCAGTCATTAGGCGCACAAGTTTATTCTAGTTGGTTTGGAACCATTGGAGAAATTTACTATTCGACTTTGCAGCGATACCCCAAACTTCGGAATTCATATCTCCATGTTAGGTCGACCATTTGCTGGTAGATGGTTCTTTTGTTGGGATTAAAAAGCCAGGATAACTTTAATTTGCCACGTCAGGACTCTGTATTTTAGAAGGAGCCCCACATGTTCGAGTATTACATTGTTGACTTGATGTATTGCTGCATTCTCGAGGTAGATTGCAATCATTAATATTTATCGCAGTTTATTTTAATATTTCAACTGTTCATGTAGACTTGCATGAGGTGGAGGTATTCTTAAAGTCAGTCTACTTCCTCATTCTTGCACCTGAATGAATAAACGAAGCCTACATCCTTGGTAAATAATGCCAGTAGCATCTTGAAATGCTTGATTTTCAACACATTTGCATTTGTGCATCTACGGCAGGAAGATCCATAATGGAAATTATATAGGATAGGTGCTAAGACGCTACCTTGCGGTATTCCAGCTAGACTTGAATGAGTGGTTGATTTTTCCACTCGAATTTTAACAGAAATAATGTACCTTTCTAGATAAAAGGGAGCAGGCAAAACTTCTTTGCTTTTTTGCTAACAGACCAATCTAATAGTTGCTGCATGTCGATGAAAATTCCATTGCACAACTTCTTGACCTTGAATGAACCGAGCATGTTGTTGACAACTCGCTGGAACTGCTCAAAATTGTACTGTTCTCTATGAAATCCATTTTGGTGTTTCATTATTATACGCTAAGGTTCTACACAAGCCATCAATCCTGGCGACAAATTGTCTTTCCCAAATCTTTTAACCAGAATGCAAAATTCTAATCGGCGAGACTCAGGTTTGTTTTCCGGCTTGCCGTGCTTGTGAATCATGGAGATCACTGCGAACTTCCAATGGGAGGGAAAGGGTTGGACCCATATAGTTGCAATGATTTCAGCTTGCTCAGGCACTTTATTCCATTAAGACTTTATTCCTTTAAGATTTTGGATAGTATTCTTTCTTTAGATTTTGTTGTTGTTGTACAGTAATTTTTTTATGGTATCTTTTTTTAAAAGAGGCTATCAATCTGCTTCTGGCTTCAACAGCACACTTCTCCGAACAATCTTTGTACTCCACCGGGAAGTATGCTTTCTGACTCACCAGAATTAGACGCCATTTAGCTAGTTTAATTTCCTCGCTCGACAAACGATCAGAACTAAAACGCCTTTTCCCCAGAGTACGAAAATAAAACCGGTAAATATACGCAACTACAGTGAGAGCTCGCGAAAGTGACGAAAATCTATCCAACAGATTTTCGAATTCATTGAAATACACAAAATTGCATTTTAACTCCCTACTTTCTAAAGTAGTTACCGCTTCAGTAAGTGGGTAAGGCCACTGAGAATTGGACATCCTTAACCAAGTGGGCCCATGCCACCAAAGCTCCGACTGAGACAAGTCTTGGGGACAAACACCTCTACTCCCCAAATCAGCTGGGTTTTCCTTAGACTCCACATGAGCCCAATTCTCTACGCCAACCTTCCTGTGATCATCCTTGTGACACGATTTGCCACAAAGCTCTTCCAGCAATGAGATGGTTTCTTGAGCCATGCAAGAACTATTGTAGAATCAGTCCACAAACGCACAGGCCGTCGACCCCTAGTTTTGATACTAACGAATCCACTAAGTTTGCTAGCAACACCGCTCCACATAACTCCAACCTTGGTAAAGATATGGTTTTGATGGGGGCTACCTTTGTCTTAGCTGAAAGCAGAAAAGAACTGACCTTCGAGTCGCAGTCCACAACTCGCACGTACAGTGCAGCCGCATACGCTCTCTCTGAAGCGTCAGAAAATCCATAAAACTCAATAGATTTGGATGTAGACAAGTTTACCCACCGCGGCAATCGGATGTCACTGATGGAGGAGTAATCCAAAGAGAACTTTATCCATCTTTCCAAACATAACCCTGTCAGGGAATCATCCCATCCGAACTTCTCCATCTAAATACGCTGCATTAATATCTTCGCATCAACCACCACAGGTGCAATCCAACCCGCAGGGTCAAACAACTGCGCTATGGTAGAAAGCACTTTCCGCTTAGTAATCACTGTAAGAGTGCTTATTCCGAGGCTTCATTTCTTGTCATGAGTGTGTTTTTTCTGTCGACGTATCTATAAAATCTACGCCAGTTTTATGTTTAAGGAATAAAATGAATTTTATTTAGGAGTTTATTTATTCTCGCTGTCTGACTATAGATTGACTTTCTATTATTGTATTAAATATAGACTCACAGCCGTCAGTGCACATAGTTGCGGCTTGTGCAACAAAGCATCACATATTGCTCCTCCTGTTTACCTAGTTTGCTGATTGGTTGTCAAATATCTATGCATAAATTAAATTTCAAACTTGAACTTTAAACAAATGAAAACTTGTACGGTATACTCGTACATATTACAATAACTAGATTATGTGCAATTTTAATTACTGTCAAATATTGCAAATAACTTTTGACTCATTTTCATTTTCGCCGTAAAAACCACCCAGACCTTGTGACACCTTAAGACATTTTTAGCTCAATTTCACGAATGCTTGAAGCCTTTCAACTTTGTCATTTGACTTTCAAGAAATTTAATTAAATGAATCGAGTTGAATTAGCCAAAATAGCGCATTGATTTAGATTTCCAAATATATTAAATTAACGCGAATTGATTCGCTTGACATTTTAGTGAAACAAAGGCACACAAATTAGTTGAAGCCCTATTAACTTAGTTGCTGTTTGACCCATTTCGAGCACATTTCATTTGCAGAAATTTACTAAACTATTGTAAAGCAATTTGTACAGCTTCGTACTCGATTCATAATATGCCTACAATCAAAAGTGTTTACGTACATGTTGAGTATATATGTACATTCATTATATAAACACTCGCGTTAGTTAATTATTTACAAACTGCAGTATATATTACAGTATATCAACGCCAAGTTTTGTCAGCTTTAATTAATCACACAGCAAACATGTCAATAGCAGGCAAAATGGTCGAAAATTTCGCGTACTTTTGAAGACTGCGCAGTCAAAAAAAGCCTTGAAGACAAAGAATTTAACACAGTTTATTAATTTGAAGTATGCATAAGACACAACGCTGAAACCCTGTCTACACGACTATGAGATACACTGTACATCGTCTAACAATAAGTGCCGTTTCTAAAGTATTTTATTCCATCTATAAATGAATATTAGTTATAATATTTAATATTTTCTTAGTTACTTTATTTTGTCTTAAAATTTCCGATAAATAAGACGCATTATACGGACAGACAAAAGAAAGCCAATAACAGTCCAAAAATTCAATTATACACAGAGTTGCTTCAGGCTATATGCTTCCCAATATTAATGCAGCAACAGCATATATTCGCAAAAGAAATATCGCGAGGTCTTTATTACAATTAATTTTTTTTATTATCATTATTATTTATGACGTCTTAAGGAGTACACAGTAATAAGTTTAAGTTGAATGATTCGTTGCGACCATTAAATTATAAGACTAGCATAAGTATAGCAACGGAAATTGTCTACTTCGATCGAACCGAAGCTTTAATACGCTTCGCATACATCTAAAAGAAATACACTTTTTAGTATAAAATTCAGTAAAAATCAATTGCGTAGCAAGTGAAAACAATTCTGTCACAGTGAAGTATCGGTCGCTTATGCCTTAGAGTATCAGAAGGCGATGATTAATGGAAATAAAAAAAATAGGACAAATGTGTGCATGTTGGGCACTGTTTTATATTCAAGTCATAACGTTCGATATATGAAGATATAAAATCACTTCATAAACGATTGAAACGATGGCATTCCAAAGTGTATAGCAATATAACATATTTCGGTAGTCTTTAAGAAATCCTGTATCATTTTCCACAAAGATTTGGAATTGTATTGTTTTTTTGCGGATTGGGTACCTCATTAAATTCAATAAATATCAAGTAAAAACAGTAAAACATTTGCTGAATGAATTATTAATTAAAGTAGCTTCGCGCATTTAATGAAAAACAAATGTATACGGAATCAGAAGTTTCCATGACAATGGCTTGAGGATGATGATTAAAGCTTGTTATAGCTTCTGGTCCCAAATAATGAATGTTTTCAGTGTTTGCTGTTGTTTTGATCTTTTTTCTAATTATTAGCTTTAGACGCTACATTAAAAATCTAACAAGAATCATGTAAATTTAAATTATTTGCACTTAATTTTATTAAATATTAAAATAAGTAGGAAATCGATGCCAATCCCAAATTCAAACTTATGATGTTCACTGCACAGTTCCAATTTATCGGCAGATAAAAAAATACTTATAACGCTTTAAAATCAAAAGAAATATTTTAAAACGCTGGAACCGAAACTTGATCTATCCAGGCCTCAACTCTTTGTATCGATATAAACGTAAAATTTTTTGCAATATCAACTTTAATTAAAACTTAATGTCAAACCGGGGTATATTTACTTTATTATTAAAAAATTAATTAATCGCTTTTATATACTTAAATTAATTTAATTGCATTAATTGGCTTTCTATGAGAGCGGTACTTTCTAGTGGCCACACCGCGGTCATTAATGTATGTTGCGTCTGGTTATAAAAAGTCTCTATACCAACTTTCAAACAAATATCTCAAAGGTTGTGGATATATGGATGTCTTTATATTCACGTACTGATGACGAATGCCCTATAAAGAAAATAATAGGGTATTCGATGCCTTCTTTAATGCATTACAAAGACTGAAAAGGGTATAACAAATAAAATTGGTTCCTTGGTAAAACGGAAACTTTGATATTTAATTTATTTTGGGACTACTACAACAACAAAAAAAATAAAAAAAAATAGGCAGTGAACAAAAATAATATGATATAAAATTAAAAAATAAAAAAATTAAATAAAATTAAATTAAAGAAAGATTAAGTAAAATTAAATAAAATTAAATTAAATAAAATTAAATAATATTAAATAAAATTAAATAACATTAAATAAAATCAAATAAAATGAAATAAAATTGAATAAAATTAATTAAAATTAAATAAAATTAAATACAATTAAATAAAATTAGATAAAATTTAATGTAATTAAACAAAATTAAATAAAAATCAATAAAATGAAATAAAATAGAACATATTAAGTATAGTTCTCTTCTGACGTTCATTACGAACAGACGTGTGAAAACTGCTCCTCAGTGAATTCAATATTTACATATATGTGGAAACTAAACCAAACAAAATTAATACAAAACAAAGAAAGCAAAATTCTTTATTTGCAACAAGCGAAAAGACGCTATTTAAATTTGTATTTATTCAAATTTGGAAAAATTCAAAATTGTAATAATAAAGTGCTAAACAGTTTGTAATAAAATGAGCTACGCTCATCTTGGAGAGCGTAGGCTCTCATCGGATGGGAGAAATGCATATTTCTCATTCGTTTCAAACAAAGATAGCAACAATTCTACTGTTGAAAAAGAGCAATCTTTAACAACAACAACTCAATCGCACTCAGCAGCTCTGCTTGAATGCAACAGCATCAATACAAATGCAACAACAACTCCACTAACCTGGAAATCACAGTGTGTCACTCCGACAACGCCGCTCCCAACCCTGCACCCAGCAATAGTTACAAACATCTACAATAACTGTTCTGGTAGGTCAATAACAACAACAACATCGTCCGCAACAATTACAACACAAAGTCCATGCACTACAACAATAGCTTCATTTGCAACAACAACAACAGTATACTCTACAGCCTCGTTGATGACGTCATCGATCGCATCATCAAGCGCCAATCCAACGGTCTGTTATGTAGCTGCACCAATCAACGCATCGATAACGTCATCTAAACAAACAAAAGCAACATCACCAAGAACAACAAACATGCAAAAGGTAACCAACAACAAAACTAATACTAATAAAACACAATTAAAAAGAAGTCGAGACAATCAGTCTCCAAGTAAAGTAACGGCACAATCAAATAACAACAAAAAACCAAAAAACAAACCTGAAACAAGAACAACACAAACAACATTGCAAAAATATTGGCTCAGCAAACCTGACACTTCAAACATGTTCGAAGCCCTGGCCGACGATGACGACACAACTGAACAACAAGACAATGGGACAGAGACAATTAGTACAACACAAAAACCCACAGTACAGCGCATACAAAAACCTCCCCCAATATACGTAAAAAATGTTGAAAACGTAAACGCTCTTACAAGTGCACTAGGGCAATTATCCAATGTAAACTACACTATAAAGGCTTTGAGCAAAAACGAAATTAAAATTCAAGCAGAAGAATCTGTCCACTACACTGAAATAATAAAATTACTTAGGGATAAGAGTACTAAGTACTATACATTTAAGCCCAAGGAAGAACGAGGTTTTAAGGTAGTGTTACGGCACATGCATTACTCAACAGAAACAGAAAGCATAATAACTGAATTAGCAGAGTTAGGACATGAAGTTATAAACATACACAATATGCAAAAAGGGTCCACAAAACAACCTCTACCACTATTCTCTGTTGAGTTAAAAAACAAGAGGAATAATAAAGACATTTACTCTGTAACACATATCCTCCATTGCAAAGTAACTTTCGAGCCTCCCCACCAAAAAAGATTAATTCCACAAAGCACGAACTGCCAAAGGTATGGGCATACCAAAAAATTGCTCAAGGGACTCGGTCTGTGTCAAATGCGCAGGAAAACACACCACAATTAACTGTTTATTGAAGACCGAAGATAAACAAAAAATCAAATGCGCCTTATGTGGCAATAACCACACTGCAAACTACAAAGGCTGCCTAGTCTATAAATCGCTTCAAGTACAACGATTTCCACCAATGAGAAAGAAAGAACTCCAAACCATACAAACACAAAATGTTTCGACATCTAACTCAACTTTGAATACAGTTCCTAGAATACAAGCTGGCTTAACATATGCAGAAGCAGCTGCATTCAAATCAAATAAGGAACTTAGTAACATTACTAAAAATAGTGAAACCAAATCCAAAACAGATAGCAACGACGATCTTTCAGAACTGAAAACAATGATGAAACAGCTCATCACTCAAATGACAAATATAATGAATCTCGTCACCATACTGGTTACCAAATTAGATGGGTCTGTCAAATAAAATCCTTACCATAGCAATCTGGAATGCTAACGGACTATCGAGAAACTCTTTAGAAATAAGTAGTTTCTTATCCAATAATTCCGTTGACATAATGTTAGTATCAGAAACACATTTTACTGATAAAAGTTACCTATATATTCCAAATTACCATATATACAATACCAACCATCCTGATAATAGGGCACATGGGGGAACTGCGGTGATAATAAGAAATTCATTAAAATGTACAGAACTTAACGGATATAAAGAAGAACATATTCAAGCCACATCAATCCAGATTTATGACTCTATCAGACCAATTACAGTATCAGCTGTATACTGCCCTCCCAGGCACAATAACACTAAAACTCAATATTTTGACTTTCTCAGATCCTTAGGAAAACGATTTTTAGCAGGAGGAGACTATAACGCGAAAAACTTAGTATGGGGGTCAAGATTAACAAATGCCAAAGGTCGACAACTCCTAGATGCAAAAAGAGAAAATAATTGCGACTATATTAGTACAGGAGAACCAACATACTGGCCCTCTGACATCAAAAAACAACCAGACCTTATTGACTTTTGTATAACGAAAAATGTATCCCTCAACAAACTGAACATTAAATCTTGCCTTGACTTAACATCGGACCACTCTCCCATTGTAATAACATACAATTCAAATCCAGAGACGAAGGAAAACCAAAACATTTATAACAAAAAAACTGACTGGAACATGTTTCGACGAATAATTGAAGAACATATTGTAACAAGTATACCGCTTAGAACAAATACCCAAGTCGACTCCGCTATTGCCTACATAAACGACTTAATAATACTCGCAGCAACTCGAAGCTATTCCTGCAAATATTAAACAAAAAATTGCGGAAAAAAGAAAACTGCGAAAAATATATCAAATGACAAAACACCCACAAGACAAGGCCAAACTAAACAAAGCCACCGTTAACCTAAAAATCCTGCTAAAAGATGAAAAGGACAAAAAGTTTGAATATTACCTTTCAAACTTAGATGCAAATAGCTCAGAAATATTTACAATGCGGCAATTAGGCAAACATATTTTCCTGCCGTGTGGAAAGTCGCACAAATAAATCCCATACCTAAACCCAATAAAGACGCAACAAATACTAGCTCATACAGACCAATAAGTTTATTGCCTGTGTTATCTAAAATATTTGAAAAAATATTATATGATAGAATAGAGCCAATCCTGACACAACAGCAAATTATTCCAGGCCATCAGTTTGGGTTTAGAAGAAAACATTCCACTATTCAACAAATACATAGAGTTATGCATAAGATACTGGATGATTTTGACAGAAAGAAATACTGTGTAGCCGTCTACTTGGACATTGCCAAAGCATTTGATAAAGTATGGCACAGAGGCTTATTATACAAATTACAAGGATGTATACCGCACAAAATGTTTAAACTCTTGGAAAGCTATATTTGCAACAGACACTTTTACGTAAAATATGAAGATGGATATTCTGACGTATTAAAAATGACAGCAGGCGTACCTCAAGGCAGCGTACTGGGCCCATTGCTATATCTCATATATACCGCAGACTTACCGACACCTACAAGCAATGATTCTATGATAGCAACATTTGCAGACGATACAGTATTATTATCGTCTAATTGTGACGAAAAGAAAGCAACACACACACTCCAAGTAATTTTAAACCAAACAATTGACTGGTTTCAAAAATGGGGCATAGAAGTAAACCAGGAAAAAACTGTCCAAGTAATTTACACAAACAGAAAAACAAAATGTTACCATATAAAAATAAAAAACAACAACATAAAAATTAAACCCTATGCAAAATACTTACGAATAACAATAGACTCTAAGCTGACATGGAAACCACACATAAAAAACAAACGAAATGAAGTAAGACACAGATTTAAGCAATTAAACTGGCTACTTGAGACAAAATCCAAATTATCGCTTGACAATAAACTTAAAATTTATAAAGCAATAATTATGCCAATATGGAAGTATGGCATCGAGATATGGGGTACTGCAAGCAAAACCAACTTGCAACTTATAGAAAGGACGCAGTCTAAAATCTTAAGATTAATATCTAATGCTGATTGGTATATTACAAACACAGATATACATCGTGACCTTAGTGTACTTACAATTGAGGAAACGATGAGATGCTCTAGCACTAAGTACACAAACCGACTGCTAATTCATACAAACCAAGAAATGAGACAACTGCCTACAATAAAAAGCTCAACACGCAGGAGACTGAAGCGGCTCGATCCAACAAACATAATGCATAGATACCTTTAAGTCTATACTATATATATATATACTATACTATAATAACTATACACTATATTTAATCTAACAGTAAACTTGTTTCTTATTGTCCATATGCACTTATTAGTAGTAATTCTATGAAAATGAACGATGCGATATTCCGCGAAGAGTGGGGCAGTCGCATGTAGTAAGATTACATAGATTACCAACGTAAATGTATATGAGTACAAATATTGTTTTTTGTTTTTATTTTTTTATTCTAATTTTAGTTATTATGATAATTACAATTACAACTTTAAGTTAGAAATACATTAATGACATTGGTCATTGAGCGTACTATATGCCCATTATAGTAAAAAAAATTAATTATTGTTTGAAACGAACAGATTGTAAAAATCCAGGGAAATAAAAAAAAAAAAAAAAAAGTATAGTAAAATAAAATAATAGAGAATTATTGCAATAAACTATAAATTAAAGTAAAATAAAATAAACTAAAATATAATAAAAACCGAATATGTAAATATTTAAATTGACAGTAAGATACTTTTAATTTAAAGGCTCGCGCGTACCAGACGCAGACAGACATCTAGTGAACAATAACACTAACCAACTTCAATTTTTTTTAGGCGAATGATTTGGGTCATCGTTTTTCTGAAAGGATTTTTCGTGCTTAACACGAAATCGTCATCATGTCATGTTTTTGAGAAAATAGGGACTGGAAAACCTAATAATAGGTGTTTTCGCCAATTTTGAAGTATTTATTGAATAGCTCAATCCTGGTGTGCTGATATCAGAAATTAAAGGTTAATCCATGCCCTTTAAAATGAGCCCTATGCCACTGTTCGCATGGACTTTTAGAGCAGGGAGTGTGCTTATATCAAGGGATGCAAGAAAAAAATTTTAGTAAAATTTCAGATTTTAAAAATTCGAAATAGCAGATCCAATATGGCGGACAGAAAAATTAAAAATTTATTATATCTCAATAAAACATGGTATGTAGAGGTTTCGGTGTCGCTGATTACGCATTTGAAGTAAGATTTAAAAAATTTTACAACTTTTGGTGATGAAGCTCTATTCTTGGCCACTGTGAAAAACTGATAAAACGAATTCAATCGTGGCCACAGTTCGCTCACCGACGAATTTCGTGAAGTTCGTCCAAAATCGGTCTATGTGCCAGAAAACATCGATGCTGTGTGTGAACTGATAATGCAGGATCGTCATGTGACATACCGTGAGATTGAGGCATCTCTGGTCATTAGTATGACTAACAATATTACATGAACATTTGGTCGTCAGAAAAGTTTGTTCACGTTGGTACCGCATAATTTGACAATCGCTCAAAAGAAGGCACGTGCAACCAAATACAGAAGAAATTCATGCAAGGTGCGTCAAAAGCTGTCTTCCCAATCGTGACAGGTGACGAAACATGAGACGAAAACAAAACAGCAGTCGACCGTCTGAGTCTTTCAAGACGATCGCATGTTTCTTCTCAAAATCCGCACATGTTGCGATCGTGCCGCTTGTGGAAAGAAGGACGATCAATTCTGAATTGTAAACAACCATTTGTTTGCCTGCAGTGTTCGATGAACTGAGGAAAACCAACCGACGAAGACGAATTATACTTCATCACGATAATGCAAGCTCTCACACTTCGGCCGTAATAAATGATTTTTTGGACGCTCAAAACATTGAATTGATGGGTCATTCGGGTGTGCAGCACGGACTTGCCACCAAATGACAGCGGTTTTCAACTCCCGTAGAAGCTATTGATGCCTTCAAACGCATGTTTTGGAGGTATCTTTTTTGGAGTGGTAAAACTGCTTCACCTTGTGAATGGTGAATATTTAGAAAAACAATAAAGCGATTTTTTCTCATAAATTACCGTTTTTTCATGGATAGGCTAGAAATATTTATATCAACCCTCGTAAAATAAAATAAATTAAATTAGATAAAATTATCTAAAATTAAATAAATTTAATCAAAATAAAATAAAATAAAATACAGCTAGGGTCCCATTCTCACTTACTTTTGCGTTTTGCGATTTCAATGAAATCGATTTCGCTTAAACGTGTTCCCGCGAATCGCAATAAATTGCTATCGATATGTTTTATTTCTAATTTACATCGGATGTTATCGTTTTTGTTATGATTGCTTCTGCAACTTAGAAAATTTGAGGCAAAATCATTAAATAACACAGCCCAACAAAATTTTAGAAAACCCCGCACCCAAAAACTGAACCCACTATTTCTTATGCAATTTTTCGCGCTGAATCCAAGTCCGGTGCCAAAATTGCACCCAGTACCCACAGTTTTGTTCATGTCTTTGAACAGATATATATAAATCCCACAAAAAATCAGTCACCGTAGGCTTCATGGCCGATTTAATTCCACTACTTTCTTTAGAGCCAGCGAACCTATTTTATTGACTGAATATATGTTTCGACAACGGTTACACACATATCTTTTTTATATCTAGTTTTTCATATAAACATGGTTTTTTGATAAGATGCAAATCAGATCAGTTAATTCAAGAACATTTACCCTTGTAATCTTCAAAATCATAATATGGACTTAAAAAATACTCAGCTGGAACTCCTATTTGCATTAGCACTAAACAAAGTCCAGCCCTTTGGACTTGACCTGAAGTAGATTTTCTAAATCTTTACCATAATAGTAATGCCCATTCTACCTGGGATGTCAAACTTATTCATGGATCGAGATTTGTAACATAAATGACTGTATAACCTTGAAAATCGGCTTCGACAGACCGTTCTCAAATTCCCTTTCAAACCACAGAATCTAGGAGTAAGGCGCCACAGGTATTGAGCCATCTAAAACTTAATTTACTGATGATTCCCTTAGTGAATTGGGTATAGGTTCAAGTATTTTTCGATTCAAGACCACGATTTCTATTGCAATGGATACCTCAGTCTTACAAAATGAGATTGTGCAACTATTCGATAGAAGTTTAAAAGAGTCCAATATAACTATTTGTTGTACTATCCAAGCGCTTATAAAATCTCTTAGCAATGACAACTCTTCTCGTTTAACATGTTCCTAGTTCTACCCTGTAGTCCATACTCCGAAAATTATACAACCTATATCAACAGCAAATTTAATGTTTCCAGCTTAAGTTACGAAATAAATCGAAAATTATATGCGGATTTGATTCGTATGGGGCTGTTTGTATACTGTAGTGTTGTTGCATTCATTTCATATACTATATGCGATGAGGACTCATTTGTACAAAGTTGGTGTCTCTATATAGACTAAAGAGTCTAAGAAATCTTAGCATTCAGACAGTCGGACAGACTGGTATAGCTACATGAATGTGAGTTTTGCTGCTAATCTTGACGAAATACGCCTCTATTTGACTGTAACAAACATTTGCACAAACTTAATATAGTCTTTCATTTTATGGTTACAGTGTATGAAAGCCAAAAATCTACCAAGCTCAATTATAAGAGTCAACGCATTATATATAAGCTAAGAAAGCCACAATCACCTCAGCAGCCACAAAATAAACAACAACATGAACAGGAATGCTGCTGCTGGTGGTGCTCCATAAAGCAAAAACAACAACAGCCCAAAAGCAAATTGAATGTTAAATCTCCCAAAAGTATGGCTAATAATCTATTTTTAAGGTGCCGCAAGCAAGAAATTTATTATGGTATGAGTAAACAAGCGGAAGTGGGCAGCATTTGTTGCGCGCGTCGAAGTATGCTACAAGTATTTATTTTCTTCCCCAAAAGCATGCTAGAAGTTTTTTTTTTTCTTATTCATATTGCTGCTCTATTTATATTGCTTTCCTTTGTTGTTGCTGTTGATTTGCACAACTAAAAACAACAATAGACTAGCCAGAATAACTTCTGAGACTTCACTGCCTTTTGCTGCTGTTTATGCTACTGTCCGGACGCAAAGACATCGGACACACACATATTATGCCTGTTGGCATCATGAAAACATTGTCTTTTCAGCTATTAGAGCTGGCCTCTGCTTAATTTACATATTTATGTAAATAATGACGAGGCAAATGCTTGTACATATTTGTGTTCGGGCTGTGGTTTTATTCTGTTAAACTAGAGCCAAGGCTGATTATACTTTATTGTTTGTTTCACAAATACATTGCCAGTCGGTGTATTTGAATTTCCAATTTAAGCGAACGAACAAATCTATTCTGCATTTGTTTTCGATTTCTTCAACTGTCTCTATTTCACTTATTGTTGCAGCCATATATAAAATTTAAATAATAATACAAGTTAAATAAAATTGTAATGCGGAAAAATTCGAAGAAAAACAAGAAGCAATGTTTCTTCTTACGGTAAGATGGCAAATATCTGCAGCGTAGCAAGATAAACTTTGAATTATTAAATAAACATAAATCACTTGCAGACAGTTGCGCAAATATGAAAACACAAACGCTTTGTAAACACACTCACAGAGAGCCTACCATACAAAACGAAGGAATTCAGTGTGCTTCCACGCTGATAGCTATATAAATACAGTGTATGAGAAGTATATATAAATGATTGTGCTTGTATAAATTACATTACTCATATTGGCAGCATACAAGTTGGCATCTGGTATAAATAGATGACGCCTTATGTTTCTGCTCATTAAAAATATATTGCAAACTTTTTTCTGTATGCTTTAAGACGCTTGCAAGCAGGAACATATGAAAATTCTATGTAAGAACTTGGAAATTCAAAATAGAGCAGATCAGTTCAAGTAGAAATAATTGCAGAAGCATTTTAAAAATCTTTCAATTCTTAAGATACCATTGCTAATCCAATACCACTAACATCTTCCAAATTTTAATCTGTGTAAAGGAAGACGGGTTCAGTGCCTTCTTCTTCCTAAAGATTTCAAAAACGCTGGTCTTTTCAAATGTCTCAGAGAGGAGACCATTCGCAAATCTGCTTAGAGGATAACGCAATTTGTTACTTAACGTCTGGTATTCCTTCCAATTTGATTCTGTCTAAGGCGATAAGCCAGATGGCGGTGAACCTCTTAACCAGTTATTAATCACATATTCACCTTCTATATAGTCGTCTTCATGTAGTCTCCTTCAGGAAAAGGAAGGTCAGCTCTCATCTGACGGGGCAGAATAGGTATCACGGTGCCAAACCTGAAATTCTTGCCATTTCAGGTAAGACTAAAGGACGCAGAAGATTATCTTGCAGCACACTGTTTTAATCCATCTTTTCGATATCTTGATTAATGAATGAGGAAGACTAATTAACTGGTATCACTTATTGTCAGTATTATCTGCCGGCTTAGCTTGCTACATATATATCTACATATTGAGGGAGGCTTCTTCCATTGAGCCATGAAGAATGAAACCCTCAACAACGCGTTGAAAATCAAACGCCATATAGAAGATCGCGTAGGTGGCATAATACACCCTGTCCATGCAAGAGGGCCCTCTATATTTTAAATTAGTTAACCATTTTCTAGAATGTTGTTCCGAAATGCAATAATTAAATAATATTTACTAATAATTCTTAAAAGATATTTTTAGTGAAAAAGAAATAGAGTGTACTTTATATTAAACTAGCTGTTCCCGGCACGCTTTGCTGCGCCCAGTAAAAATTATTTTCATTACACAATATATAATATAGGAGGAAACTCCTACTCGACTCCAAGCACTTCTTTACTTCTTCCAGCAATATTCAAAACCGATAAATCAAAAAACTTTATTATATCTTTTAAATTATAAAAATTTATTCTCTTTTCTTAACTTGATTACTTCATCCGATCCCATTAACATATACACCAAATTTCATCCATATACTTCAAATGGATGCAAAAGTATGTTGAATTTTGTTTGTCGGGTGGGGCATAGCCCCTTCGATTTTGACCAAACATAACACGATTTCTTTTCTCGATCCTATTAACATGTGTAATAAATTTCGTCACCGTACCTCAGATGGATGCATAGATATGTTGAATTTTGTTTACCGCTTGTATGGGGGGTGGGGCACTGCCCCCTCCGATTTTGACCAAACATAACACGATTTCTTTTCTCGATCCTATTAACATGTGTAATAAATTTCGTCACCGTACCTCAGATGGATGCATAGATATGTTGAATTTTGTTTACCGCTTGTATGGGGGGTGGGGCATAGCCCCCTCCGATTGACCAAATATAGCCTACAGCATTCCTCGATAAATGTACTATCCAACACTGAAAGAATTTTTCAAATCGGTCCAGCGTTTCCTGAGATTAGCACGTTCAAGCAAACAAACTCTTCCGCTTTATATATTAGTATAGAAGTATATATTAAAGGTTTTTATTATTAAGGCATGTAGTAGCAAAAAAGCAAAACCAAAGGATTCCATACCGATGAAACCATTCTCCTTTTTTGATAAAGTAACAAAACGACTTCTACATATTCATATCAGATTCATAATTTCCACAACTCATCTATTCAAATTACAACCTTCATATAACAAATGTAGATCCACTGATCCACTACTAACCCTTATAGTTAAAATAGTGCATTAACTTCATAGGAAAGAATAGACGCTAGTGATCTTTCCTATTTAAATGAGTCTACAACCGTTTTTCGGTCATATTTGCAATTATAAAGGCACATCAGTCATTATTAACATAAAGTTTGCAGAGTTCTCGCTAAACTTGGGTATACCAACATGGGCTCGGTCATTCACTTTTGTGTCGTTTAAGATTAAGATCAGGGTCCCTGTGAACACCACATATGCTGATTCTTGACTTGATTTCTAGACAAAGTTTTCCACAACATTGAATTTCGAATTCTTTATTGTTGCAGTCTTTCAAAGATGCGAAGACTGTGTGCGAGCTTATACAAAACACTTTGTCCTATCCTCATTCACCATCAGACTTATGAAACTCTACTGATTTTCAATCTAAATCGCAAGGTCAGAATCATTTGGAAAATTGAGCGAGCATACTCCTTATTGCTTACCAACTATCCATAAAAACACCCGCTTTGTTTTTTCTCACCTCTTTAACCATCATCATTAATTGGCATCACTTCTCTTTCGGGTGCATTGTTAGGCCCTGTATCGAAGGTACAAGAGCCTATTGGTTTTGTGCAAATGTATGAAACAGGTAGAAATAATAGTCAGAGACCCCCCAAAGTTACCCCTATTATGGTCAGGAGTGATAGCCATGTCCGTCTGTCCGTCCATCCGTCTGTATGAACGAAAGGATCTCGGAAACGGTAATAGATAGAGACTTCGTGTTTTTTGCATTCGACTAGGGCTGCTCCGGAATTTTACAAGTTTATTTTAAAGAAGAATTTTCATTGGTCTTGAATTTTTATTTTTACTGCCAAAATTTTGCAATGATAAACAGCCAAACTCACCCTGGACTGCGGTAAGTTCGATTTCGGATAGTGGCTGTGCCAAATAAATTTTTTCGGTTTCGCTGTTGCATTATTATTTTTGGAGTTGCCATCAGATCTTCAATGTAAATGTAAAGATCTTTCTCATTTGCATATAACTTTTAATTAATTAATATTAATAGAGATAAAGTGATCTGTTGTGAGGACCGTTTGTATTTCTTTATTACAGAGAACATTTTTTAAAGTATTTGTTTTTAAAGTCAGAGGAGGTGCTTGCAGCTGATGCAATCATACTTTCTATCGCTGATTTTTGCTTAAAACACTTTTACGGATATATAAATTAAAATTTTGATATATTTGATATTTTCATGGTATTCTATGCCCATTATTTTTTAGCAAATTCCATCCCTACAAAGAACTTTCAACAAATCGTTGCAGTTTCTCGTAGTATACAAGTTATCGTGCAGATATGTTATATATTTATTTCTGGGAAGGAATAAGTATGAAATATTTGTTTCAATGGATCTTTAGAATCGCTATGGAAATCTGAAATGGTTTTACTAAAAAGTAAAAATCAACTTTTCATATTAATCCACTCTAGAAACAGATGTGACACATTCAGCTATAACCTGTGGGTTCTACTTCAAGAAGATATTGTTGTCTGAAATATTCTTCATTAACACATTTAACAATAGTTTTTTTAAACTCCATTTTTTGTGAACTGTTTCTTATCTTTCTTAAAGCATAAAATCCGCACTATTAACTCTCATATACATCTATCATTCTAATGACACTCTTAATAAACCACAAATCTGTCTGTATTTAATGGCAACCGCTCAGATAGGCAACATAGATGTCTGGTAACAAAAATCGAATTTTAAATAAAATCCTCCACATAAGAGGAAACATAAATCAACTTGAAAAGCGCAATAAATAGTTTTATTTGACATAAAAATCCAGAAATGCCACAGACAGTGAATTGCAAATTTAACAAAATGGGAAATACCGCATTGCTTTTATATACCCTATACATATAATTTGCATAGTAGTATACTTTCATGAGTGTGTTTGTAATGCTTTAAAGAAAGCAGCGAAGAGAATATAAAGTAAAAAAAATTTTAAAATTAGGTCTAAAATGCGTTTTAAACTAGACAAATACGAATACCCAATTTAATATCACGTTTAAAGCCTGGAATCTCAACGTATTTTGGGGAATGTTTGACTCCCTATACGATATATTTTTAAGGGGCTATATTTCGATCTGCAACCTTGTGGGATATATTATTAGGATTAAAGAAAAATATACAATTTTTTTTGTGCCGAAGAAATTTTCATCCTAAGGGGTGATTTTATGGGGAAGGGGGGAGGGGCAAAATTTTAAAATAAACTTGTAAAATTCCAGAGCAGTCCTAGTCGAATGCAAAAAACACGAAGTCTCTATCTATTACCGTTTCCGAGATCCTTTCGTTCATACAGACGGATGGACGGACGGACAGACGGACATGGCTATATCGGACATCCTCTATCACTCCTGACCATAATGGGGGTAACTTTGGGGGTTCTCCGACCATTATTTCTACCTGTTACATACATTTGCACAAAATCAATAGGCTCTTGTACCTTCGGTACAGGGCCTAAAAAGAGGTTTTTTTTTTTTTTTTTTTTTATTATTCAAAGTAATCTCCTTCCGATTGAATACACTTATTATCTCGATCCAATAACATTTCAAATAAGTGTTTTAGCTCGTTGGCCGGAATTAACTTTACGAAGTCGGTGCACACCTTTTGGAAGGCCTTCAGATCAGCATAGCGCCATCCTTTCATAGATAATTTCAGCTTGACGAACAGAAAAAAGTCACATGTTGCTAAATTAGGCGAATACGGCGAGTGGTTGATGGACCATATGCGATTTTTGGTCCAAAAATCGGTCAAAAGTGTCTATCGATGCGATGTCACATTATCGTGCAACAAACGCCAACTTCCTTCTTCGACGAATACGACGGAGCAAACACCTCATAGCACCAAGATAAAAAGGTCCATTAATTGTTTGGCCCGGTGGAACGAACTCTTGGTGAATAATGCCCTTCGAATCGTAGAAACAGATCAACATTGTCTTCACTTTTGACTTTTCCAAACGTATTTTTTTGGGTTTTGACTCACCGTGCGGCTTCCATTCGGCACTTTGAGGCTGGGTTTCAGGGTCGTATTGAAAACACTATGTCTCGTAACCAGTAACAATGTTGAAAAGGAAGTTTTCATCCATTTTGGCATCTTTATTGATGTCTTTCGAATATTGAAGCCAAAGCGCCTTTTCCTCGTCTTTCAATTGATGCAGAACAAATCGTACACACATTTTCCTGAAGCCCAAACGATCGACCTAAATGCGATGGGTTGAGTCATTGGACAATCCCAATTCCGATTCCATGAACTGCAATGACGATTTCGGCGCATTTTTGATGAATTCACGGACAATTTTGATGTTTAGTTCGTTTACTGAAGATTCCGGCCGGCTCAAAAGTTCGTCATCATTCAAGTCTTCCAGACCGTCTTTGAAACGTGTAATCCAGTCGTAAATAGTGGTACGAGATGAACAATTATAAACTTAAACTTGTTTCACCAATTCGCGAGTTTCGGTAAAAGTTTTACCAAGCTTAAAACAAATCTTAATGTTGGATCTGTGTTCAATCCTTTGCACCTAAGACATACTGTCACATTAGACGCTATAACTTCACTTCCACTTTTCCAAATGTCATGCAATTTTGTAGGGAATGTCAATAAAAGATGTCTCTATCCTCACCAAGAGGAGACGCCACCAGCAAAGTTGGGGAAATTTTGAGACACACTTCGTAAAAAGGTAATCTAAATATTTCACAGCTTCAAGGCTTTATCTGTCATGGCTTCAAGATCTCGATGTCTAGACGGACGGACAAACGGATATCTCGACATATCGACATGCATTTTGATGCTTCTCAATAATATGTATACTTTATGCGGTGTGTTAAAATAACCTTTTACCCTAAGAAATTGCTCTCCAAAGGCCAATTTAAACCATTAAATTTTTCGTTTTACAGTTTTTTTTTAATTTTATTATTTATCTTTCACCTTTAGTGAACTTTCATTTTGTTTTGAAGTAGAACTGACAGTTAATAAAATTGGTAACACTTGCCCAGAAACAAAGCATAGTCTAAATAGACCTTAATAGATGCTCGCATTAGGAGAGTATTTAGAAGTCGACTTCCTCAACTACAAAACTCTGACTTGCTATTTTTATATTGTACCGATTTAATGCAGCCAATAACATGCTCAACTTATGCAGCGTGAAAAAGCATTTATTGGCTTTGAAAACACGCGTAGATAAATAAAAAAGGATCTGAAGGAAAAAAATATATAAACTCTGGCGTAAAATTTATGCAAATGAGCGGCTTAAAATCAAGCAACTCCTTAGTTATATTCGATTTGTTTTTCTCCTTTGTATATAGTAAGGGAATAGGAAGTAAATACGTTTGAGCGTTAAGGTTTATAGGCCGACAAAAAAAAAAAAAAAAACAAAAACAAAAAATTGCAATGCCTTCAAATAAGAAAGCACATTAGAAAAAATTGTTTCGCTCGAAATGCCTGAGTTTTTTTTTATTTTTTTTTTTATTTTGGCTGTGCATAGAAAATGTGCTGAAAGTTTTGCATATTTGTAGTATTTTGTCTGGTTTTACGGAAAAAAGGGTTTATAGCCTGTCATGAAATTGGTTTTTCATCTCATTTTAGCTTTAATATATGTACATACCTTAAATTACCAATTCATTGTCAATTGTTAAATAAAAATTTGTGTAGAATTTTATATACGCCTTAAAGTATGCAAGAAACTTCGGTTAACAATCAATTTTTCAGCACTTGTCACAAGAAACAAAAATGAATTTTCAAAAAACTAACAAAATGGGGGAAAAGAAATATTGAGTTACTCTGAAGTGTGTCAATGTTTGTCCTTGCCTTCAGTGGCACCTGTTGCCGAAATTGAAAATTTGTTTGTTGTTGTACTCAAAGGAGCGCAAGGGCGTACGAGTGTTATTTCAAAAGTTATCCAACAAATGTCGGTTGGCAACTGTATTGTTTAAACAACTTTGAAGTACCACTTATTACCACATCTTATATTAGAGAAAGTTTACATTTTGAATAAACTGCAGCAATAATAATAAAAGGCAGACAGGACACGAACAGTAATCTGTATATTTTCTCGCCGCTTGAAACAGCCAAACCTAGTGTTGGAACTATGGCTCAGTGTCTGAAATTTTAACCATATTTCGTTTAACAAAGTTGTGACCCAAGTACGTCTGTGGTAAACTTTTACAACAAAATCCTTTCTTTGTTTTTTTTTTGTTAAACAAGCTACTTCTGTTATAACCCTCGCATATGTTGCTCGAAGCACATACATTCCACTAAGTACGAATATATAAGAACATTTTTGTGGCAAACGAATTTCATTTCGTTTAGCAGTAGACAGCAAATTGAATTTCAGCACCTCAAATCGAAAGCAATTTAAAGAAAATAGCAGACATATGTTGGGATTAGATGGCGTCTGGTGAAAAAATAAGTTCATCAAGGGATTATCTTTATGAGCGCCTGAGAGTGTTATAAACAGATGAAGATAGCGCAAGAAAAATATAAAATAAATAAAAATAAAAAAAATTGACTATCAAGACCGCAAATTTGCTGACTGGCTGCATCAGCAGGTTACTCAACTTGGCTGCTAGCAATGCACTTTATTTTTATATTATTAGCTACATATGAGTGTAAGCTGAACACGCGCAGCTGTATGCGCTGGCATACTGCAGAAGTATCTAGATACAAAACAAAATGTATATCAGCTTACTCATGCAGCACACACGCGCTCAGTCAGCTTATTTTTAGCATAAATATTTTAATTTTATATATATGTAGTTATTATCTACTAAATGCGATCAATTTGATAAGCTTCATAGACAACGCACTTGACACAGCGTTGCATGATAATTAGTCTAATCAGGCAGCAGCTACCTATCTGCGAGCTATCTAATTATCGCTCCCCCAATATGCATAGATACAAATGTAGCGTTTGCTGATTGTGCAGGTCGGCAACCTGCTGTTGCTTAACTGCAATTATTGCAATAGGCAGGGATGGCGAAAAATTTCCAAATAAGAAGAGAATAATGAAGAAAAACATGGCAATATGTAAATTTTGCTTTTTAATTAAATTAAACAACCACTTTGCTACACTGGGATGAAGCCGCTGCAGTCTTCTACGGCATGAAATTGTTGCTAAAGCCAGAGGCAAATGATTAACATAGACTTTTAGAGGCTCACTGCGTCCGCTAATGTGTCGATTGATTTGCTTTCTAACCGTAGGACGTATTACGGCGCACGTATTACGGCGCAAAAGTAATGCTGCGTAGGGTTCAATGTTAAAGAAATCTGAATTATCGCAACTTCATCACGCTATCTGGATGTCGACCTGATAGCGTGCTTCAGAAAAATTCCTCCAGAGCGCAAAAGTACAGTGCTGTGACTTGCTGTCATTATAGGTCATATTCCACCGATTGGCTCATCTTCTAAAACCAATCAAGAACTGCTGAGAAAGCTACAATCTCTGAGCTGGCCACGAAAATAGTGAAATCCGCGTATGGCGCCCGCATTTTGTTGGTTAATACTGGAGGTGTCAGATCTGCAATGTACAGGTACTCCCTCTCCAATCTAGTGAATGTCCATACAAACATCTCGATCTTCGACAATAAAATGGACAAAGTACTGAGCAGGTGGAAGGAGAGACCTGAGATACACTGTTTATTTTCAAAGCCACCTCAATAATATATGCTGAACAACTCGACTCGGACTTGTTCTTAGGTTCCGTTGTTATGTTTGAAACCAAATTGACGGTCCGAAATGGCATTCTGTACATCTGGAACTGCCAACATTCTACTTAGAAAAACTCGTACATATATAACAGTTCGGCTTAAAAGTTCGTAGGCTGAGGCTTAGGTATAATAGTATTATACTTATATGTAGTTAGAAAAGATGGATAAAAGGCGATTACCTCTTCATCGGCGCTAAATTTCTTTCCAGCGAGAATTCTCTTGAAGTCTGAGAACAGAAAAAAGACGCTGGGGGCCAGATCTAGAGAATACGGTGGATGCGGAAGCAATTCGAAGCCCGATTCATGCAATTTTGCTTTATTAACACACGAAATTCCTTTTTATCCATTTTTTTCAACTAACAAATGTTGCTTAACTAGAAATAATATATCTTACAAATAGTACGACAGCTGTCAAATTTATACACATGTCTTTGTCAATACTAGTACCGTCACCCTTGTGTCATCCTACTTTTCAGGCCACCTAATATCTTAGAAGATTGGAATGATATTTATTGGTCTGTAAGATTCAACAAGATTATTCGGCATACCAGGTTTCATAGGAACCATAACAATCACTGCGTATTTCCAATGAAAGAAAAAGTGATGAATCCAAGACAACCGCCTTTCCCATTGTAGTCAGGCGCTTTGGTGGCATTGAGCCTTTTCATATGAAGACGTACCTCAGCTCAGATAGTTCAGCTTCCAGAAAGGACTCTGCGTTTCGAAATTTATGGTTTCCACAAAAGAAAAAACACCTACTGATATTTTTTGATATATCAAGCCTGTTTATGATAAAGTTATTGTTAATCGAATGAGCCCGTTTATGAAGGACGACGATCGAAGGTGTGGAACCCTTAAGCTTTGATCAATAAGTTGGGTACAAAAAGTCAAATGTTGATATTTTGCAAAACCGCTTGATTCTGCTAAGCAGCCCATAGACAGGCAACAAGTCGAAGCAATCCTTTCAAATTTCAACGATATTTCGTAAGTGTGGCGTGGCTTGTAATCAGATTGAATGTTTTCAATAAATAGTGTCACTCTTGCAATCGGTTGTATGTGTATGGCGAATTTTATTGATTTTTGTGATTTCTTCTGAGATTTCGTAGAGTGCACATGGGCGGAATGACAAGTAAAAGAAGAATTAAATCTTGTATTTAAGAGCCAGTCATCATTGTGGAAAAAGTAACTTAAAGTGAAGAGTATCAGGAAAAAAAATTAAAAACGAAAATCCTTGTAAAATGAAAAAAATTTACAAAAGAGAATTGATAAAAGTATTTAAAAGTAGTCCGAAAAGTAGTGAAAGGAGTTACAAGGGTTAGTAACTCCTCATATGTTTCTGTGTCTATTCTAAGAAAATTGTTGAAGTCTACAGAAGTCTTTCATAACAAGTTCATGTGCAAAAAATCATCTCATATAAATTTGGTAAATTTTTTTCTTTATCTCTCCTCGATTTGAATTTTGCGCACAAATGCACGCCATGCATGGCAAAAAGTTTTTTCTGCCTTTCATGTTTTCTCGGCAACGAAGAACGTGAAATGAATATTGTCAACAAATCTAGAAGTGTGTGGGCTGCTTTTTAAGAAAAATAATTACAAAAATGCTTGGGCTTTTAATTTGCGAATTTAATGAACGATTTCAATTGGAGGTTGATAATTTTCTGAGCTCTTGTCACGGAATATTGAACCAGAGCGGTTTATTACAACAAATTGCCACTCATCACAGTAATGGGATACCAGTTTTCCATCTGATAAACAATTTTGCAAGGGCGGACCAGATAATGCCGTGCATTTTGCTCTGTGCGTATTGTTTTATCGAAATAATTCAACGGGGTTTTCGTTTTAATTGGAACGAATGCCACTCACACCAATCGTGGCACAAGAATTTCTTCCAGCTCTTAAGAGAAAAAGTGCTCTTACTTTCTACATTTGCTTTACAGAATAATTACTTATGTACATAATGAAAAATGCAGCAAATTATAGTTATGCTTAGCATCAGAAATTTGAAACATATTTTAATCAAACTTGTGTTGAGCTGCATTATATACTTAAGCACATGAGTATAGCCAGATGTACGGTTTTCGTTAATGATATTTTTTTCTGAAGGATGTTGCTTTTGTTTCATATTTTTGAAATATTGTATCTTTGGAAGATAGATTATTTGATAGTAGCAGTACGACAGCATTTTTGAAGTGAAGCCTCTATAGCAATGATTTAGTCTAAAAACATGTAGCACAAAATTTGAAATCGTGGTAAACGGTAGCAGGCAATGAATGATAGGAATATAGAAGGCATATGCATTGATTTGTAAGACCATAGTGTATGAAATTAATTATTGTGTATAAATAAGAATAAGAGATATTAATACGAAGGGTAGCAACAGACAAAGCAGAGCACGTTCGGATTGAGCTACTACATACATTCGAACTCCTCATACACAGTCGAACTTCTCATACACATTTGAACAAGCTCCTTATGAAGTTTACTCAAGGTAAGAATGCTGCATTCGTGAGTTCATTAGATCGAAATACCCTGCCACTTATCATACTTTTTTAAAAACTTCTTTATTTTTTAATTAAAATTTTTTAAAACTAAAAATAAATAAATAATTGAAAAATATTTATTTTTTTTATATATATTTTAGGTTTGATAGCTCTGAATAATATGCATATAAAGAATAAATAAATAGGTGTGTTGAGCGTTATGGGTGTGGTATCCAAAACATTTTGCCACTTTATAACAATATTGACTTTAATATTTAAAGGCAAATTGAACATACATTTAAATTTGTTATACATATATAATTTATGGTATGCCTTGATTTGTCACAATTATTTTATGTATGTACATCTACCATCTCCTTCAGAAGTTTTACTTCAATAGTGCTTATACAGACTATATAGCAGAGTTGCGTAATTTTTTTTTAGATAATAATGTGAATAAAATTGCTTTTTCAATTGCATTCTTAGTCTTGCAGATCGAAACCTTAAGCATACTTGTAGAATGAAAAATATTCAGACAAACCACAAAGTACATGGAAGCCAAACAAAGGCAAACAACTATTAGCATTCTAACCGACTGCACGATGAAAAGAAGACTAATGTGTTTATTAGACTTTGTTTATTTGTATGTATGTGTGTATGTATGCATATATGTGTGTATGTATGCAGGATTGTTCCTTTGTGACGCTTTATAGACTAAACATGTGAGCCAACTTTGATGATTTTTATGTCAATCGATTTATCTTAAATAAAAACTATTTAAATCAGTAATGAAAATTTAATATGGGAACAGCCAGAAGGCATATTTTGAAAAAGAAAAAAAAATAGGGTAAGGTTTTTACTATCATTTTTCATTTCGAATGACTGTATACAATCCTATAACGATTTAAAGTTAGTTAGAAACCATTCTCAAAGTTTTAGGCAAGTGATTTTCTTGCTGTCAGAGTTTTGTTTATTTTTAACAATTAATCATGTAATTTCTATATTTTAAAATATGCTTAATTGCATAATATTGACACAATAGACTAACCAACTTGCAACATTTGATGGCCTATGGCAACAGTCAATTTATCAACAGCCTAGTTCAAGAGACGAGCTTTGTGTTGCTCTAATTTTGGCTACATACAAAATTCAAAATGTTGTTCGAGACATATCGGATTTACAATTGAAAGCATTTTTGTCATTTAATCAGATCAACATCTCATCTTTCCATGCTATTGCACTAAAACCAGTCAACTATACTTTTATTGATTTAAATAGACATGAAATTGATTTATGTAGTTTAATTATTTTTTTTAGATGTTGTGTGTAGGCAACATTGCTTTTGACAACTGATTGAGTAAACTCCGTCTTTTTTAAATTCATTTTATTAAGCTTATCGTCCAATCAGTCCGAATATCCATTTGACAGTCTATTCGAACAACGATTTCTTGTAAAACCTAAAAGATAGAATTGTTATCCTTCTTCAAATAAAGTGTATTTAACAGACAATAGCCAACCTCACTTTTATTAGTTTATATATAAATTATTTCTTTGTTTTTTCTTGTAAACAAACTACATTTGGTAACATATTCTTTGAATAACATTCTTGTTAGAAAGTATTGTTATATCGATTTATTTGTTTTATTTCAAACTTATTTATAATAATCAAATTTGTTTAAAATTGGATTTGGATCCTATTCATGGAACCTTTACGGTGTTATTCCAACCCTTTTATCATGCCAATTTATGCTCTCTGTAGATTTTCTTCATGAAACACTTGCTTCAATTAATTTCACTAAATCTTCCCTTTCGACCAACTTGCCATTTCCTTTCGTTACTACGAATTTCTCTACTGGGTCTGGTGATACCAACTCTTCTTCTTGTTTTAAATAACTTTTATTGATTTTATATTTTTTTCATTAGTTCGAGCGATTGTGTTAGTCAGATGCAGTTTCATTAAATAAAAACCGACAATAATGGTTTAAGCCCTTGTATAGATCTTTAGAAAGAGTAATGCGAATTGAAGCACATTCGCCTGCAAAATTTCTAAATTTTTTATTTTTATTTTTTTTTATTTTAATATTTTTTCTAGTTCAAGATTTAATTTGGTTTATTGTGCATCCCTAGTATAAAGAGCAGCAACACCAGCAGCGATAAACAAAATTTAACATTCGCAAAGGATTTGTTCGCCCGTTCACTTGCTTCATTCATTAACCCGTTTGCTTCACTCCTAGTCATTTGTTTTTATGCTTCCATTTATTTGTTTGTTTACTTAATCGTTTGTTTTGTCAAACGTCTTTTTTTCGTTGTTTTTTTCTTTTGTTGTTTTTACTTTTTTTGTCATTGACGTCGTCGACTCTTCTAATAAAAATTAATACGTTACGCTGTGATTATCGTCAATTACTGACAGTTGATTAAAGTTGGGATCTTTTATTTTTTTCTTTTTGCTATAGTCAACTAGCACTCTTGATTAAAGTCTGTTCTGGTTTTATTTACTTAATTTTGTATATAAGTAGGAAATATTTGTGTGTTTTGCAATGCCAAATTATGACGCAGCAAAAGTGACACTCAGACTAGTAGAATGTATTTTGAATATTGCATATTTTCATGACGCCACATGACGTATGAGTAATGGTATTGTTTTCTGTATTATTTGCTGAGTGTTATTGACAGAAATTCTAATGTGTGATATGTAATCAGTATGCAGATTTAATATGAGTGCTATTCCCATGTCAAATTAACAAAGCTTAAAAATTAGTCATAAATACTGATGCACCGCTTGGTTTATGCAATGCGAATAAAGTATTTTTATCATTTAACGCTTTAACAATTGGACAGAGCGGTATTGGAATTTTATATAATAGCTCCAAATCGAGTATACTAAATTCAAACTAAAATCGGCGTCAAATCGAAATTTAATTCAGTCATTAAGCTATTAAGACAAACTGTTGCCTACTTTCAGGGGCTACTGCATACTATGTTAAAAATGTTGTCACTTCTGTTTCGCAAAAGTGAATTTTAAGTATTAGATTGTTATTTAATGATGAACTCATGCTACTAGTAAGATGGTTGATGCCACCAGTTGTTAGAGGTAGCCAGTAACCTCTGTAAGGACCAACGGCGTACGATAAGTGAAATTAAATAGTTATGTACAGCAAGCGAGCCTTGCGATAGACTGCGGAGTAAACAAGGTATTGCTGGCACCGCCTGATAAAGCATAGTCTCATATACTATTGTAATACATATATAAGCCAATGTTGTGAGTCTTTGTACTTCATACTGGAATCATGCATTATTTCCATAATGTATTCAACGACCTAAGCTGATAATCTTGAGGCGTAAGTGGATACCGCTTTTATAATCAAATTAGTCCTTTCTTGTTTTTGCTACTGTTGGGAACTAGTAATGAGAAAATTAACTTAAATCAAATAGCAAATATTTGACACTGAACAAAGTTGCATCCAAGAAGCAACCAAATGGAACAACCATTTTCGCCAAAAACAAGATGTATATTGGAATGATGAAATAACAACAACAAATAAAGAACCATCGATACCAAGCGCAATAAAAAACTGATAGACCAGGAACGAGCATCCTTAAAGCATCTTCATGGACCGAACAACGCAAATAAAATCTAAAGATCGATGAAGGTTGGCTAGAATTCAGTTATCAGGCATTAATCGGAATGACTGGGAGAATTCCACACCATCATCAACCAGGTGCAACAAAATTTCTGTAAAGCGATTCAGGCACAACAGAGAAAAACCTGATTCCAGGATATGGAACCACCTCCGATCCACTGTATGCCTGAAGGTAGCAAGATTTTGTGCTCTAAGAGTCTCAACTTCTTCTTCAGTAAAGTACATAGAAGAACTACTTCTCAGTTAAGCACTAATCACAGCACGTCTATATCGACTTTAATATTGTCTGAATATTTTGAACATAAAATAGATAATGAACTCAACTGACTGACCCACGACGCGCCGGTTTGACAGAGAAAGTGTTCTGTGAAAAAAGCGTCCAGTAAACGCAATGAGGAGTACGAACTTAGCGTATATGGTCAGTAAATATATTTACTAACTTTGATATTTGTAACCAAGATGACAATTCAAACTTTCAAATTAAAAATCATAAAGAGGTGTTCAGGTACTTAGAATAACCACCATTAACATCATGTCAAAAAGCTTAACAGATTAAGCAACTTCTTGGAAGATATCAAGGAGCTACTAGGAATCATGTTGCAAATTTAATGAATTTATTTACGAATTATACTATAATCACTCAGTGATTTAGTTCCACCGAAACTCTCTGGACACCATTAAAATGAAAAATTAAAACGAATTAACCAAAAAATAATGGACTGTTCGGTACAGCCTGTCCACGTAAATGGAAGTATGGTAAACACTTTAGCCATTGTATCAATATCAACTTTATTTATTCAAAATTAATGTCAAAATGCCCTAAAAATAAAGGTGGTAGGCCATCTATTTAATTCTTAAGTAGTTTTGTACGGGAGTGACACCTTTTAGTGGAAATACCACGGTCATTCTAATCTATATACTGTTTCAGAACATAACAAGAATTCGTATTCAATTTCAGACTAATATCTTAAAAATTTAGGGATTAGTTTTGATTCATACAGACAGTCGGAGAACAGATAGACGGACGGATATAATTCTTGTATATAAATTGTGATCCAATTCAGTATTTTAAAAGGGTTAAAAATAACAAAGCAGTAGGCTCCGATAAGCTGCAAGTTAGAAGAGCGTCTAGAGTTGGTAAGCTGTATGCACCAACTCTTATTAAAAATATGAAACCATGAATCTTCAATGTAATAGAGTAATATAAGCATGTACTAATATCAACGTCAATTCAAACCAAAAAAAAATTAGACCATTGTACAAATAATCACACTTTGAAAAATCTGGGAGAAGACACGAGTGTAACAAGGTCACACACCATCTATACACACCAATACCCTATCTGCACTAGATAGCCTAGCAAAGATTACTCCTCTTTGCATGTAGACGAAATTCTACACACAAAGCCTCGTCAGGTTAGGAAAGGTTATTTCTAAGCTCTTTGTTGCTAAGAGAGGTTTCATGCAGGGTGGCTTAAAAAAGTTCAGTCGATATAGACACGTTTGTCCAAATGTTAGATGTGCGTAGGAACAACGAGAACTTAGAGAGACTTTAAGTTTAGAAATAAAGAATCTCCTATTCCTTCTACAGATAGTAGCTCTAAATATTCAGCCTTTCTTTTTGAGTCTTTGTAGCCAAATTTTTTGTTTTTTTTTTTTGTTTCTAATTTGGTGTATATTATTTTAGGTTCATATAGGCCCATATCGAACCACTAGAAGAGGTAGCTCTCTTTAAATCTGTATCCGTTTCTCAATTTTGTTTGAAATATTTTTTTTTGTAATTAAGCTTTACCTTTACACGCTAAATTTGGTATACATTATACTTATCCCGATAAAATATTCTACACGGATTCAGATATACACTCATACTTATTTATATATCAATGGTTTACAGTGTATTTTGAAGTCGAATACAATTGACTGCAGCGTTCATTCTTGTTTTTAATTCCATACATGCGGAATATTTCAGGTTCGATCTTTCAGAAAACACTTCATTCTATAAGATCGAGACTGCATGCGTAGTTCGATGAATAAAGACAAGATGGAGTACTTGCTGCCCTTTCCGCACCGTCAACACTTGGATGATCTGTGTCGAACTAGAATTTTATTTTCATTTTTGTAGAAACATTGTCTACCTAGGAACTAATAGGATACAGCAACAACAACATCAACCTGGAGATCACAACCTGGAGATCACAACCTGGAGTTCAGGCAAAATATAATGCTTCATACTAGATGATATTTCGAACCCTGTTTGAATCAGGTGAAAAGGCTTTGAGTATTTTCATGGCAAAAATCAATAAATTTTTTTCTTTTATAGAGGAGTATATCACTTTATTGGATTTCTTTGTCGGTTTTATTAAAAAAAAAGTTACCAACTTACATTGAACAGATAGAACCAGTATCAATAGTTTGGAACATTGAATGATTATTCATAGTCAAAATAATTATGCCAACTAGTCTAACTAAATAAGTTACGAATGGCTTGCGCCAAAGCTCTAAGTTTTATAAATTCTACTTCAACAGTTAAGTCTATTTTGGTTAACTAAGAAGCTTATGCGGTGTCGAGCGATAGAGCGATATATACTCTAAATCACACGTCTATTATCCCCTGCAGCTATATTCAGCTGTAATTTGCGACTCTTTTGAATTGTGCTCCTTAACTTTTAAGTAGATTTATCTTCTTCTAGTTTAACTATTTATTTACATAATACTACATAATGTACAAACATAGTTGAAGTACTTCACCGCAAAGCTAACAATGTCTGCTTTAATTTGCTTGAAATACTCTGGAGCTTTAATGACAGCTAATATCAAATTGATTAAGTGCCTGTCTTACAGAGACAAATTACCACACTAGCAGACCGCATGAATATTCAACAATTTAATAAAGGTTTCTTAAATAATTTAAACGCAATCTTCTGCGGCACTAAATACAATGCGAAGAATGGCAACCAACATGGAAGAGAAAGCCTAAGGCAACAGCATGTCAAAGTCATTTTTTCGTTTATCTAGAACGCCTAGTCCAGAGTCTCTGGAGCATTGCAAAAGCATTTACTTTAAATAAGCATCTATTTAGTAATGACCAAAGCTGTTTATGTTGCACGAACGGCCGGACATATGCGTGCGTAAAGTTGAGGTTAAAGGAATATACGAGGGCTATTAATGTAAAATGTAAATAGAAATGTACAAAAAAAGAAGCAGAAAAAGTTGAGTCACGCCGTATATATGCAACATTAAATTGTGTCAAGTGTTTATTGGCAATTTAAATGAGTCAAAGTGAGAAGAAGTAAAATATTAAAGCGTAAACAATTTAAAAACAAGTAAGGAAATACAGTCGGGCGTAACCGACTGTAAAAGGCCCTGTACCAGTTCAGGTTGCCTAACAAACATATTAAATGTTTCCCGAGCTTATGACCAAACACATGACCACTTCTCACTGCGCGAATATGAATGAAAAGAAAAGGGGGGTTGTTCAAATTCAATTGCTTATAAAATCGCCATTTATTATCCGATTTTGATGAACTTTTTGGATTTTTGCTTAGAGAGACGTTATCTCTATATTGGTACACTCAATTTTTTTTTGTGCCGAAGAAATTTTCACCCTAAGGGGTGATTTTATGGGGAAGGGGGGGGAGGGGCAAAATTTTAAAATAAACTTGTGAAATTCCGGAGCAATCCTAGTCGAATGCAAAAAACACGAAGTCTCTATCTATTACCGTTTCCGAGATCCTTTCGTTCATACAGACGGACAGACGGATAGACGGACATGGCTATATCGACTCCTCTATCACTCCTGACCATAATGGTGGTAACTTTGGGGGGTCTCCGACCATTATTTCTACCTGTTACATACATTTGCACAAACCCAATAGGCTCTTGTACCTTCGGTACAGGGCCTAAAAAGCAAAAGCATTTTCGCGCCTTTTTATATATATTGAGTAAGTTTCAGTGAGGGAGCGAATTTACACGTATATATAAAGCTGAATTGTAAAAAAAATACTTACCGGCAAGCAGCTATAGCAGCGCAGTTGATAGACAGGTACAAATATATTTACAAATACATATACTTATACACATACACAGTGTAAGGTGATGTATATAGAGAGCTGTCAACAGACACCGGAAGTTTAAGCACTTTGCTCCCAAAAGTGTGCAACAGAAAAAAACCGAGTACAACGGAAGCGCGCCAGAAAATATTTGCTCTGAAGTTGAAAAACGCCTGTTGAAGCGCTTTTCCGTGTTATTGCGTCGGTTTTGCTTTATTTTTCTTTTACTTATTTGCTTAAATATTAAATATTTAATGCATGAGAATGCTTTGGAGTATAGTATGTAGTATATATAAATCGGTTTGTTGTGCTTCACGTGCCACTTTTTAGTATGTGTTTTCTTTTCTATATATATCTATGTATATTATTTACGATTTTGCACACCATTGCCACACTTATCTTGCACACATTTCCTTGCTTCGTTTCGTTTTTATTTTTTTATATTTTATATATTTTGTTGGTACTTTTTTAGTTAATTTTTGTAGCTAAAACCGAGATTTCATGTAATTTTGTTGCTCGTTATAAACTAAAATTGTATTACCATGGAGCATTATTAGTGATATTATTACATTTTATTTTTGTACACTGTTTTGGTTTTTTTATATACCTAAATTATGTGTACATGTAGCGCGCATAATTTCACAGGCGTGACGTGAAATTAATCGGGTATATTATGTATCTAAAAAATACATGCGCCAGCATGCAACGACAAGTCCTCACTTAGACTGTTTTTTAATTTTTTTTTTTAAACTTCAAAAAATGACAGCATGCCGCATTTTAAAGTGTGCTCTGCGCGTAAATCAAATTCTCGTCAATTAAATTGTGTGAAAAATTGTTGCGTTTCAACTTTAAAATTTGTTATTGTCTTCTGCCATAGAGCGGGTGCTTGAGTGATGTAGCATCTACTTCCTTGAGCAGCCTGCAGCCTTTGACGTACTTGTAATGAATTTTAATGAGCACCGTCAACTTTGGCGGCTTTTTAATTAAACATTTTAATAAGATTAGAAAATGTTTAAGGTATGACATGATTTCTCCTTTGCTTTCAAAGAGTTGCCTACCAAAGTAAGAAAGCGTTTGTGCTGTGTATACATTGCGTATACTTTATATTTATAGAAGTATTTATTTTCTATAGAATTATTACTTAACATATAATTGGTTAAGGAAATGTTTGTCGAGTACTCTTCGAAAAGTATCTAAGCTGACATATTTATAGCTTTGTCATGCTACCAAAAAAAAAAAAACTACAACAAAATAAGAATAAACAAATATAATAAAACAAAAAAACTATAGGTAAAAGCTGCTACCCCGCAGTCCTATGCAATATAGTATGTACTTCAAAATTAAAAACAAATTTTAAAAATGTTTAATGTTTTTATTTTTTTTCAAGACAATAATTAAATCTTATAACCGTTCAATGGCAAGAATATATATTCTCCAGTGAGAGTATATTCTCCAGTGAAGTTTGCAAATTAGGTGTTTTCCAGATCTGTGTTCGGATCATTCTGCTCATTAAAAGAAATTTAAACAGCAAGAATATTAATTAAGCATTATTTCGCTGCTGGTTATAATGTGAGTTTAATCAGAACATGGAATAAAAATTAACAAGACATAGATAAATTGCTCAAAAAAAAAAATTACATGAAGCTGCTGATATATGTAGCTAACTCGGCAAACAAGCTACATAAACTATTCTTTGTACTCCAATGAAATAACTAATCGCAAACAGAACATTGCAGCTTATATTGCAACAAAAACATTGTACTAGAACTAAGAATGTATTCAACAGAATTTCAAAACAGCTTAATTAAAAAATTGCACTCTGTGATAAGCCACAAAATAGCTAAAACATCTAGCAAAGCGAACTATTCTTCTTACGGACATAAATGGAGAGTGGTGTCATAGCAAAAAAGAAAAGGCTGCAGCCTTTGCTTTGCATCTTGAGCAACATTTTCTACACTTTTCATTGTGTGGTCCGGCTGAGGACAAAAAAAAAACCAGTAACACTTTCTAAGCTACAAGTTGAAATTAAAAGAATTGTTAAAAAAAAACAAAGTAGTACGATGAAATTGATGAAACAACTAATCAACTTCAACGTTTGATTTATGCTTAATTAGCCAATGGAAATACTAAACTCAAAGCCTGGCAAATCCGAAAATGATCATGATATCATCATATTGACCTATTAGATTGCTTGAAATATTTTCGAAAAAAATTTGAAAGAATATTTGCTCGAAGAATGGCTTTCAGCGAAGGCATGATACACCGAAACAAATTCATCGTGTTGTCACAGAAATATATACAGCATTTGAATGCAAACAAAACTATGCAGCAGCATTTCTTAATGTAAAGAAAGCGTTCGATCGTGTTGACCACAGGGGATAAGTGTGATATTAAATAAACGACTGACTTGAAAAATCACATAAAAGCTAAAAGAATACAACTGAACAGCGCATGTGCTGCACCTTGGTCCCCGCTCAAATCGGAAAGATTGTAGAAAAATTGTTCGTCACAGTAACAACTATGTATTTTGGAATGTGGTTCTCGAATGCAAATGATCTGGCTTCTCGCCTTCTAAACATGAATATTCCGCGCAGATCCAACAGCATTCATCTATTGCATCTGCCAAACCGTTCACTTCATTGCTCCTACATTGCTTCTACATGCAATTCATTCCATGCTATAATGGCCGTATCGTGCGCATAATTGACTATTAGAAAATCTGAAGCTTATTTGCTAAATATGGCATACAAAACCAAACCCAAAATATATTCTTGTGGTACACCTGCCTTGAAGTGAGAATTTTGAATGACTTTAACAAAAGACAGTATAGAGCTTATATCAAGAAAAATTCGACGCGAGAGCTGAGGGCTATCCCGGAAAGAAACTGTTTTGTTGAGTGGAAGAAACATTGGCTTTTTACAATTGGTTTGCAAATTAAAGAGCGAAAATTTACAAATATCAAGTGATTTGCTAACGGAGAACGCCAAGTATTCATATGCCTAGAAATACCAGGTGGATGCCAAGCCAGCTATGGTTGGGTACCAAATTTGTCTAATAAACTCATTTTTGGATAAACCAAAAAAAAAAAAAAAAAATGATTAATTTGGGTTTAACAAAAGAGCATATTTATAATGCTGATGATTTTTGATTATTTTGAAAGTATTGGTATTTTTGCTATCTACAAAGGAAAGACAAGTGTCTGGATATCATTGTCTTTGTTTGAAGAGATCATTGCTTGCAGAGTAAAACCAACGACAGTGAAATAAACGAATCTACTAAAAAATTTCGACAATAGTAAAGACGGATTTATTCTTTGATACATCAATATGGAACACATGGAGTTTTACTGAGAGTAATTTAAGTAGCAATGTTTACAATGTTAATTCCAACCAATTGATAAGAGTTCGTAACGTTGTATATAAAACATTTTATTATATTTCCAGCTACAGATTTACATTTCTCAATCTACCCCAAAAAAATTAAAACATTGATATAACCAAAGATATTTACTTTTGAGTCAAAAGTTTTGACACTTGCTCCTAAATACTTAAAAATAAAAATCCAAAACTTGTCTTTCAGTTTATCGCATATATTTCCAAATGGTAATCATACAAGTCAACGCATTTTTTTTTTTGATTTTGCCTGAAAGAAAGTACAATTATGGCCATCACAAAAAGCCAATTCCAGTTTTTCCGGATGAGACTTAAGCTTTACTTTTTGAATTTAATGTTTCAATAGAGTGTTATATTTTGGGACAATAGGTAAAATCTGACAATACTAAAATAAAATTTTATATTTTTTAGCATGAACGTACTCACAAAATTTTTATGTCCAAGCGCTATTTGTGTTGTTTACAATGAGTTGTAAAAATCAATTTGGCCAAAAATGGAAATTTCAAGGGATATGGTTTGGGATGGCAAATTCAATCGTGATCTTAATCGGTAAAATCAATTGTTATGTTGTGTATAAATTAATAGTGCGAACATTAGTTCTATTAGCGTATATAAGAATTTGCATGAACAACTTGACGCAAAAAAAGGTTTGTTCGCTTTAGTTTCCACATAAATTGACAATCACTCAAAAAAAAAAAAGGCTCGTGTGGATTGGTGCAAAGAAATGCTGGAGAGATACGATCGCTGTGCTTCAAAAGGCGTTTATAAGAACGTCACAAGTCACGAATCATGGATATTTGCTTATGAGCCGAAAAATAAACAGCAATCGTCCGTCTGGGTGTTCCAAGACAAGCCAAGTCCAACAAAAGTTGTTCGCGCATGAAGCACTGCGAAGCAAATGGTCGTTCGTTTTTTCGGCCGAATGGGTCATGTGGCCATTGTTCCGCTTGAGCAACGTAGGACGGTCAATTTTGAATGGTACACGATCATTTGTTTGTGTGAAGTCTTTGGAGATATTCCAAAACCAACCATCGTAGACGAATCACCCTCCACCATGCAATTCAAGCTCTCAGAGAGTTTTTGAGCACGTCGTACAGCCCTCATTCATCACCCAATGATTTCTTTTCCTTCCCAAGCATCAATAATAAAAATAAACTGTGTTGTGATCGATTTTCTACAACCAAAGAAGCTGTTGATGCGTTCACAACCCATGTTTTGGCGATGCCTCAATCGGAGTGGAAAAATTGCTTCGAAAATCGGTTTAAGCGAATGCAAAAGTGTATAAATTTTCATGGAGAATATTTCAAAAAAATTTTCATTTAAAAATGTTTGTTATTATTTGCTATTCCCGAAATCTAAATATATATAAATAAATATAAAAGCTATACAAAAGGATTTTTGAAGAAAGCTCGGACTTTGTGTGGACAAGTCCAGAATAGGTCGCTTCTGTTCCACAAATGACGAAGACACTGCTCGTCGTGAAATAAATGATGTTGACATGGATCTCATATTTCGATTCAAAACAATTTTGATTTGTTTATCCTGCCAGTTCAAAACCATTTCAAGTATATTTACTTCTACGTTCCAAGAAGTGTGCAAACACTTAAAACAAACAAAAGAAAATACTGCACTTCCAATAGGTTTTTTTTAGAAAAGAAGCAACTGATAGATTACTAAAGATTACATCAGGACTGCAGAACAACCGCACCAGTAACCTAACGTATTTAATAGGGCTGTCAATATTTCAGATCCATTATTTTAAACAAACCCTTACAAAATCGGAAACGTTCCACAGTTGCACATGAAGTAATTGAACTATTATGTTGCATACAAAAATAGTTTGAGTTGTACATAGCTTCAAAAGATTATTTTATTCCGAATGCCAACGTGAAAAACATTTCCGGAAAATGTTTTCAATACTTGTACAAAAATTTTTAAAAGAATTTTTAATTAATTTTTTTAATGAATGTGCAGATTATTTAAGCTTTCCAACTTTATATTTAAGACTCAATTTTATTTTGAATTGGTTCAAGTTAAACCAATCAAAAAAATCGAAAAACTTTTCTGTCCACTATATATCACTATGGTTCTCCCATGAATTGTGAAGCACTATACACAAAAATCTCACATTTTTTTAATAAAAATGTTTTCAGAATAAGAATTTTGCAAACAAGAAATACCCTGTACGCTGTTAAACCACAAATCAATATAGAGGATTTGATTTTAGAGTGAGATTGATGAGAAAATATTTAGAATTTCCAAATAAACTTGAAGGTTCTATTTTTCCAAGTTCCCAGAATTCAATGGGACAGTCATGCCGACGGACATGACTATGTCGATTAGAATATGTATTATTAATGCGACCTAAAAATTAACGATTAATTTATGATGTTAAATATCTTTAAAAACTATACATTTAACTTAAAAACTGTGACTATACAAGAAGGTGCCAACCCCTCTTTAAAGGGTAGTATTCATTATTTTTTATTGAATAACAATAATTTGATTTTCTTAATATTTTAGCTAAAAACTTTTATACTCGATTGAAATATTTCATATATGTTCATATCGGACCACTAGAAGAATAATTGAAAGTAAAAACTTGAAATATTCAAATTTTAAGTTTTATTTTGATATTTTGTATACCAAAGTAATCCGAAAATCATTATAATATGTATATAATGGGTTAAATTACCTTAAGTTGGTATTATTATTGTTCAGTATATGTTGATTGTTCTTTAAGCACATTTGAAGATTTTAAAACTATTTCCAAAAAAAATAACTGTAAAAATAAACTTTATCTTATTTTAATCATTCAACTTTTATTTTGTATTTTTTACATATGAAAATTGTAAAATATTATTTTTAAAATAACTGTTGTATATTTCTTTATGTTATATTTAATTCAATTTTATTTTATTTTTAATTCAATTTAAATCTTTTTATAGCATTAAACATTTTTGTTTTATTTCTTTTTAATATTTGTGTAATCAGTACTTAATATTAAATTTAATACACAACTTAACAGTATTTTCACTAAAATATAATTTTATTTAATTTTTCCTTATTTTTTATTTTTTTTAGTTTATTTATTTATTTTTATTTTATTGTATTTTTTTTAAGTTTATTGTTCTATGTTAAGGAAACCAATTTCATATTCTTTCATTTGAATTTTTGTTTTACCGTTGCACGATCAAACAGCAGCACCAATTGAACCTAACACAACGAGACGAAAAGTGTTAATGAAAGTTTCCTGCATCGACAGGACATCCTGCAAGTGTCGTAAAAAAGCAACTCGAATGAATGAGCAAACTAATTAAAATCGAATCGTATGGCACACTACTACAAACAACAACAACAACTAAAAACTTGCGAAAGTCTCAAAAACGAAGACACGAAGCTGCGTGCGTTTTAAATATTTGCTTGGCAAAGGCTACTAAACGAGGACGACGAGACACAACCGTACGCAATGTGCAACAGAAGCGAACTGAATTTGCCTTAGTTTAGCGCGTACGAGTTGAGTTTATCTGCCGCGAAGTATGCAATGTTTGTTGATAAAAACGTATTTTTCGAATTTCGAAAATTCGATAACAGCTGCTGTGTGCACAGCATCATCATCAGCATCATCGTAATTGCTATCGTCATCATCATGCTTATGTTGTTGCATGCTGCCGCTTGTTGGCAAACGGCCAATTGTTGGCGCATGCGCCTAAAAGTAGGCAATATTGAATGAGCTATGAAAGATATCGTTTGTCGTTGATGTTGTTGTTGTTGTTGTTGTTGCTGCCGCTTTTAACGCTTTATGCTTTTTTTGTTGCTATCTTTATTGTCCTGCAATACATTTCGTTGCTGCTGCTGCTGCTGCGGCTTCCTTTTATGTTGTTGTTGTTTATTATTATTTTTTATTATTATTTTTTGTTGTTGTTGTTGCTGCCGCTGACATAAATTAAACGCATTTATTGAGTGTATTTTTTGGACAGAACTTACTTTCCATTGTGTATTTGTAGTTGTATCTTTTTCTGTGTGCGCTTGTCTTACTTCAACAGAAGCACTTTTATTTTTCTTTTTGTTTCTTCGCCATTATTACTCCTTGACTTTGTGCCGCAGGTTCATGTGAATCGTTTATTTACTTTATGATATACAATATATTTGCTGCTGTTGCGGGCTGTTTTATTTATTTTGCCGCCATTTTTTTATTGCTTTTGTTGTTGTTGCTTCTGCTATTTAACTAATGGTTTATTATAAAATTTTTAATTTAGTTCATCGTTTTTTTGTGCCAATTGTAGTCAGTTATATACTTTCCATTTTTTATTTGTATAAGTGTTGACCTACATTGATCTTTTGCACGCAAAATTGAGTCATTACAAATGGGTTAATCGTTTAATTTTGTGATAATTGCTGCATGAATGAATAATCGAAAATTATGAATGCTAGTGGTCCATTTTATACCCACACCTTCGCATGAACTTTTAGTTTGCGTCAAATGTTTTACTAATAAATAATGATGCAAAGTACCCTACCAACTTTATCATGCAGACCTTGCATTTTTTGAGTCTTAAAAATTTAAAAAATATCTATTGTTTTTGTCATAAGAGCGACAATCTGCGCTTAGGCTGTCCTAAAAAGTGACTACTTTTTTTTTCAAAAACTATTTATTTGATCATCAATATCTTTTATATACCTTTTAACAGCTTAAAAATAATTAATAAATAATAATTAATTAACAAGTAAGCAGAAGCTGTAGGGCCTTTGGCTTAAAAGTTAGCAATATCGTATTCAATTGGCAAGGAAGTGCGTATTATGATGAGGTAGACTTAGGCATAATGTGTTATAAAACGAAGCTGCAACGGCTTAGAAGGTATTTTGTGGATTATATGGAGCTGAGTTTAAGGTATTTCATTATAATATTAACATTATTCAGCATTGGGTGGACCAGATTGTCAATTGGATTTATGGTGAAGAAGTTTACTGTCCTAATTTTATGAAAGTGTGAGAGCCCTTCCACTGTTGTTAATATTCGAGAGACCAAGTCTTAATCAAATGACCTTAACGACTTCTCGTAAATTGTTTCGTATTATGTGTTTTCTAGTAGTTGTTTGTATTTGTGAAACTGGGAATTAGTTTTTGTTCATAAAGATTTTTTTAATAAATACATTTCATGATGCCCAAACTTTAAAGGTCGATTTTGCTGGATTGTCAGCTTTACTCGTTACCAGCAGTTGCGGCGTGTCCTGGCACCCAGAAAAATTGTATATTTGGGGCAAGTTGCACTAGCGATTATCTAGTAGCTGAATGAGGCTATGATTTAAAGTGAAAACTCTGAGTCAGAGACGATGGCAGTTGCCGATCTATTTTGATAATCTATTTCCAAGACATTGTCGATGGCGATTAATTCTGCAGAGTAAATGTAGGTGCAATTGATTAGTAATAATTTGTTCAAACAATTTACGATGTTTGTTAAAAAATGGTAACTTTATATTTTTGAAGTTTTGGGAACACTTGCAGGGGGCTAAGTCCGGAGAATACTGTGTCTGAGACATGATTTAGATATTATTTCGGACAAATAGTCACGAAGAAGTAACTATGTGTGAGCAGGTGCATTATCGTGATGAAAGTTCATTAACTGTTTAGCCACAAACCTGGGCGATTTCTTTATATTGGTTCACGCAAACAGAGCAAAACTTCAAGCAAGGTAATATTCTTTATTGACCATTTGCCCTTTTGGCAAGAACTTAGCACCTCGGCATTGTAATCGGAAAAAAACAGTCACATTTGAACTTCGCGTGCTTTTATCGACAAACTTCGCTGTCACAGGTTTCATGACTTTGGTCATTCAAAAAAATATTGTGGCATGACCCATTATACCGATATCCTTAGTAACTTCTCTAATGCTGATAATGACAATTCTCCATAACATTTTTATTCACTTCATCAGCATTTGCAACGGTTGTTGGGGCGTCCAAGACGGAGAGCGTCATTAACATCTTTTCGGCCTCCTATAAAGAGCTTCTACCAGTTATGACATTTTTTTTTTAATGTCACAGTCAACATTTGAAGTACGTTGGAGCATTTAATATTATTTTCACACAAAAAATTAGACAGATTTTTTGTCTATTCAACTCTTTCATCTGTCAAAAACAAACTAAAAATATTCAGTATGATTGATCCGATTTTAATAGGAATGATGATAGGCTAATAGGCCTTAAATCGTTCGAATTTGCGTATGAGGACACACACGTAATTGTTTTTCTTCATCTAACATATTAGCCTGGTGAGGGCGGTTCACTCTCTTGCCGTATGGATTTTATTCAACACAGATTGTCGCTATACAACATAATCCTTTCCCAGCTTTATGCAGATCACCACTACTGTATTAGGTAATTAATAATGTATTAAAATCATTTCTTGTTAATATGAGAGTTTTAGGTTTATCATAAAGGATTGAAGGATTACAGCTCTCATCAATTGAAAGCAATTGGTTATTATTTTTGGTTATATGTTGGTGGTACCGATCTCTATATTCCACGAGCTCGAAGATTTATTGTGATTGTTTTTATTGTTAAAGTTCTCCTATATATTCTTCAATCGGAAAACAATTAATCTGATTGTAGTTGTCAAACGTTTATTCGACCAATTTTAATTAGTCCGTAACCGATCAATTTACATACTTGCTGGAGAAGAAAGAAATTGTTTGCTCCTTTGACATCATTGTTTATTCATCGGAAGTTTTTAATGTTACAATTGCTGATCCCTCTCTCACTGAAAAATGGGCGAGGTAAGCATGCAGTATTAAACAATGGGGGGCCGGAAATACGCAAGTCCCAATAGACAACAAAACTAGTAATTGGAAAGACCGCCGAAGCTGTCTTAATCAAACTTTTCCGACAGAAAATAAAGGCGACAAGTAGAAACGTATCACCCGTTCCATGAGTGTGGCTGTCAAGGTGGTCATTGATTATACCAGACTTCTGCTACTGCAGAATCGAAGAGCTTTACAGTCTGGAGCAATGCAAGACTTTAGAGAGCGATATCGAGGGAAACAGAAAGAAACACATTTCCAGACGCAAGAAAAAGTACGAAGAAAGGTTTGAACTTGTAGATGAGAAGACATTATGCGATAAAAATGAACCTCGAAAGGATCAAGCTCCTGACCAAAAGTCATCTTTCTGCCAAAATGAAAACAGATGCACAGGAATCACTTAGACTTTGGAGAAGTCATTTCTCTAACTTACTTGGAGGCGATAAAGCAGAAGTCCCTGATAAAGAAGTGATACAAGAAACACAAGTAAATGATTATTTTTTTGCTACAGACATCAGACGAAAACTTGGTCGACTCTTAAGAAACTAAAAATGCGGATGGCTGTTAGCGAAGAATGTATGTCAAAAAATTTGAAACTTAGTATTCTTTCTCATATTTTGAAGCAAGGAGAAACCACTATTTGCACCAGTTTGCACAAGTGAATGTAAAATTCGGTCATGCGTACTGCGAGGAAAGATTCAGCCAATTACGGATGCACTTATGGGACAGTATCAGTATGTCTTCAGATCAAGACCAGTCGACTAAATATTAACACTACGACAAATCCAAGAGAAGACCCTTAAGTTTAACAAAGGCAAGCACCAATTGGTCGATTATGAAGACGCTTTCGACATGACGGTACGAAAGAATTTGTTTGATGCTTTGCTCTTGATATCTCAGAAAAGATTGTTCGTTCTTTGATTTTTAATTAAGACTATCTCACACGGCAAGCTATGTCAGGATAGGAAAGCACCTCTCTGAACCCTTTGATACCAAGATAGGTGTCAAGCAGGGTGATGTGTTGTAGTACGATTTTTCTTTCTGTTGATGGAATACATGCTTCTTGGGACATGCTGGCTAATAGATGCTACTTTATTCTCAGCAAGCAAATTAGAATAGTTTACTCTCACTCTAATGACTTAAGATCTAGAAGACGCTGATAGTCCCGGTTCTGCTCTATGATGTAGGAGCGTGGACCCTGTGAAACTCTGATGAAATGGCAAAGTCTTCGAAAGAAAGATTCTTCGCAACATTTCGGAACCTATTAAAGTTGGCGAACACTTTCGGTACTGTATGAGGTTAGCATAGTCCAGCATAAAGTTCTATTCGGGTAGACAACAATGCTCAGCATATATGGTTTACATGGGAACTCAAAACTAATTAGTGGAAGGCATAATAGAAAAAAACGTAGGACAGATCAGATATGGACTGATATATGCTTACTTGGCTTTTATAAAAAGCGACGTGTGTGCGCAAAGAATCATAGTAGTTGTTGGTACACCTTCCTAAGTGTGGCCATGATCGAAAATCAGTTGTAGGACAATGAAGTATTTATGATTCACCTAAAGATTGATACAATGGCATAACTTATGCGTTAAAATGTGATTTAAAATCCAAAAAATATGACATTAAATCGTTTGCCAAGCCAACAGAAATGTCAAAGGAATGTGCCAGTAAATATGCTAAAAGCCTTTAGATAACTCAGCAACCAAGGACGACTTGGAAGGGTAAACAAATATAACGGCTGCATTTGTAACGCAATTTTCTCTCTTTTCATTTGAAATTTCTTGAAATTGTCATTTAGTAGTTTTTTGTAATCCTTCTTTCAGTTAACATTTCCAAGAATATTTTTCTAATTTATTGCATTTCGTTTTTTTTCACAAAGAATCCTTGCTAGTGTGCACAGACATCAAAAGAAAAGAACAAATAAAAAAAGTACGTAGTGCAAACAGAAAAGGCGTTTCAAATGCATTTCTGCTGAGATAGAAACACATAAAAACCCACTCCTCGTGCAAAATGTTTCTACGCTTTCAAAATCCTATATGAATGCAGTATTTATACGAGCATGCATGCAAGTGCTTAAGGATAAACAAGTATTTTTTCTTTCAGTTTGGCATTTCTCAAAGGACTTGTTTATTGAAAGAACGGCATAATAAATGCAGTGTAGCCAAGAGGATGCAGCTGTGTGGATATTAGACGTAAAGTAAAATTGCAATTTAATTAAGTAATTGACATGAGTGACAGAGTATTTAAGCGCTTAACTGCTGGTCAATGGCTGCCAAATGGATGCCCAGTACAGTTCTTGCTGCTCTTCTTATATATAGAAGATTGTCTACTTTGCTGCTTTATATTTTATTTTATTTTATTTCGGTTTTTTCACTCTTATCAATTATTTAATCAAGGACATGAGCATAAAAACCAGCTTAAACATTAAATGCAGACACGCAAAAAATATTGTAGAAAATAAATGGAAAGCAAGCAAGCGCATCATAAATATATAGAAAGTCAACAACAACAACAACAACAACAACAAAAACCATACATAATAAGGACATGAAATAAAAATGTGTAGTAATATCGCCATTTTTGACCTTGCCACCATTGAGAATGTCAATTGAGTGTCAATGGAAATGAACTTAAGCCGTTGTGGGTTAAAATTATTGCTTAAGACTGATTATGCTGCTCAATTGATAAAAAATAATTGAAAATTTATGACTGCTGAACGCATCAAAGCGAAATTAATTGTAAACGTAGACATTTAAACTAAATAAAGTTTGTAAATTGTTTGCATAGCCTTGTGCTAGTTTTTGTTTTCATTTACACGTTTTATTTTATCAATTATTGCGCAATTAACCTAATTTCTGCATATTTAACACGCAATATTTGGCAAAAAATTGATTAATAGTGTCGATGACGCTGAATGTTGAAAATCTTTGTAAGTGACTGCGTTGGACATTTAATTGAGAAAAACAGAGAATAAAAAAGGAACCTGCCTTCTTAAAAAATATATTCATTAATGTTATGTCAGAATCAGGTTTTTAATATATCCTGCCACACCCACAACGCCATTTAACCAAAATCTAATAATTTTTATATATAAGTTGAAGCGCACAACTCTGCCGATAGAGAAATGACACCGGAACCACCACTAAACGATGGCACTATAGTAGAGCCATAGTAGAGACTATAACGAGGTCGATCCGGTTATAAAAAAGCTGAAAAAACAAAGCGACAGGCTCTGATGGGCTGCCAGCCGAGTTATTCAAGACAGGTGGCGAAGAGTAGCTTATTCAACCAAAATCTAATAGTTTTTATATAAGAGTTTCTTTACAATCTGTTTGGATGTAAAAGTTAAGTAGATTTTTTGTAAACGTCAAGCCCAACCAATGGTTTTTGTCAAAAAATTTGGTTCAAAGATTATACAAGAAGACCTTGTAGTCCGACTCAGTTATTGAAAACGTTGAAGGAAAACAACTGCAGATACTACCAACTCCGCATGCTTTTTTATAGAAAAACTCAAATTGGTTTTTTCTTCGAATAAACTGCTTTTAGTTTTTTAAAATTTTTTTCAATTGTTATACCCTGTACCCATATGCCAAGAAGATATATTCAGTTTGTGTAAATATATGTAATTGGAAGAAGGAGGCCACCAGAACTCATAAAATATAAATAATCTGTTTCAGCATCAAGATTCAAGTCGTTATAGACAAATCTGTCTGTCTGGCTGCCTTTATAATCAACGAGAGCTTGACTTTTAGAGATAAAGCATTCAAGTTTAAACACTTAGATTCTCCTATTCCATCTAAAGATAACTACACCACCTCCTCAAGTGTGGGCATGACATTGAAATTTTGTATAAAAAATTGTATATTGTTGTTGTTTAATTTTGATTGCAATGCCATATATAATCTATCTTACTTCAGTTCTTATAAAATATTCCATTAATGTCCAAAAAAATCTGCTAGAAGCGGTAGGCGCAGACAAAGTTGTATCCCTTCCTGTTTTCCCCAATGAAATATTGAACACGGAGTCAGATAGGAACATTACAGCGTGGTAGAAGGTATCTTGAATTCGAAAGTCGTGCTCTCTCGACTGCAGCGGTCTATCTTGTTTGATATACATATTTTGCTGACTGGGTCGGCATGTATTTTACTTTTAGATATGTAAAATGTCGGACCACTATCTTTTTGCAGCCAAAGCTAGATGTCGGCAAGCTGCTTTCTCTCCGTATTCTCAAGATATATGTAAGCAGTGGAAACATATCACCAGCTCCATGGATAGGGCTGCCAAGGATATCATTGGTTAAACAAAACCTGTGAAGAAATCTGGGTACGACGGGGAGTGTCGCAAGAACGCTTCCTATCAGCGAACTCTGCAATCGGGAGCAACGTGAGCTGTTAGAGAGCGATATCCAGAGAGAAGAAAGAAAGTCTAGAGTTTAAGGATGTTGAGATGTTATATGACAGAAATGAAGCTCGAAAATTTTATTCATTTTTCTAACCTACTTGGCGGCGAAGAAGCGCACCACTCCGCCGATAGAGAAATGACACTTGAACCACCAGTTAACGATGGCACTATTGAAGAGCCACCGAACTATAAGTTGGTTAGGAGTATGCACCAACTTTTATGCAAAATATGGTCCGATGAACGCATACCCAATGACTGGAATCTTAGTGTTCTCTGTCCTATCTGTGACCAAATATTCACAATAAGCCAAATCTTCGAAAAGACCCGTGCATTTAACAAAGTCACACACCACCTGTTTGTCGACTATAAAGCTGCTTTCGATATACCGATACGATCGATGTTTTTTGACTGACAAAGATCGTTCGTCTTTGCGTGATGACGCTATCACACACACAAAACGTTGTCAGGGTGATGAAAAACCTCTCCAACCTCTTTGATACCAAGAGAGGTTTCAGGCAGGGTAATGCGCTGTCGTGCGATTTATTCAATCGCCACTGCCCGTAAGTACAGTATATGCCGGACTCGATCTTCAAAGAGAAAGTGATGCTACTCCCGGAAGACATTAAAACCATGGCAGGTAGGAATGGTAAGTCAGCAAGGCTTTCTCAGAGATTGAAAAACAGTCTCGACTCATGGGTCTAGTGGTGAATGACGACAAAACGAAGTACTTATTGCCTTCTAGCACGCCGACTTCGCGTCGTGGACGGAAAACTTCGTCTATCTTGGACGTCAGCCTGAAGATCAGGCGAAGAATTACCCTTCAAACAGATGCTATTTTGGGCTGAGCAAGCGAATTAGAAGAAAAGCCCTCTCTCGAAAGACGAAAATCAAGATATATAAGATTCTTATACTCCCGGTCCTACTGTATGGCGCAGAGGCATGGGTCGTGATTGAGTCAGATGAAACGGTGTTGAAAGTGTTTGAGAGGAAAATTCTTCAATGGATGTTTGGTCCTATTAGAGTCGGCGACGAGTAATGTACCGTATGAACCGCGAGCTGTACGCGCTATTCGTAGCGCATAAAATTTCAGCGACTGCACTGTGCTGGTCACCTCATTCGAATGGATGAGAAAGCTCCAGCCAGCATGGTTTACATGGGGGGCCCAAACGCAATAGAGAACGATGGGCCACGCGTTGGAATGACCAGGTATGGAGAGATCGATCCGTATTTGGCATTCATAACAACTGGCGCAAGCGCGCACAAGATTATAGAAGCTGGCGCGTCTTTCTTAGGCCATGACCAAACGACGGTTGAAGGCCATTGAAAAAAAATGTATGTAAAATTTAAATGCTCGTTTGTCCAAAATTTGAACATCTCCAAAAATTAAATCAAATGTTGGAAATTTATTTTCATCTGATCGCTTTCAAACTCATATTTTATACTTATTATCACAGAAGCTTATTAAAAATTTTGGTTGTGGGACAGATAAGTATAATTTCCGAAGTAGATATCTACCTAGAATTGGTCAAAATTTAAATTTTTGTACATGGAAATTGTCTAGTCGTCATATTTTTGAGGGCAGGCCTCAACAAATTTTAATTTTTTTCACGTAGTACTTCTTCAAAATTAACTATCCATTAGGGCATAGCAACTTGTGTCACACCTCAAATATCTTCAAATTCTGAGCTCGTACTCGAATTCTAGAAATTTGCATTGGAAATGACCCTCATTTACACAACAACAGTCAGAAAAGCATAATTTCCAGATCTGCGTAGTTATACACTTTAGATTATAGAGCAATACTTCAAGTCAAAATTAATTATATTAATAGGACATGCTGAATGACTCGATTTAAATTACCAGAACTTTATTGCAACAACTTTGAATTATATTGGATCTGAAGAGCAATAGACACACGTGTTTCAACCGAACCATAATAATGTAACTCCGCTCTATTTGAATTTTGAACCAATTGAAGAGGAATGTTGTCTCTTTTGTAGACGCCGTTGTTGTCATTGCTTTTGTTGTACATAGTTGGTGCATGGAGCTGATGAGCAGGGTTCTTTGCAGGCGTCTAACCGGCCGCGAGCCAACCAGCTTTCGCACATGCATGGAAAAGAACCAAGAACATCCTGTAATGAGCCGCATGGCTCGGTTCTGTAGCCTTCTATTCTGATTAAGGCCCAAGTGATAACCGTAGCTGGCTGTTCCAAGGGGGTGCCGTGCATTTTCACAATTGGGGTCTTATGTCGACGGAGGGTGAATCAGCCGTTAATGCTTTTCCTGTCGTTAAGCTTCACGTTTCAAGTCTGTACGATATCTGCAGCCCACCTGTAGTTGAGGCGAGGAGCAGAAATGTGTCTGGAGCTTCAATCGTAGTTGTACCATGATCAGGTTTGTCTTCGGCATATATAATGAAGAGAAAAGGCCAATGGACGCTTTTGGTACTCCTGCGATTGCTGGGTGAGAGAAGGACTATCTTGCCCTGACTTTGACTCATAATAAGCGAGCTTCAGAAGCAAGTCGAATAGGGTATCGTCTATTTCTAGTTTTCCTAGGCAGAAGTTAGCATTCTCCAGCATATTGCCGAACATCTGCGTGCGTTGCTGGATTAGCTCAGACTTGAGACGGTTGGCTGCACGATACCATCATGCCCTGTATTATGGGTGTTGCGTCCGTACAAAAGTCCTTCGAAGTCAACGTTTTTCTACGTTTTTTAAATTAAACATTGAATTAATTGTGTTAGAGGATAATAATGGATTTATAATGATACTACTTGGCTAACCATTCACTGTCATTCAAATAAAAAGTGTATGCAAAATTTTAGCTGAATTGGTTTGGAATAATTGTTTTAAGATTCAGTTCCAAGATTAAAAAAAAAATATTCCTTGAATTTAAACAAAGTGTGTCCTAAAGCCAAAATATGAACTATAATGGTAATGGGAATACTTTTTCCCTAATTTTGAACCATATTCCTAAAAAGAATGATTGATTCTATTGAAGGTTTATAATATAAGGAATCGATCAGACGATCTTGTACAACAATTAAAACAAATTTGCGGTTTTGTTTAAATTTTGACAGTGAGACAAATTTGACCAAGCCATTCCTTAACGATGTTTCAGGTCTCCGTCCTGTTGAAAATTGTCTTTCGGGCAAACACTTTCGTTTCCAAAGTCTGGTAAATTAGACTCCAAAATATTCAGATATAGCTCAATTCTCATGATTTCATCAATTTTGTTCAATGGGCCGACGTGCCACCAAGTGAAGCAGCCGAACACCATCGACCTACCACCACTGTGCTTTAATGTTTCAAACACTTGGTGCTTTTGCAACTTTTGATGTGCGATGTGCTACTAATATTCCTAACCGTTGGACTTGTATTTTTTTTATTTTGATTTTGTCTGCCCAACTTACCGTACTTCAGTCCACTATGCTTCAATTTTTGTGTTCCTTGCAAAAATGATTTTCACATAAACAGTAGGTAAAAAATTGTTTCAGTTGTAGGACATTTTCTCCTCTCTCTACCTCTATGTTGTTAATTTTTTAAGAAAATTAAGCCATAAGATGCCTAAATGCCTTGCCCTATAATTTAGGCGCTAACTTCCTTGACTGATAATTCTTATTGTATTTTTCATGCAGTCGTTAATATCATGTCGTTTACTGTTTACTTTCAATGTAAATTTGCACTGTTTTAAGTGAAGAATCAAAGATTAAATGTTAAACTGTTGAAAGAAAGCTTAAAAATAAGTTAAAATTTGTTAATTGTATCGCAAATTTATAAAACGTTTGAACTTAATAATTTCAAATAACGGAAAGTTGTGCTGTAACTACCAGCAGTTTGCTATTTAAAATTCAATGAATTTCGTAGCTTTCAGCTTTGTATTTTCAAAAAAATGCATGCGTGTGAGCGAGATAAATATAGTGTGGCATTTTTAATGCGCTGACGACACAATAGTTATGTGCAGAACCAAATAAAAATATAAATTCATTTACTGGAAGCACAACATTTAAATACATATCATGTTAAATACGAAAATCTAATTTTTTGGTTGAAATTAATTCAAATATAAGTTGCCAATTTGCGTATGATTACAACATTTTAAAGAAATATTATTATACCAATGAGTACCAAAATACTCACACAGCACTAAATCGAAAATATCGTTTGTGCGCATGTATTGTGCGCTCTCTAAGTGCGAATGAGATGTTTGTTGCATGAACAGCTGTTCAAGTGTTAGTGTTATAAGCCAAAAAATGTCGAAAACCGGCGAGAAAATTGTAAGTAATATTGAATGTATTAATAATTGCATAAAATCGTTATTAATATTTAATGCAGCATACAAATATACACATATTGTGTATGAAATGTATGCCGAAAACTGTTTATTTGCAATGATAGAGCAACTTAAAGGCCGGCAAATTTTTACATTGTGCAAATTGCTTTGTTTTTGTCTGTTTTTCTTATTAAATAAATGTTAATTGAAATTATTAGACGCTGTTGCATGAAAAATATATCAACTAATAGACAATTGAAGTATATAATATGAGAATAAGTAGCATGTAGTGGCGCAAAGTTTTTAGCGTCGCCGGCAAATGAAGACGTCGCCGCAGTTCAGTGCAATGACTTGTAGATTTTGAATGTTGCGCTGCGACGCAGTGGCTTTTTTGTTGTTGCGCTGTAGCCAACTTTGACGTTGTTGTATTTTTTCATAAAATACGTCGTCAACTGCTTTGTAGCTGAAATGTGCAATGAAATGATGCCGGCGGTGTGTGGGTGTTGTACACGTCAGCGCCATGATGCAAAACACCAACCTGCAAGAGCAGCAGCAGGAAGACACACGCTACCGTCACAGCCGCCTCCTGCCTTGTCAAATTTTTCTACTAAAATGCACTTGCACTTGGCATGCTTTTTACCGAATGTCTTAATTTGTTGCAATGTAATTTGTTTAATTGCCAAAAAACAATTGAATCAAAACAAATTCGTCAAAATGTTCTTGAAAGAAAATCGCTCAGTTATTTGCTCGCATCCATGCAGGCAAGAACTATACTTAATATTAGGCCTTTTCGGGCATTAAAGTAGCTTTAAAGCTACGCAAAAAAATACAAAACCAACATCTACGCAGAACTCTGCGAGTCCGTGAAGAAGTCCAAGTAAATCGACGACATGGCATCCGCAACCGTAGCCATTGTGCTTGAGAATTTCGTTTATAAGAAGCGCAATTTTGCCTTTGCTTATGCGCGGCACCGTTTGCTCTTGTTATGCAAACAATCGGTAAGCGGCGTAATTAATAGATAGACTGATCGAACGCTTAGGAATCTTAAATGCCAAGGTCAACTGTTTGGTACTATAATTATTGTTTTTTAATGTATTCGTTTTGTTTCCCTTCCATCCAGCTCGTACGCATACAATCGCCTGAAGGCATCAAGCGCATCGAAATCTCGCCAAAATCCAACTTCAAACAACTCTATGACAGCGTGCAGGAGGCGTTGAAAGTCGATGGCTTTGGGCTCTTCAAAGATCGCAGTTATGCAACAGAGGTGCGTACACAGGGCATATAATTAAATTATACTTATTATTAATTAAATTAATTTTCCATATACAGCTACATTCGAGTGCTTCGAAGCTTATTGGCAGTCAGCTCAAACATGGTGACATGTTGTACCTAAAGCAGATGGCGGGTACCTCGGCAAGAGTAAGTGGCAAAATGCGCTATAAAACTTATTAAAATTTCTAATAAGAAAATGTTTTAATATTAATCTATTTAGCGCTCCAGTACCACTGTAATTGAAAACTTCCAAGTAAAGCCGCTCGCTTCTACAAGCGCAAATGATGCAAACAAAGCACGTCCAACCTTACAGGTAATAGAGGATGATGTTGATCTACAACTGGCAAAACAGGATGGTTCTATTAAGCGTGAGCGCGATAGCAAACTGTAAGTATTTTTTGTAGTTACAGACTGCAGTTTTTTGTCATTAGCTTTTGCTTTGTATACTTTTTTTTATTTTAACTTCACCCTTGTTTTTTCGCTTATTTATAGTTGCCATCACAATGATAATGGACGCTGTGTGCACTGCTCGCCATTGGCACCCTACGATGAATCATATTTGCGCGAACAAAATATCAAACATTTGTCCTTTCACTCGTACATACGCAAGCAGACATCTGGCATGGATCACGGCAAATATTTTGTCTTCGATGATATCAATTGTCGCATTAAGTCCGGTTGTCGTGAGCATCCGCCATGGCCGAAGGGTATTTGCTCTAAGTGTCAACCATCGGCTATAACATTAAATCGTCAGACTTATCGTCATATTGATAATGTTATGTTTGAGAATACAACAATTGTAGAGCGTTTCCTTAACTATTGGCGCACCACCGGACATCAGCGTATGGGCTATCTTTATGGCAAATATGAGCTACACACAGATGTACCGCTGGGTATACGCGCTACAGTTGCAGCAATCTATGAACCGCCACAGGAATCGACTAGAGATTCGATTAAGTTGCTTGTAGATGAGAGCGCCGATGAGATAGATGCCGTAGCAAATTCTTTGGGCTTGAAGAAGGTATTTAACATTGATACGTTATTTACAAAAAATTTCTTGTCTAATTGTTTTATCTCTATAAACAGATTGGTTGGATATTCACTGATCTCATTACCGAGGATGCCACTGCTGGCACTGTTAAGCAATTGCGTGGCATCGAAACACATTTTCTCACTGCACAAGAGTGTATTACGGCCGGCGAACTGCAGAACCGTCATCCGAATCCATGCAAATTTTCTTCGAATGGTGTGTTTGGCTCAAAATTTGTTACGATTTGTGTGACTGGCGATAAGACCAAACAAGTACACATGGAGGGTTATGCTGTATCGGCTCAATGCATGGCAATGGTGCGTGACAATTGCTTGATACCAACAAAGGATGCACAAGAACTTGGTTATGTGCGTGAATCTACAGATAAACAATATGTTCCAGATGTATTTTATAAGGTGAGTACGAAAATATGAAACATAATATTTCCTAAGATATAACGAATATATTTTTATGCATACATACCTCTCTCGCAAAGTATAAACTGTAGCCATATGTTAAAATGAAATATTTACTGTATGAAATTGTACTTACATATGCTATATCCAGAAAGAGTTTTGAAGTATCGAGAAAAGCATCAAAATTTCAGTTAATATATGAACGGAAATCATTTTGTCGTGATCATGTCTCAGACTAAGATGTTTTGATAATTTTACACTCTATTCTTTCGCGTAAAGCGTATAAATTTACAATGTCTCTCCTACTATAAAGAATGGCGCTCATATAATCCTACCTCTCCATTTTTAATTTTTTTCATAATATTTTTAATTTTTGTTATTGTTTTGTCATTTTGCCCAAGTTCGCAGCATCATCACCGTATGGCGCTTCCAGTCACCTTGCTTGATATTTTAATTTTTTTATATTTTGCCACACCTCTGCACAATTTTCTCTTCAAGATTTCATCATTCTTACTTGACATATTTAAAAGCTGGCAAAGATTTTTGTAATTGTGTTTCGGCAATGATGCTCTAAAAGTGGCACAAGCGCTTTACACTTGGTAGTGTGTCCTTTGAAGATGTTGAACGAGATAGTGCCAGACAATTGACATCGAAATCTAATGACAACATCCATACAGTACATTATTCCATTTAGGTCCAAATCAGACTACTAAAACGGATAGCCGCTATACAAATCTGTACCACCTGTCTGTTTGGTTTTTTTGTACACAAACAATGTGGTGTTTCCTGTTTGTTCAGCTAGAAACGAAAATTTTTTTTTTAGTTTGCGACAAAATTTTAAAATAAACTTGTAAAATTCCGGAGCAGTCCTAGTCGAATGCAAAAAACACGAAGTCTCTATCTATTACCGTTTCCGAGATCCTTTTGTTCATACGGACGGACCGACAGACGGACATGTATATATCAACTCCTCTATCACTCCTGACCATAATAGGGGTAACTTTGGGGGGTCTCCGACTATTATTTCTACCTGTTACATACATTTGCACAAAACCAATAGGCTCTTGTACCTTCGGTACAGGGCCTAAATATATACAAGGGTCCAAATCGAAAGAGGTACCCGTACAAATTTAATGTTCGATCTGTCCGTTATCCGGGTATATATATATGTAAACATAGGTTTACAAAGCCCAATATAGATATATGACACTCAGATTTGGTCAATATCTGACCTGAACACTCTGCAAAGATTCCAAGCTTTTATGTACTTTTTCTAATGCGCCGTGTTGTATCAATATCAAAATTATGTCAATGTGATCGTGCTGAGATCCGATGCTTCTTTTGTATATTCATTGTTGGAAATTTTTTTTTTTTTGAGGTAGCTGGTTACAAGCCCAGCGCACCTACCTCTTAATTAGGGGGAAAGGGCCGCCTTCTCACAATTTGCTCACCTATGAACGGCTGTTCAGAGGTTACCCGGGGGATACGTGTTCTAGCGAACGTTTGTGAGCTGCTTGGGTCGTTTGTAAAAGAATCGTTATTGGCCATTCCTAATTGAATGACAGTCGATATCTTTTCTTACTAATGTGAACTTTAGCAAACGACCCCATCCCCCATCCACACCTTCTATGCGATGGAGCTTAATCTCTCAGACGAACTTTAGTTTGCGCAGAATCAGTAAAGGTGATGGCTCGCCCCCATATAAATGTTAAATAAATTTCTTCATATCTTTGCATTCATTTAAGGTACAGGGATGAAATTTTGTTATATAGAGTCTTTTAAACAAATCCTTATTAAATATTTTATAAAGGTTCAAATCGGACCAATAAAAAAAATTTTTAATAACCTCTTTGTAAGAGTAGTACCCATAAAAACCCACCTCTCATTTCTGAGTTTTTGTATGAAAAAGTTTTTGTTTTGCTTGGTATATTAGCTAAAAATTCTTGGAAACTCCTGACGCTGTTGATGAAATCGTACCTATCAGACTTCTTTGGCCTATGTATTAATACTTCGGTTCCACCGAATTTTACACTATACCCTGTTACTATATAAACTATAGAATGGAATAAACAGAACATATTGTTTTTTTTTTACATTTTATTGAAATTCAATTACATCAACACATATACATTTAGTCATTTATGGATATATATGCATACATAGTATATTGTTATTTTGGATTACTGAATTTGATATCTTTTTTCTTGTTTCAACTTTTCAACATCGATAATTTCCATCATTGCTTTAGCAATTCTTCAATTCTCTGCTTTCTGCTTAAATACATTTATTATGGATTTGTCAATATGGAAACTCATTAAATATTTTGTATTTGGATTGGTTTATCTTTTGTTTGGATAGTTTGGAATGTGTTTTAGTTTTATATCCTTCACACAATGATTTAAAAGGGTATTTCAAGTTTTTCAGATACTTTAAGTAGTTTCTATGAATCCACAGTGTATATATTCTTGATCAGCTCGACAATAGGAGTCGATCTATACATGTTCGTCTGTCTGTATGTCCGTCTTTGTGCATATTTGTGTCCTTTTGTGCTGTATACTTGTTTAAGATAATGCACTAAATTGAATTTTGATGTTTATATTTTTAAACAAATAAATGCGGTATAGAAGCCTATTTTGGTGCCTAATCCATAGCGTATTCGTGTCTATATGCACCGCCCACTTATAGGTATTGTACCCATATTTACCCAACGCCAATTTTTGGATATTTTTATATAATAAATATTTAGTATAGGTATTAATAACTGCAGTGGAATATGAAATAGTGTTCCACATTTAGCAAAAGCACCTCGCAGTTTTACATTTTTGTACTTATTACAATTATTGAAGCTTTTTATTATGATTGTAATGCTGCCCATATATGTATATCTAAGTCTATATATCACCCTCATCCCATACTTCCCATACCTTCCATATATATCGCTTTCAGCGATAGCTTCCCACAAACACACCACTTACAGTTTTTTGGTCTCACAATATACACTTTTTTTTTATTCCTAACTTGTGTGAAGGATATTAAAGCTTCGTTTCTAACGAAGTTAATGTTTTTTTTCTTCTTTAATTACTTCGTTTGCTTACAATAAACTATTTCTTTTTTAATGTTTAGGATTTCATTTACATTGATTAACATTTAATATTCAAAAAACTTGTTTGACTTTGAGTGCCTCTCATACAATATTCACATTCTTTTGTCATTATATGTCCATGTCCTGTATGTAGAATTTCTCTAAAATCTGTCTAATCTACGTGCTTTGTCACTTATTATGTTTGCTTTGTACCAATATATCTGCGCTCCGGGATTGTCCTCAAAAATCGTTTGGTTTTCATTTAAATCCACAATTTATTTTTAATGAAATATTTTTACTTTTAATTGGTTTTTTTTTTTGTGTGTTGGATAATTCAATATTTTTTTGGTTAAACATTTTATTTGACATACATTTACAACATACAAATATAAAAAACACATTTAAAGCGCTGTTGAGAAAGAAAGCGAATATTTGTGGTTAATTTTTGAAGAAGAATTGATTTTTGAGCTTTATAAATTAAATGCAGAAATTAATAAATAAATATATAAGCGCTAATCACACAAACTGTTCCATCATCGACACATCACAAGCCTTTTTTTTTAATATATTTTATTTGAAAATATACTTCGTTCTCATGCGTCTTTCTTGTATTAGATTTGCCTTTTTCAAATTAGGTTGTACTACTGTTTTCTATAATTTTGTGGGTTTGAATACTAATTTTTTAATTGCGAGTTGAAATTGTATTACTATTTGTTTTAGTGGCTGGGTTTTGGTTGACGCAGATTTTTGCTGTTTGCTTTGCTTTAATAATTTAATAACTTTTAATTTTGAATAGATTTAATTTTTATAATATTTATTTCGTTAAAAATAAATTATAAAATTCCCATTTTTATACGCCAAAAGTTCACTAACTAAATGCATTTTCCCCAAAAATAGTACTTCACACGGAAACGTTTTTGAAAAATTGTGCATTGTATTTTTTTTTATATTTTAAATATAAAAAAAATACACTGCACAAAATTGAAATCGTTTTTTTTTTTTCTTCATATACATTTCTTGACTAAACTAATTGCTCATGCCGTTGCCTAACATCGTTTTCTCTAAATAACATTCCTTAATTAAAAACTAAGCCGCCGTTTATTTTTGTCATCTAAAATATAATATATATATATATATATATGCACTTTTCGAGTGTTTATCAAATGAACTAAATTTACGAAAGTCTTTTCTCTACGTAACATTGTTTTATTTTTTAATTTAAATATATATATTTTTGAATAAAATTGTATATAGACGTCGAGTAATAATTTCGATTATTTTTTTAAATATTAAATTTTCGTGAAACGCAAAAAAAATTTCGAAATTTTTGCGTATTTAATACTAAACGATTGTTTTGTGAAAAAGAACGTATATACTAGATAGATAGATAGATAGATCGATAGTTACTTGTTACTTTAAGTAATTAATAGTTTGTATATAGTAAAAACGAATTTCTTTCAAATGAGACACATTTTTCATCATCTTCATCATAGCAAGAATAATTCATAATTAATTTTCGCTCAATATTGTTATACTTAATATTTACTTTTACACATATCTACGTTTTGCATTTTCTGCTTTTGCTAATTTTACACATGAATAAATTTTAATTTATGTATTTTTCAATTTAACTGGAAATTTTAAATATATTTTGTTATATTTTGCTTTTTGTTCTCTGACACATTTAAGAAAAATTGTTTGTATTCATTTGGTTATTTATTTTTGTTTGTGCACTTACAAGCTAAAACAACAATTGAATTTACAAAATTTGAATTCAATTGTTGCAATTTTTATCTTCAATTTTATCTCCATTTATATCTCCAATTATTCTCATCATATCATCTCATCATATTAAATTTAAATCAAATCGTGCTTTTATGAGTTTTAAATCTTATTATTTGACACAATAAACATTTTTATTATAATGTAACTCTTCATAACTAAAAATAAAAACTATATCAATTTGATCTATGCTGGTCAAAGCATAATACGTATGTATATCCTCGAATAAATTTTTTTTTAAATCAATATATAAGATTTTCAGATCAATGTGCCTTTTATGCATTTCAATATACAAAATTGTTATGAACATTGGTGCATTTTGATATTAAAAATACAAATTTACACGTTTTGTTAAATATTGCAATCAAATACCGTTAAACGTATATTAAATTAGCACTTCCATATTTTACGATATTTCTTTGACCACTATTAATTATAGGAACTTCTCAATCACAGTGAAATTTTAATTATTACTGTTTTTGAAGTCTCTGATTCAGAATATTGAGATTGCTTTCTAAACAAAAAAATGGACGATTAATATTGTAGAATTTTTTTGGCTAATCAGTCCAAACTGGGTTTTTTGTAGTTCTAGGATATGAGCCCAACGATTCTAATATCAATAAAATCGGATCACCCATTTAAAATTTTAAGTTTTTTTTTTTAATTAATTATGAGGAATCACTGAAAGTATTTGTTTAAATCTATTAGAAAATTTTAAAACTTTGTTACGGGGTCGTAGTACTATTAGAACAAAGAATCTTTTTGGCTAATTTTGGCGGAAAAATCTTGAAAATGCATTGTTTTCTAGTTTCAAATTGTTAAATCACTAGAAATAATATGAATTTTTGTCTATTGTACTTTTCTGTGAAAATTCTATGAGCTTGAGAAACGTGATATGTCGTTTAAAACGCATTCTTGTTTCACGTTACACAATTACTAAAAAAGTTAAAGATAAAAATATATTTTAAAAATATGTTTTGTGCCATTACCCGAAAAATGAGATCAAAATTTCGTGTATTTCGTATATAAATATTAAAAATAAAAATTGATTTTAAATGTCTTTTGATCCAAGAAATGTATGTATTTCCAACCTTGGCATATATGTATATAATTTATGTCCCAATATCTTTTATTTGTTATATTATATTTTTTTTTTTTTTTAATAAAAATCTGAATTATTTTTTTGATTTTTTAATAAAAATTTAAATTTATTTTTTTTAGATAAAAACTAATATTTCCTCCTTTTTTTATTAAAAAGTAATATTATAACGAATGTCAATATTTATTAAATTTAAAAACTATATTTAAATTTTTATTAAAAAAAAAAAAATCATTTCAATTTTTATAAAAAAAAGTATAACTTATTTTTGGTTTATATTTATGATATAAAAATGTAATTCAAATATAATTTTTTAAATTATATCAAAAAATAAATATATAAATTTTATATCATAAATTTAAACTAATAATTTTTTTTTTTTATTTTAAAAATTATGATTTTTTTTTATAATTTTTTTATTATTAAATTTTTTTTTTTATATTTGATTTTGTAATAAAATTTAAAATTTAATTTTTATAAACAAATCTTGTTTATAAAAAAAAAATAAATACAAATTATTTTTATTTATTATTAGGATATAAAAATTTAATTTTATTATTTTAAATTATATGCATAAAAAAAAAATTATATTACTTTTATATCATAAATTTAAACTAATATATTTTTGGTACAAAAGTTTAAATTAAAATTTTTCTTTTTTGTCAAACTAATCCTTTTTCGTTTATTATTATGATTTATTCAATTAATTTTTTTTTCTTTTAATATAAATAAAAAATCAATAAATTTCATAATCATATCAATTTATATCATAAATAAAAATTAAAAACAATTTTTTAAATTAAAATTTTAATTAAAAATTTATTTTTTTTTTTATTAAATTAAAATTCAATTTATATTATTTAACTTTTTTTTTTTAAATCAAAAAATAATAGTTACTTATATTTATGAAAAAAAAAATCAATTAATATTATTTATGCCATAATGTTAATATTTTAAATTATAGTCGTTACGTGTCCTGGTTTCAATAAAGAAATGCTATCCCTATACCAATTCTTGTAGGTCAAGTAAATATCGTAAAATATTGAAGTATATTTATATAGTTTACGTTTAAACCGGTTTTTTATTTTTCAATATGTGCGAATAATTTGCTATTAAAAAGATAATTGAACACCAAGTTAAACATAAAAAATAGTAGCTATGCAAATTTTTATTATGCGAAAAATGCTTAGTGTGTCAATTAATAGTGTTCTAGACTCGTTTCCCTGCTTACGTTTTTTTTTTCCAAAACTTGTTTAGTTTTTCTTTCTGTTTTTTTTTCCCCTTTTTATAGCTGCTATTCATTGCCTTTTCTTTTATAAAACTTCAATTTTTCTAATAGTTTTTGGTTTTAGAAAAATATATATATATATATCTTCTTTTTGCTTTAAATTTGCAAATATTTTACCAATTGTACAAGACATTTTCTTTATAAATCTTGCCTGCCAAGTTTTCACGCATTTTTTTACTTTGAATTATTAAATTTATTTTTTAAATTTTAGTTTATACTTTGTTCTTTATTTTAATTGTAAAGACAAAGTATTTTCAAAAATATACTGCTTTAATTAATTTTTTTTATATATTTGTTTTTTTTTTTTTTGCTTTATAGCATTTACTTTTAATGAGCTGCATCTATATAAATTGTATATGGATCGGTTTTGATATTATTGTATTTAATTTTCTTGTTAGACAGCACAGTTAAAATTGATATTTTCATGCAGAAAAAAAGTGTTGTTGTGCTGTACGAACTCGTTTTACACTTTTATTGTTTGTCAATAATTTTTCTTTAAACCATATTTTTTTATGTGTTTTTTTAGTTAATTGTTTGTTAATTTTTTTTTTTTTTGCATATGTGCAATACACAAAAAACATTTAAAGCATTTTAATTTTTAATAATTTTTGCAACTACATAAAGATAATTTTTTTTTTTAATAATTTTTAATTATAGGCTTTTTTATATATTGTTAAAATTCGATATGGTTTTTTTTTAGCAAGCAGTAATACCACATAAATTTATTTAATTGTTTTTTTTTTTTTGTGTTTGTTTTGCTTTGAATTTAAGTGTGTAATTTTTTTTTATTTTAGTTTTAAGTTTCAATTGCCAAATTAAATCATTTAATTGCAAATTTGTCTTCAATTTTTTTTTTTTGCTTGCAATTGTAAACTTTGTGACAAGTTTTTATTATTATTTTTATTTTTTTAATTATTCTAATCAAAAGTTTTAATTTGAATGAGTCTTTAAGTTGAGCCCGTCACTTAAAGTCATTACTTAACAAAACTTTCTTTCGTATTGTTTTTAATATAGTTTTTTTGTTTTGTTTTTAAACATTTAGCTTAGTTTACAGGTACACATGTAGCGCATTCGCACAAATGTTTATGCTTTTTTTTTTAAAGATAGTTTCTTAATTTTTTAAAGAGTTTTAATTTTTTTTTCCAATACATTTAACTACTTGATTTGTAATTCGGTGATTTTTCAGTTGCTCTGATTTAAATTCAATTACTACATTTAGATCATCTTCACATTAAAGCTACACATTTAATTTTGTTAAATTTTTATATATAATGTTTCACTACATTTTGTTGTGTCTATAAATGTTAATGTTCCACAAAAATGGTTTCGAAAAAGTTTTTGTTTTTCGTTAAATATATAATTTTTAGTTGACTACTCCATGAGCAGATATTCCCTAGTTAATGTTGGTTTTTTTTCACTGTTGTGTGATCATTAAATGTTTTTAATTTTTGTATTTTTTTTTTTTAGTTTGCAAATTTTTAAAAGTGTATTTTGTATACCAATTTTTTTAAGCCATCTCTACTAATAAAACTCACTGTCTCTACTGAAGCCTACATAATTGTTCCATTCGTTATGAATTAGTTTGTCAGTTGTTCCCCAAAAATATTATCTATTATGTGTTTTTCTTTTTGATATTTTAGGTTGTTCTATTTTCTTGAAGTATTTTTTTTTATATAATAGTAGAAGTCTTTGTTTTGACTACAGGAAACCCATGTGTATATGTTTATATGTATTTTGATATTTTAAATAAAGTTCGGTTTTATATTTTTTTTAAGATTAGTTTTAGCCAAGTTCTCTAAAATATAAAGTTGCAAACGGTGCCAGTTATTTGATGCGTTTAACATATTATATTGAAAATAGTTTGAAATATCTAGAAATCATAGATGCTTACCAAATAGCTAACACAGTTTGCACCTAACTTAAAACAATATTTGTAGTATGACTTCTCGTATAGGTTTTTTCGCTATAAGAGCGAAAATTCATTTCTAAACACCTACACCTACAACACTTACACAGCATAAACGTGCACAAGTTGTGTGCACAAAAGAGTTGTGCGCGTATAACCTTGCTTTTTATTTATTAAACATTTTTTCCTACATTTTCGTGGGATATTTCAATATTTTTACATTATTTAGCTTAAAAAAATCGGGCATTCATTTCAAATTAAATAATTTAATAAGAACTACTTGCTACATAAGCCAAAGAGTAGTTGACATAGTAGTTTGCAAAAAATGAAAACTTTTTAAATAATATGCTTCTGCTGTTATATATTTGGCATATTTTAAAGCCTCCATCACTACCAAACTGCACTCCTCTCTCTCTCCTCTAACAATAACGTCCACAATTTGATATAATTACATTGCTCTTCGGTTTGCCTGCGTTATCGCCGGTCTTTGCCACCCGCTCGACCAATTCGATGCCCTCAATAATGCAACCGAATATACCCGTAAAGCCACGCATTTCGCGTAATATAATACGAAATTGTGAGCCTACGGAACCCATGTTGTCATGTCGCTTCTGTGTACGACGCATGCCAACGCTACCGCGTACGGCCAACATTTTTGTCTCATCTGGTATGAAGTGTCCATTATCATAGACAGCATGTCCGCCACGTCCGTTATTTAGCTCAAAATCACCTGTTATAATGCTCTCATTCTCCCAGCACTGAAAGATCTGACAACCCTTGTAGCCAAAGCCTAATTCATTTGTGACAAGCGCATTAAAATTCTTGGCCATTTTCGGTGCAACATCATTGTGCACTTCGATGATAAAACGACCCGCGGCCATGCCATTCATTTCGAGATTGAAATAATATAATGGATAGATGTGCATGCTCGGATTGAGCAACATGGCAGCAGTCGGTGTGCTTGGCATTGCCAATGTTGGCAGCCTAGGCTGTAAAAGTTGCTGGCGTAAATGTTGCTTGTTACTTGAGTGTTGCTGCTGTCGTTGTTGATTCAGATGTGCATGTTGCAAGCTTAGCAAACCTAAATCCAAGCTAGCGCTGCCACTGAAGAGCTGTGAAGCAACATTGTGTGTTGCTAGTAAATGTGGTTGATTATTGCTGCCAACGCTGCTGTTGCTGCCGCCACAGCTGGAGCCACCGGGTGGTGTACCAATTGGTGCCAGTTCGCTGGCATAGTTGTTACTGTTGGGCATAGCTTGTTGTGCCAACAGCAGTTGTTGCTGCTGTAAATTCGGTTTCTGTCCAATTGCTGTTGCTGCTGCAGTAGAAGTTGACGGTGCAGAGTTGGCTATATCAGCATAGGACTTACGTGGCTGTTGTTGCATTGCTACTTCTGTTGCTACAAGTGATTGTTGCAATGCCTGTGCATAAGTTGTTGCACGCATAAAATTATTGCTGCCGGTGCCGTTGGCTATATTTGGCAACATTGTATTTAGTAGTCCATTGTTTCGATAATGTTGCTGCGGCACTTGTTGCTGTATATGTGTTGGTGGCGGCGCATTTTGCTGTCGTTGGTAATATTGTTGCTGCAGCAGCTGCTGTTGATGATGATACTGTTGCCATTGATATTGTTGCTGCTGTAGCTGTTGTTGCTGTTTCAGCAAGAGTGCCTGGCGTGAGTACAATTGCGAAATGCAATAATTTGTCAACATCAAGATGGCACCCGGTTGCTGCGACTTTAGTTCATTTCCATTGTCATCTGTTTCGACTTTGGCACCGCCAACAGCACCAGCAGCATCCATATTGTTTGTCGTGTCATGGCCATTGCTACTAAAATCAAAATTAAGGTTGTCACTCAATCCTAAGCCGCCTACTGCGCCGGCAAATTCATCCGCATCGGCGTCTTCTGCGCCAGCATTGAGTTCTGCACTGCCTCTTTCAAAAGGTGGCCTACCAGCAGGTGTGCCCACAAAAGCCAGTCTGCCAGCACCGCCAGATCCGTTGGTCACACACTCTTGCAGCTGTATAAGCGCGCGTTTAATTAAATTAAAATCGAATACAAAGCCGCAGCTTCGTATCATATCATCCAAGCGACATTGCAAGAACATATCTTGATATTTGCCCATCAAACGCTGTTTCTCGTGGCAGATGATGGCAAATAGACGCTGCGCCTCTAAGGGTGTCTGCTGATCGAGCATACCGAGACAAATGTGCGCCTTGTCCAAACTTTCGCGTATATCCGCAATCTCCAAAGTTGGCACACAATTCATTAACTCCGTCTCAACATGCGTCTTCAAAACTGTACAACTTTCGAGTATTTTGAGCAAAAAATCACGCTGCCGCAGCAACATAACCTGCACCTCGTTCAGCGTGCGTTGCATGGCATGCAATTCGTTTAGTATATCATTATGCAAAGCATCACGCGCCTCAACTTGATTTCGCACCGTATGCTCGCGATGTTCCTCATCAGTGGCACAGGCGCGGCACAGCAACAGGTTGCAGTTGTTGCACCACAGCGAATTCGGCATGGCGTGTATCATGCAGTTCTCATTGCGCTTCGGACGCTCGGAGGCATAGTTAAAGTTTGTCGGAAAATTAAAACTGCTCGAGACGAGCGCATTCAGTTGTACGCTGAAGCTGTTCAAATCGATTGGATTGTGGCTAATATGGTTATTCGAATTGTGGTAGCCGCCACCAATGCCACCGCCAATGGCACCAGCATTGCCAAGCGGCTGACTGTTGCCACTTAGTGCACCGATTGAACCAATAGATGCGGAACGCTGTCGCTCGTACAAAGCCAGCGATCTGCCACTACCGCTGCCATCGCCACAGCTGCTGTTATGCAATGCACGTTCTGCTGCCGCTGCTGCAGCAGCAGCTGCACTTGTCATTGGTGGCGTTGGTGGCGACACGCTAAGCGCGTTTAAATTCTGCGTTAAATACAAAATGGCCTGATTATTCGGCAAACTATTAGCGACACGTGGCTCCGGCAACTCCGTTGGTTTCCAGCAATGCAAACAGTAGATCTCTTCGCCGCTCTCGTGCAGCAATGAATTGACACATTTGAGGCAGAAGTAATGACGACAATTGAGCAATTTGGGCGTCGCATCACCATCGTTATACGGCCGAAAGCAGCAGCTACAGTTGATTAGCTCATCCAGCTCGGGTGGTATATTCAATAAGTCCATCTGGAGAGAAATGGAGAGTGGAATTAAGTTTAAACAATAGAAATTAGTTTTTGTTTGTATTTGTTTTGTTTTGTTGTTGTAAAAGCTTGCAACTTAAATCAAACTTAATCTGTAAAAGAATTAAAAATCAATTAAGACATTTCCATTGTCAATGCTGATGCTGTAAAAGAGATGAACTGCTGATGTGTTTGTTTGTCCTCTTCTCTACAGCATTTGTTTGTTTTTTCGTTTTTTTTTTAATACATTTTTACTAAATTTGTTTTTAATACTGAGTAATTGAAATTGAATTTAGAGTATTTTTTTAAGACAATTGTGAATGTATATATTTTATATTTTAAAGCAGTGTATATATTCAGTTAAACCTCGATTAACCGGGCCTCTATTAACCGGGATGCTTACTGAAAAGATGATCTGATGGCGACTTAACATATAGTACATATAATATTGAACGTGCGTCAATGCCCCCATTTGAATTTCATTACCAACATTAAATGAATAAGAATGAGATTTGAAGGCATAGGACTTGTTCCATTATATGAGTCGTGATTTAAAAAAACGACAAAATTATTCAACCGATTTTAATAAAATAAATATTTTGCACATCTACTCCTAAATCCCTATTATATAATATATATATATTTTTTTATCAAAATATTTTTATAAAAAATGTTTAGCTTAACTGTGAAAGGATCTTCTCCATTTCCTTAATATCGTTTGAACCGTTGTAGAAAATATTAATAATAAATTTGGACGCTCCGGTTCAATCATTTAGATTTACAAACCAGTGCTGGCCTACACGTTCACTATTGATTGGAAACCTAACAAATTATGACCTTGAGGCCAACTGATTTTTGTTGAAAAACATTCTTTAAAATAGTTGGAGGAATATTTCCAGGAGGGTATTGATTAAAATTTTGTTACAATGCTTGCAACGCCTTAAAATGCATCAGACATCCCAACAAGATATTTGTTTATGTAGGCTTTTTGTAACCAGATGCCACATACTTTTAAAAATGGCATCTATATATTGGACTTATGTTATTGTAATATTTAATCCGATGTGCTTCCTTTTTATATTTCTCTTGTATAAGCTTACAACAAGACTTATATATCCCGGTTCTCTTTACACACCTTCCAGAATATTTTATTGATTACACAGTCCTACGAAAATATTTTTTTTTTTTGGCTGGCGAATCTATGTAATCTATACTAAAGTATTTTGGGTCACTGAATCAGAAAATCTGTACAATCTGGTTTCTTATTTTGGTCTCTATTCGAATCTGCTGACAGAATCTAAAATTTGGTTTTTCATTTTTTTTTTTTAAATCAAACATTTTTTTAAATGTTTACCTTTTATTATGTTATTAATATTGAAAAATTTTAGTATAAATAGATTTGACGTTAAAGCCGATAAATTTGTGCCCTACTGAACTTATATGGAATATCCTATATACTATATAATATTTCAGTTCACCATTTGAAGCACTTTTGTGCCCTACTGAACTTATATGGAATATCCTATATACTATATAATATTTCAGTTCACCATTTGAAGCACTTTTATACTGACTCATCATAAAATCAACGACTTTAAAGCACTTTGAGCTTCGTATTAATATTTAATGGCCAACTCAAAGATCTTTGCTTCAAATTTTCTGCATTTTATGCTTTAAAATCAAATCCGTCGTTCCCAGAGTCTCCCGAATGGCTTATAAATGTGCACATTTATAAGCCATTCCTATAGACACTAAAATATATTAAATCTGTTGCTGTTTATCGCTCACAGAAATTCCCATTAAAAGTCATAAAATTCTTATAGCTAAAAGCATTCAACGTATAAACTTAAATAAAATAAACTGCAAATAAAATACTTCTCTGAGACATTCCAATTGTCACTCAATTTTGTACGGTCATAATGCATAAAAGTTTAATATGCGAGGAGTACTGTCGATATTTGTAAAAGGAAACGAAACAAAAAAATATGCTGAGTTGTCGAAATGCATGAATTCGAAATAAAATTCAGCAGCTTATATAGTGGAAAAGCTCAAAGGGCGCCGAAGGCAAGTCGAAGCGTTGCGTTTCTTTGAATTAAGCTGTTTAAGCAACAAAAACTGTTTGAATGGCAACGGATGAGGTCGTTGGTTGGCAAACTAAAAAAGGTGGCTTTTGTGGCTGTTACAACATGGTTGGCACATCCGGTTGTTGCTTGGCTGCTTTTTGTGCCTTCTATTTTTTTGTTAATGCTTCTCCGTATGATTTGCTCTGAAGTTGTATATATTGTATAGCCTTATGTGTCTGTTTAAATCCCTCGTCTTTAAAATGTTTGGTTATGTATTTTTTTATCTAAATCGCGTGTTTTGTTTTCACAGCTTTTTATTTTTGTCGTCCTTTACATGGCTTTATTTCCGTTTTGGTAGTGTTTGTTCTGCTGGGAGCGCTTTCGGCTGTGTTTATTTATACACGGGGACTGCTGAAAAAGTAGTTTAGATGATTTAAATTGAAATATAGAATAAACTTAAGGTTGAATATGACATTTTATTTATTGTTCTTTTTATAGCTTCAAATTATTGGCACTGGAGGCTTTTATTAAGTTTGAGAAGTGCAATAAGTTAATTGGGGACTCAACATAGAAACTCATTTCAGTCTTAGCACTGCTTTTGAGGCTTATCCCTTTCTGTTGTATCTATTTAGTTTTAGATTAGTAACTTTTGGAACAGATCCGTAGAACTTACATCAAAACCGACGGAGTGACATATGGATTTTCATCGATCGATTCGTATTGTCAAGCTAATTAAATATATTTTTACTTTATAGGGTTTCAGGGGGCGGGAACCCTCTTAGCTGAATCATTTTAATACTCATCCACAAAGTTTATAACGCATTAAAGGAAATATCGAAGACTTCATATACAGTACATAAACACAATAGTCGGGTGTGCTCAACTTCGAGATACGTTGTGCCCCATTGAATCTTGAATTTATATGAGACATATACTCCTATCTTGTCATGTGGAGGATAATTTATTGTAATTAATATATGATACACTAAATTTGTGGTTTGAAGCTAAACTAATCTACCGCAAAATGTTCTTCTTACAACACCGTAGAAAGGTATACAAAATTATATGGGAAGTACATCTTCTAATGGTTCTAATGATTATGGACCTATATGTAATATATCTATAGAATTTGATTAAGATACACCAAATTTTGCATTTTTAGCTAAAATAACAAAAACTCAGAAAGAAGGGTCTGAACGGTCCGCTTAGAGAGGTATTGCCATGTTTATTAAACACAACTTTACTGAACAAGGAATAGGGGATACCAAATATTCTCCAAGTTCTTGCTGTTCATAGCCATACAGATGAACTTGTGAATCTCGACTTGAATTTTTGTATGAAGATATCCCTCTTAGTGGTCCGATTCTGACCCTAATGACACCATTTTCGGTGCTTCCAACTGAATTGCCAATACAAAGAACATTTTTTTCATTTAAACATCCTGAAATGAATAATATAAGATAGACCAAATTTGGCGTTTCTGAACTTAGAATGAAGGATAGAATTGTATAGTAAGAGCCAACCCCATAAGTCATAGGTCCATTCGTAGAAGGGTAGGGCGTTTATATAAATTCTTGATTAATATTTAATCTTCCTGATTAGCTTCTCGAAATTAATCAATTAGCGTTAATATACTGATGCCCAGTGCTACCCAGACCCGAAAATATAGAAAGTCTGATTCCAAGTAGAACCGACGTTCTGCATATTGTGAGAAAAGATGTTATTGGTCTAATTTAAAAAAAAAATCCGTTAATCGTTTGCTAACTTAACCCCTCCTTGATTTTATATGAATTATTTCTACAAGTTTGAAACTCGATTCTTCTCTCGTTTTCCCACTATATGAGGTGATATTTTTTGTTAGAATTCACGTTTGAACATTGATTAGGAAATTTACGCAGCTATACTGAGTTTATGCAAGAGAGATAATTGTGATTTTCAACTAACAAATTTCTAAAAAAGAATAGGAAACATTACGAATAGATTATGTACGAGTAAAATATTGATTGACGAGGGATTCTCAAATTTCAACTTAACTATTTATTCTCTTCTTTTAAAAAATTAATTATCTCTCTTGTATAAACTGTCTAATAGCTGGATTGACTATCTACGATTAAAATATTAATTTGCGAGGGTTTAGCAAATGTCTAAACTATTTATGCTCGTATTTTTACAAATAAATGGGTTAAAAATCACAATTATCTCTCTCGTATAAACTATATAATAGCTGCTTAAATTTTTGTTGCCTAATTTTGCTGTCTCCTTTTGATATTGTTTACGTTTTCTTTGATTGGCGTTTCTGCGAAAAAATAATAGTTTTGTTTTTCCGCAAACTTTTGCTTTCAAAGCATTATTGCGAAAAGAATCTCTATCAAAGAAGTCATTCTAAGCTATGCAAACATCGAAAAAAGAAAAGAAAAACTTTTATTAAGCCATTGAGTATTCAAGCATAAACTGCTTTTCACACACACTTCTATAAAAATCACAGTCTATGTATATGTGTATGTAAAACTAACTCTGTGTCACACACGTACAGACTGTCAACATGCACATAAAACTTTGATGAAGTACTACGAGATTTTTGTCATTGATGCGGGTTATGTACACAATAACCTCTACGACGCATTCCTTGCTGTCCATTAGCCACGCAGATAAAAAGAGTAACAAAGTTTCTAAGAAACAATATCAAAGTAGGTTTATATCTACATTGTATGTGATTTTTAGTGGGTGTTTCAAAATAATTTAAATTGATTTAAATGTTAAAGTACAATTTCAATTGATTAAATAATGCAATAATAGGACAAACAAAGTCGTTAAAAAAAACAACAAATGTTTAAACAGATGCATAAACTAGTTAATATTTCCCACGTTATGTCACGTCTGTAATTTTCCTATTATAAAAAATCCATTGATGTATCGCAAACTTAAATGCATTCAATGCATTTCAGCTCCTTTGGAATTACCGAAGCCAATGAATGACGTGTTACTAGACAGACAATTGAATAAAAAAAAATATTCAGCCATATGGCCATTAACCTCCCTTTTACTCAAAGCGATTGAAAATCACTAAACCAATCATTAGTTGACATTTACTTTTAAAAAAAAAATATAGTTCGGTGAGTTGTGGTGCTGTGGTTTCGAGTTGTATTTCCATACAAAAGAAATGTAAGAAATTTAATTTGTAATTTCTGTTGCATGAAACACACTCAGTGGGTCAACCGGTGTGTATTGTTTTGCAAATTTTCTTCTTTGTTTGAAAGAGGCGTGGGATTGCTTATGTTTGTAGTGGTTCACTCTCAATAGTTTTCCCCCTGCTTATATAAGTTCTGATCTGCTTTTTAGGAGATGTAAACAGAAAAAACATTCAAAAATGTTTGCAACAATTTGACTCGTCAGCTTCGCCTAAGCTTATTGTGTATGCAAAATATGTTAGTGAGCCACCCTAATGAACCACTCCACCCTATGATTTACTTCAATACAGCTCACCATTAGAAAAATGTTTAAATTCTTCCCGGTTGTGGTTGTATGTGTATATGGATTGGATTTGGTTTGGATTTATTGCTGCATTTTGTCTCGTTTCCATGCAGCTTAATTGCAAAAATTTTGGTTTTTGCCACACAAAATCGTTTTATAACTTAATTATTTCCTAAAATATTTGCTCATGCCTCTCAAGTTAATACGCTGTTAATTTGCGGTTAGTTTCGACTTCTGTTTACTCTATTTTAGGCAAATCGATTTTAAATTGTACATATTAGCAAGTTAAATAAACCATTCTAACTCTATTTTATTCTTTTTATTTTTTTAGGTAAGTGCCACAGACTAATCGACTTATACTAATTGTTGAGTGGAAGAGAACAGTTCTTTAAGTATTTCCAAATATATATTGTTTGAGTAAGTAACTAAATGAATAACTATGAGGCATTATATGTTTTTTGTTAATTTTTATAGGATACACTTGATCTGCATATAAAGTTCAGTCGATATAGACATGTCCGTCTTTAAGGCTGTCCTTATGAACATCCAGAACTTGGAGACTATAAAAGCTAGAGTCTTCAGGGCACTATCCAAATGAACTTTAACCTTACTTCGGAGTTTTTGTATGAAGATATTTATATTTTTTAGGCCCTGTACCGAAGGTACAAGAGTCTATTGGTTTTGTGCAGATGAATGTAACAGGTAGAAATAATGTTTGGAGACCCCCAAAGTTACCTATTATCGTCAGGAGTTAGGAGGAGTCGATGAAGCCATGTCCGTCCGTATGAACGAAATGATCTCGGAGACAGTAATAGATAGAGACTTTTTACAATCGACTAGGAGTTCGCCGGAATTTTACGAGTTTATTTTAAAATTTTGCCCCTTTCCCAAAAAATCCCCCTCAAGGGTAATTAATCTCTATTAGGCCAGTATAGAGATAGCATTTCTCTAAGACGAAATCCCAAAAAAGACGAAATCCCAAACTTCAACAAAATCAGATCATAAATGACAATTTTATAAGCAATTAAATTTGAACGACCTATGATACATCCGTCCTCCCTTTTCTTTGCATACAGAAAAAACATTTTTATAAGGCACTTATCGTGGAGTAAGAAGTGGAAGAAGCAAAATACTTTTCGTTAGTACTATTTCTTTTTATTAATATCCTACCTTTTTGTTTTGCACAGCTTGGTCATAAGCTAGGGAAACATTTTATGTGTTTTTCGTAAAACCTAAAAAAAATTTAGTCTATGCTATTCCCTCTTCCGATAAGCAGTTTTTAATGATCGTGTCAAACCTTTTTTTAGGGCAAGTACTTATAAAAATCTGCCATTCCTTTGTGAACTTTTGTGTAACATTTTTTTGTTGTTTTATTTTAGCTAAAAACTCCATATTTGGTGTTTCTCTCTTCAATTTTAATAAACATTCCAAATAATTCCATATCGGACCACTAGAAGTGGTAGCTCCATACATACATATCTTTTGCCCTTCATAGGTTTTTTGTAGGAAAAACATTTTGTTGTGGTTTAGTTTAGCTTGAAACGCCAAATTTAGTGCTTCGTCTATTAATTCCATTAAATCCCAAGGAGGGTACAGGGTATCATGAAGTGGAGTACTTTAAACTGCAACATTTTGTTGTTGGTTATAGTTGAGATATATTAAATTATGAACTCTATATGGACTAGGAAAGCCCGAGGAGCCATTAGGAGCATACTTTTCTATAGTGCGCTGGAAATTGTTTAGACTCAATCAATATATAGTGTATAAGGGAAAGAGCGCATTTCTATGGTATATAATGGCTGGCTTGCCAACTGTTGTCACTCAATCTAACAAATCTACACACATAACTAGCAGACCCGGATTGCGCTGCTACGCCCCTTTTTTGTCTTCCATTTGTATACGTGAGCCATCACCGAGAACGACATTTTTCAAGTCCATTTTAACAATATTTCATTTATCATGGCATATTACGATTCTCAGCTGATATGTTCTGCAATGCATCTCTTTATGTTTCTCTTATATGAGACCAACTCGCAACATGTATCTAGTGACGCCCGATCCCCTGATCTTAGCTTTTAACTTCTACATATAAGATAGGCTTCAAAATGTATTAATTGTAATACATAACCTTTAGCCGCCTATGGGTTGGGTTTTAAAGAAAACCCAAGAATTATAGTACATTATACTTCTCTCAACACACTCTCCCCGCTGTTACACTTTCCCGCGGTCGCAACATAACGTGCTTTTATTAAAAAAAAAAAGCGCTATCACTTTCACCTACTCATCACACTCTACCTTTCTTGTGCTTACCCTTCAGTAACACACCTATTAGAGAACCGCCTATCATAATCATCCACCATCATCACCGAAACCTAACGCATAAATATTAATCAGGAGACTGATTTGAGTATGTTAAAACTATTTGAAAATTATCTGCATTATTATGAGAATTATGTCACTTATAATTCTCATAAAGTTTTACAAAATCTGGATTGCGATTAATATGCCTATACTCTGCGCGGAAGTGTACTTAACAACTTCCCAAAGTTTCATGGTGATCGGATAAATGGTGTAGTACTATATAAAGCACATACAAACACACATACATTAATTTTTATGCATATACATAGATTCTTCTGTACGTGTGTAAGTCACGAACTCTTCCTAAACGGACCGATTTGGCTGAAATTTTATATGTGTGGTTTAGTGGCTCGCGGAACGCGTTAGATTCATGGAAGGTGGCGCTTTTTTAAAATATTCCCATATCAGAACAAAATTTCTTTATATAAATATATACCCCAACTAACTTCTATTCATGTAACGGTTTCTGTTCTTCAATGCCTGCATTCTGGTAATTTCAGTAATTCATTTAAAGAAACATAACTAACCAAACGAATCTTTTAACGATGCTGCCAGCTGTTGGCAAATCTTAACTTTTTACAAAACTTGTCAACACATTTCGCTGTCAATTAACCCAAATACATTCTGTTCCAATTCTGTGCATCATTTGTCATGTTTGATGATGTTCGTCGTTGTACAGACAGACAGACAGACATACCAATGAAACGGGTCTATATATATATATATATATGTGTGCAGTAGCTATAGCAACACACTGCCATCTTCCTGTTGCCTTTTTATCCTCAACAGTTTGTCCAACGTATATATAAGTTTATTTGTCTGTCACTCTGTCATTCGCACTCACTTCTCGTAACAGCAACTTGACCTTATTTCCCACTACCAGTATTAAACACATTTGCATTTATTGACATTGCTTGGTGGTATTTGTCTGTTCGTCCAACCGTTCGCTCGTCTGTTCGCACTACACATTTACTATATAGCATATACATTTAGTATTTCTATTTATTTTGCATGCGGCAGCTCGTCGCAGATATACCCCACTCGTTTTTATTTAAGTACGCCTCGGTGCTTTTCTACACATTCATTCTGTCCTGCATTCATTCATTTATTCAGTCAATCAATGTTTTCTTTTTTAGTATAAAACGCTTATGGCGTACACAATAAAATAAATTGTAAATCGATTGTCTGCATTGAATTGAATTTGCTTTTGTCGTATGCTATTTCTAAATATTTCGTTCAATGTTTAGCTTTTGTTGTTTTACTAAACAATTGTTGCTATAATTGCTTATTTTTTATCAGTATTTCACACACCTTTGCCACACATCATAACATTGAATAGATTTGTACACCTGAAGCGTGAAATTGGTTATTATGCAACTATTATGATAAAGTGTTTTCATATTTTGTGTGCCAGTGTAGTGTACTGTCTTACATAAATTATGTGCATTAACTGTAATTGCGCCTATGGATATACACTAGATCCGGTTCCGGTTCTTCTTCTCTCAAATAGCATTAATATTTCCGCAGTGACCTTAGCTAATTAGGCGGCGTTCTAAGGCAAACATTAAATGGACGAAAAAATAATAATGACGTAGACACATCTAACAAAATAAAATAGACAAAGGCAACAGGCGAATGTAATTAAACCCTTTCGCAGGCAACATTAGCGTTGACCTTGATTTTCTTTTCGTTGTTGCCTTTGCGTTATCCCTTTAGAAATTATGTCTTTTATTTGTTTTTTTTTCTATTTGCTGTTTCCTATTTGTAATACCCTCTAATGCAAGTGCTTGAGACGGCATACTTGGGCGCACGTTAATCTGGTCATGGTATGGTTCTGTCTTTAATTTCTGATATCAGCGAAGTTTTTAGCGCGTCAGGGTTTTGTTCCTATTTTTTGGAGTTTCAACACGTGTTTTTTTTTTTTTTTTTTACCAGCAGAAAAAAGTTGAGATTTTCATAGCAGTTTTATTGAAGCTAAACTTATTTAGTTGGGGTAGTAAAATTAGAAATCGTGACGAAATGTTAACGCTTCCGTTCCAACGGATATGCCTTTTGTAGTATATCAAACCCCACAAGAAGTTTCACTTCTGTGGGTTCTATTGTATTGTATCGCATATTTTTATGTTAAAACAAACTTTTTGTTCTTAATTTAAGAGCTTTATCTTGTCTTTAAAATATTCCCTTGCAAGGTTATCTTAAGTGTGTCGAACTAGTACTTCTTATATCAATAATAATATCAATATCAGCATATATATAGATCAAACACACATAGACAAAAACTTTTCATGTTCAACGTTGATTTCACATTTCTCCATTTTATGTAGGTGACGCGGCGAGCCTTATATAAAAGAACATTTGTAGCTGCTTTATGTATAAGTTCCCGGCTTCGTTGCATATGCAAGCAATACCAGTTTATAATTTGAGCAATATACAAAGTCTTTGTGAAAGAATTCCATTCGGTTCGCATGACCCGATCTAGTCAGAATAGGATTGAAAGATTTCCGAAATTAAATCATTCTCTGGGTCGACTGTACAATGGTGGAACTCGAGTGGTGTATGAGTGGGTTGACGTCGAATATGTTAGAAGCTCTTCCACTTTTCGATTTTCCCAACCTTTAAGCCGTCACCGTTTTCGTCTCGGTCCAAGCTTTCATTCAGACGACTCAACCTACCGGTCTTTAAGAAGTTTCACTTCAATAACAATGTACATTAATATTGTTTTTTTTTTAATGGGAAAGATTGAATAAACTTAACAAGATATTGGTGTTAGGGATGGCTATCCACTCTGCCCGCAACTCATCAACAAAAAGTTTGGCTAATTCATATAAAATAGAAATACCGAAAAAGAAGCTCAACTGAAATAGCTGCTTCCCACTGTTTGAAAATTTTTCACGCAATTATAATATTTAAAATACTGTGAAAAAAGCTAGTCCAGCAGGTTACAAGTGGAACTCGCACCTATCCCTATACATTAGATGACTTAATTAAGATGCAAAACTACGATTTTAGAGAATATATCGTATAAAAGAATATTATCTAATTAAGGATCTTATGTTTCAAAATTTTGTATTTTGTGGAATAATTATGTTGTTAAGGGGATCGCAGTGGAGGAGCTATGATTTATTAGAATCGATTGTATGTTTTGGTCATAAAAGGTTTTAGCAATCATCTCCCATAAAAGACTCAAATGAAAATAAACCAATTGTTTGGTTAGTGACTCGCAAACTACACGTCCTTCGCCTTAAAGACTCATATAACTACTGATTGTTATTATTAACGGTTTAACTAACTACTGGTCGTTAGAATTACTGTTTTAGCTAACTATTGGTCGTTAGATATAACGATTGAGCTAAATACTCCTCGTTAGTTCTTCCCTAGCGAGCAGGTAGCCAGTTTAAATATAGAAAAGAAAAAAATTAATTTTATCTTTCTGGCGATTTACATATTTTATAACTTATAGCGTACATATAAGTTCATATAGCCTGCATATTTGAAGTGCATAAAACCTTCGGTTTTATATTATTAAAACATTTTTTTTTTTTTTTTTTTGTATTATCATCCGCGTTGCGTGTTGCGGAAATCAAGTCTTACTTTCCGTGATTTTGTTGTATACAATGTCTTCTGTGTGTATTATTGTAGGAGGTGTCGCTACGACGCTTTTAAAAACACAACGCCCTGCAGCCAGGCCGCTTGTTGTCTGCCCTACCGCATTGCGTGTAAATGAATTTTTTATATATACATATTTCAAACAATTTATTTATATACATTTTATAAACAACTCATTTAGTAACATTTCTGTTAGCTGCCTGCCTTCACACTTATTGCTAACAAGAAAACCTTGAAACTCGGGATGGATTCCAATTTTAACACTTTTATGCATTGAATTCGAATGAGTTGACAAAGATAGTTCTTAATTATGCAAATGGAAATGTCGTGCTTTCCTCACATTTTTTTTGTTTAAATAAAATAAAAACGAGAACTGATTTTTTTATTTAACAAAAGTAGTCAGCTTACTGCTATAGAAAGCTATGCAGTTTGAATATTAAAATGAATTTGAATTTTCTACGCTTTTAGTTACTGTTTGCCTTGACACAATTAAAAACTTTTTTGCGATTTTAATTTACTATAAAACAAAAACTTAAGCTGCACAAAAAAGTTAACTTATTTTGTACTCTTCTAAAAGTGTGTGCATAGTAGCATTATAATTTAGTAACAATGTTTGTAATGTCTTAAAGTAGACAGCTTAGGAAGTCGCATATTTGTATTCAGCACAAAAAGGCGTAACGTTCTAGCCATGTATGTCTGTACGTATGCACTTTATTCTATGAAAAGGTTAAGTAATTTTCATCCATACATGCAACAAATGCAATCAAACCATTTGTTTCCTGCTAACTTGAGTTCCCCATGCACTAGTGATTCCCTAAATACTAGTCGTTAGTGCTAATGATTTAGCTAACTGCTGCTCTTTATTATTAAGAACTTTATTTCGCATTTTGGAAGCCAGTTTAAATTAGAAACGGAAAAGAAACAAAATTTTGTTTTGTCTCTAAATCGATAATCAAGCAGAATAAAAAAGGACTTTTATTTAGAATTGAATGCAAAACACCTGCGTAAAAACTTAGTTTATGGTTAGGTGGGAAACCAGATTATATGTTGATATCATATATTTTATTATAAGTGGTGACATTGCGTCTGGGTATGGTGGAATTGATGCCGGAACTATTAAAGCCTACTACTGCTGGTTCTCCTTTTTAACACCTGCTTCAGGCATGGTCATTTTCCAAACCAATATGTGCGGAGATAATTCTTATGTCCAAGCCTGGTACACTAGCAAATGAAAAGTCTTCGTATCAAAGATTTTAAAAACAAGCAATATTGCTCTGCAAGGAAGTGTGTTAGGCCCATTACTCTACAGTCTATACTCTTCAGATATGCCCGAAACTGTGAAGTGCCTTAATTGCAACTTACGCAGATCATACAGCAATTATTTCAAAAGCTTCATCTGCGAGAACTGCAAAACTAAAATTGTAAAAATATCTGAGAAAACTTCAAGATTGTATGAACAAATAAAACATATAAGTTAATGCGGAAATATTACCACACATAATGTTCTTCCTCTGCAAAGTCTCAGGAGATCGAGTTAGCTTTAACGGTGTATGAATACCTAAGCTATGAACAGTAAAATATTTATGCATCTGGCTGGAAAAACCATATTTCCCCCAAATTTTAACAAAAAGGGAAGCAGCTAAATATAAAAACAGCACGAATGAACTGTCTTTTAGGCTGTAGATCGAGACAATGTCTAGAGAACAAAGTATTTAGAAATACTAATTATTTAGAAAACTCAACTGTCTTCCAAATATTCTAGCTGCCAATCTTCTGTAGCATCACCACGACGCCGATTAAAGCGACTTCATCCTTTCATCTTGCATATTGTTGACTAAACTAGTTTCAGATTCTGTACTTAGAAAAAAAAATAATGTGACATTATTCCTGAAAATATTTCACGATAAGTCGAATAACATAAGCACCATGCTAGGCTCCTTCTGCATATAGGTGCAGAAGAGACATCATTGACAGAAGAGACATGATTGACAGAAGAGACATCATTGACAGAAGAGACATGATTGACAGAAGAGACATCATTGACAGAAGAGACATGATTGACAGAAGAGACATCATTGACAGAAGAGACATCATTGACAGAAGAGACATCATTGACAGAAGAGACATCATTGACAGAAGAGACATCATTTACAGAAGGAACATCTTTGACAGAAGAGGCATCTTTAAAAAAAAAAAGACATCATTGACAGAAAAGACATCATGGACAGATGAGACATCATTTAGAGAAGAGACATCATTGACAGAAATTCATCATTAACAGAAGAGACATCATTGACAAAGACCATTGTTCGACTAAACCTATGTCCAGATGAGCTCGATCGACCATTGTAAATGAGAACCGCCTAAAAGATTATAGTTGCCCAAAACTGCTCATATTTCACATCATCACTGGTAGCAACTGATTTTTAATATGATTTTTAATACAATAAAGTTTTGGTCTTCTAGTATGCTTTGAAATTGGAAAGTATGGAACATAATTTATAGAAAATATGTTGTTGCAAAGGTCAAATGCTTTGAAATCTGTTGAGTATTTCATAATGCATTAATGACTTTAGCAGTAATGCCCTCTTTTCCTTTATATTGTTAATGTAGCTGTACCCCGTCCGCTTCGTCCAATGGAACTTACTTCACCCAATCCCATTGTATAGATTCCTATTGCTGTCTCTCAAAAGGATGCAAAAATATTATAAATTTTATATATCACTATTATGTGACAAACGTTTCTTCTTCCGATCCCTTTAACATGTATACCAACTTTCATCTCTGTACTTCAAAATGGTGTTAATATATGACCAAATTTGTTTAGATTTTATAATACTTTGCTTATATGAGGGTGGGGTGGTGTTTCGGCCCCTCTGATTTTAATAAACATTAGCTTATGTTATTCTCCAACGTCCCACATTTTTCTATTTCAAAACTCATACAAATTGGTTCAGCGGTTTAGGCGTGATGCGCGCACAAACATACACAATTTTTTCTACGATTTTATTATATGCAAGATTATATGGTCAATTTATGTAATTTGACGACCGACCCAAAAAAATAGAATTTTTTTTGCATAAATTAAAGAACTGTGTTGGACAAGTTGTTCCTTAATACTTGTAGGGGATTCTTTGGTCTTCGGGCCATCAAATACAACGTAAAAAAATGCTTGATATACAAGAATAGTTTTAAAATTTAAAAAATTAAATATTTTAACTTTCAGTAAATCTTCAGCGTAGTTATTTTATGAACGCAGTTTCTGTTGAAGCAAATTCTGGCCAGAATACATTGGCATCCGGCTATCTATACGTTCCATTCTTGCCGGTTTGTGAAAAGTAAGCGGTTGCATTAATGTTTCAAGTATTATAATGGTTCATAAAAGGAAAGGAGTATTGCATTGCTGTGACAGCTTTCGCTTTATTCATGTACTCTAGAAACTTGACCCGCGTAGTCGGAATTTTAGGCAGCCTTTCATTACTAACTAAACATCATTTATTTGCAGATTATATGCGTCGTCTTCGAATGTACCACCCTTGTATAAAAGTATATTTAACTCGAGAATATTTTTCAAGACATAAATAGATTTTTCTAAGTAATAACAACCATAATATATATATATATATCAGTGCTGGCCATCATTACAGACAATTGTTGTCTGAATTTGTCATTGAATTAATGCGCGCTATAAGTGCTGTGCATACGTATGATATATGTTTGCACGTCGCTAAGCACTTTTTCCCATGCGATCTCTAATTTATAGGCTTTACCCGACTTTGGTATATTAGTTAATCAATAAAAAAAAAAAAAAATGTATAGCGTGCTTTTAGGCAAATCATTTTCGTTTTACACCATCAAGTGTCGTAGCCGGCCTGCCAAACTGAAGCACCGTTGCTGTATAATATTTTGTTATGAAATATTTCAATTATAATATTAGGTAATACCTATTTAAAATTTGAAGGCATTATACTATATCGTAGTATATTTCTTTAGCATTTTTCTTTGTCACAGTTTTTGTTTTGCTGTCGCATGAATTTCTTGTGCCGAGCTCTTGTTGCTATTTATACATACACGTATATACTAATACAAAGTCAAATGTGTCATTTGCACTTGTGCAACGTCGCACAAAAGTCATTACTATATATATATATACATATATATATATATATATATATATCTCGTATATGTATCTGCATACACCTGCTACAATATATCTTTGATAAATTTGTTTGTAGGTATCTATTTTCTTTTGCTTTATATTTTTGCTTGAATAGCAAATACATTGGAGAATGTCATTGAAATCTAAAATTTTATACATAGCAAAAGTGATAGAAGGAGAAGAGCTAGCCAAGTTAACAATAAATTTTGTGTTGTATTCTCCGAGCAGGCTCAATGTCACTTGTTGTACGCTGTGATATACTACTAAAGCGCTTAGTGCCCTTCATTTTTTCACTTTCCGCACACACACACTGACAGCTTTTGCGTAATTCCAGGCGTGCTTTGAAAATTTTATTCATTGCTCTTGCCGATTTTTTGGCTTTCAAACAAATGATATGCCATATTGTATGCTGGTATTTGCTTTATATATAGTATATACAGCAATTTACGCTCTATTACTTTTACTTCCTGCAAAGCGTATGAAAGTATGTCGCTAGAGCATCAGACAACGCACTTTCTGCCAGTCTCCTCCTACGTCTTTCTTTGCTAAAATGGCTAAGTTGAGTGTGAAGAATGTATAAATTACCAAAAATATGGCATTATTAATAAAAATAAAAGTTGCATAAAGTATGCCAATGAAAAATGAATACCGTAGGCTATATAAGGTGGCAGACTAGTGGCAAATGAATCCAAAAATACCACAAGAATGAGTAAATCGTGATAGTACGACTTTCATATGTCCTGCCAGGTTTTTCAAATATATTCACTTTTTTAGTTCATTAGTTCCTACATTGAGCGCAGGAACTTCGTTGTAAGATGTGGGGAAGAAAATTCTGCAATAAAAGTAGTCAGAGTCGGAGTTCTACAGGAAACCCTACTTGGACTCATCCTTTATACGCTCTATATAACCCCACTGGTGGCTTCAGCTATCCTTTAAAGGCAGCTCACCCCACCAATACTTGGCTTAAGCGGTGGAACATTGTGGTGAACCCCGAGAAGTCCTCTCAAACAATTTTCTCGCTGAGAAGAGGACACTGCCTCCAAGTTTATTTCGACGGAACAGCTATTCCAAGCAGTGCTACAGCCAACTATCTGGTCTTGGTGCTGAATAGAAGGCAAGCATGGCATCCTCATCTACTCACCAAAAGAACTCAACTCAATAAAAGGCTAAAAAAACATTACTGACTGGTCGAAGGTCAACTCTCAGGCTGAAAGCACGCTCGTAGTATACAAAGCGATAATAAAAAATATATTGACCTACCGAAAGCCGATCTGGGGCACTGCCAGCAGAAACAACTGCTCTATTATTAAAAAAATTCAAAACAGGGCTCTTAGAATTATCTTCACCGCGGTCCTTTTCCAAACAAAGAGGGTGATCCAAGAAGTTATCAGACTAAGAGCTTCTAGCTAAATCGATTCTATATAAAAATATAGAATATAGATCAATATAGAAATGAACGTCTGTCTGGCTGTCCGCATGAACAACTAGAACTTGTCCCTATAAGAGATAGAGCATTCAAGTTTCTATATTAAGATGCTCCTATGGTTTCTCCAAATCACTTTTTCGGGTTTACCATACAAACCCGACTCCATATTCTAAATAATTTGTATTAAGAAAATTTATTGATTTTTTTTTTTTTTTTATTTTGCTAAAAACATAATTTTTGGACTAACTAATGGTAATCCTTATAAAATGTACCATTGTACCTAGAAGGGCTAGCCTCCATACAAATCTATCGCACCTTTCTGGGTTTTTGTATAAAAAAATTTTTATGTTGTTTTTAATTGAACTGGAGATGTCGATATGGAGTATTTCCAGATCGAACCACTGCAAGAGGTAACCCTATATTAATCTGTTCCAACTTTCTGGGTTTTTTGTATGAACAACATTTTGATAATTCAGCTAGAAACGCCGAATTTATTTTGTTTTGTGTTAATTACAATAAAGTATTCCATTAGGGTCTTACTTGGACCAATGAAAAAGATAGAAGACCCCCTTCAAAAAGTCAAATCGATATAGACTTATCGGTCTGTCTGACTAACAATAACAATAATAACTTGGAGTCCATTAATTATGAAGCCCTCGTATTTGTATATTTAATATATTCTATTAACCTTTCATATAGGTAACCACTCTCTAAGGGGTATTACTCATAAAACCCATCTCTTTCTGAGTTTTGAATGAAAACCTTTTTTGTTTTTCTTGTTATTTTAGCTAAAGATGCCAAAATTGTTGAATGTTATTTAAATTCTAATGAATTATTTCACATAGGTTCATATCGGACCACTATAATAGGTAGCACTCATACAATTCTGTCCCACTTCTTTAAGATTTTTGTAAGAAAAATATTTTATTGCGCTTCAGCTTAGCTTGAAACAACAAATTTGTTGTATCTTACGCTATTTCCAATAAAATATTCCACACAGATCTAGATAGAAATATGTGCCCCATTCAAATTAATGGTTCAATGGGTGGTACAGAGTATGTCGGGAAGTCAAGCACACTCGACTACAGCGCTCTTTTTTGTGTAGTTTTTAATAATTTGGTTTAATAGAAACAAATAATGCAACATATGACGTATTTTGTCCAATAAGGGGAGCAGCAATCGGTTTTTTAGGTTGCAACATACAGTACAATGCAACATCAAACAGGTTGGGACAACAGCTTCAAACCTGTCGTTAAGTTGCTCGACTAATTTGATTTACAAAGGGATTTAATGCTTATAAAAAAAATAGGTACGTCATGATTGTTGTGGGCGTGACATGTGCCGTTTTTTCTGTACTGAGTCTGAAACAGATCTAAAAATTCCAATTGGTTGGTTCCAAATTTTCGACTAATTCGTCTGAAGCTATATCAACTCAACTTCTGCTGCTGATATATTTTCTACCACACTTTCTACTACATGTTACATACAATTGGCACAAACTTAGCATACGCGCTTGGCGCTTCAGGGCAGGGTATAAAAATAGCAAAAATTGTGCTACTTGATAACCTTCAAAAGTAACAGCATGCCAGCTCTCGAAGAACAATGAAAGGCCGCACAAATATTTGCGCTAATTTTGACGTGCGGTCGCTTGCTCGGTCGTTTGTTCGTTTTTTTGTTGGGTCGTTTGGTTTTTAGTTTATTTTTTTTGTTTCTATATTTTTTTTACGTATAATTTTTGCACATTACTACTCATGTTTGGCTGGGCGCGGTTTGCCCATATGCCATATGCAAAGTGAAAAGTTTTTCCGCATGGTTTTCTTCTACGAGTATATGAACCAACGACTGCTTTTTGACTAATGTGCGTTCGAGTGTGTGCCTCATTATGTTTCCTTGTATATACATACATATTTTTTTTTATATTTATTTTTTGCTTTTCAAAGTTTTGTAGCATGCTTTAAGGCTAACAAATTAAAGCGCAAATTTTTCGCAAAAATTTTAAAACGTTTTGTCTATAAAATATTGCATAAATTTGCTCAATAAAATTTAATTTTCCCCTGCTGTTCATATCTGTGCTGACAATCAACATTAAAATCTCTACGCCACAAGAAATATGTATCTTTAATGTCGACGCAGGTTTTTTTTGTTAAGGCTTTGTTTTCTTGCGCCTGTAAATGTATTTCTATGTGCACACACATACAATTTCCTTTATTGTCTTACCATATTTAGCATACACGTACTTTAAGGACTGGCGGCACACACGTACATTCAATATATTTATAGCGTGCTTATAGGCGCGTTTAAGTGTAAGGACAAAATATGGCACGAGTATGAGTCACACACAATCGCGCTAATAATTTTCACTTCATTGCGCTCGAGTGTTTTTATCACAAGTGGTATACGATTATATATATACATATATATATATATATATATATATATATTTGTATATATATTGTATTGTTCTCACCGACATCGACAACGTTCCATTATCATTAGTAGCGCCTAAATTTATGTACCGCTTTCAGCGTTATTGTATACGTTTTGCTTTCCTTCCGTCGGCTTGTTGCTCTCCTTGCTATTAAATAATTGTACGCTTTTGCTTATAATAAATATTTATTTCCTGCTTATTCTTAGCTGCTTAAAGTCTTTGAATATTCAATTTGTGCTGCTGCTGCTGCTGCGTCCCTTTTCTTATTGTATTTGCAATTTTTTTTCTTTATTTCTTATGTAGTTTGTTTGTAGGCTGCTTTGTATGTCCTTTCGTTGGCCTTAAATTTTCTTTCGTATTTTTCTTGTTTTCTTATTTTGTTGATGTTTTTTTTTATTACATTTACAGACTTTCTTCAAGTGTATAACCCATTTATGCTCATTTAGTTTGATTCTTTGTTAGTCTGTTCATTGTATACGCTTTGTTATATTTAACAGAGAGTTGTTTTAGGTTTTTGTAATGATTTGTAACATATCTATGCAGTTATTATAAGTTCGAAAAGTATACAAACAAAACATTTAATGCGAGTTTCTATAACATTTATTCTACACTTGTTCGTATAGGGAATTAATGGCAAAAGTTGATACATTGTAAATAACAGTGCGGTAAGCTTGACTATTTTTGACTTTGGTCTATGAAAATGGATGGGAGGCTCATTCAAAGCCACAGTCAAGGCAACTGGTTTATATGCAGCAGAAGCAGGCTGCTCTTGCAGAAATGTAATGGCAAGGATATGCTTTACGGTATGCAAGTTTGGCGCACTGTTTCAAAATGCGCAGAGGGTGCAGTGCCGGTCATTGCGAATCAACACTGAATATCCTTGGTTCGTCCAAAACTCCAAATGTGTGATTGGATCGTACTGCTTTTAGGACTAACGAATAAATCCAGTTTCCATCAATGGTGAGCGCTATTGAGCCATAACAGCCGATTTTTCTATGCCAATTGTGACACCCATGCTTTACTTCAGCCGTCACGATGAATTTATTGAAATCATTCTTTACTGGCTGCTTTGTGGGTCAGCTTAGGATCAAACTTGAAATAATGGCTATAAAAAATCCAACGCTTAAGAAAATTATAGGCACTTGGACCAAATCACATTAAAAAAGTAGCAAATCTATTATCTCCTTGTACTAAAATAAAGGTCTTTACAAGGAAAAAAATTATTCGTATTTTTCTTAAAGATAAATGAGAAGGCACACGGCCAAAAATTTTTTTGCGAAATGTTTTCCTTTACGGCAAGTAAAAACACCCGAATTCCTACAACAATATAACTCCGGAAGAGCAAATTGGAAACTAGTTAGTGACATTTGAACGGAGAAAAAGTTTCAAATCCCCCGATGTCAACGAAATATTTCCGTAGCACTAGATGTAAGGTCTAGTAGGTCCAGTGCTAAAAACGTTAAGAAGTAGCCTGGCACTCGGCTACTTAGCCATTTACTGGAGGAAAATAAAGATTGCGTTTATTCTGAAGGCAGGTAAGAAGGACTACTTCCAACCTAATTTCTTCATATCAATAATTCTTACCTCATTTATGGTAAAGACTTTAGAGGAAATGTTAGATAACTGCATCAAAATTTGGAACCACTGGATTTGGAACCACAGAATCAAAATAAGTATGAATCTAGTAGATCCACTGAATATATTCTATATCAACTAAATTCCTCAATCCAAGACGCTATAAGAGCCAAATAGACAGCCGTTTGTGTTTTTATGGACATAGACGGTAGACAAAACATTTCATATAAAAGAAGTAAGGGCACTTAACAAGAAAAAGATAAATCTTCTTAATGGATAGTATAACAATTAAACTCAAGCATACTAATTTTCTTGATAATTGCTTTACCATTAAAACCGCAAAAGGATGCCCACATAGGGGCGTACTATCCCCTCTCTTGTGGAGTCTTGTAGTAGATGAATTGTTAGACTACCTAAAAGAAAATGGCATCAAATGGTATCAATCAAGGCTATGCTGAAGACATAGTAATTATCTGTGAAGAGAATTTCAAAAAAAAAAAAAATACTTTGTGGTCAATTTAAAATGGGTACCGATATCATACGATCTTATATCTCCATAGTAGAACTTAATTTTTCTAGGACGTATGAGCTGGAAAGACCTAAATCAATATGGGTGAATGAAACTTTGATAAAATTCTCCAAGGAAGTTAAATACCTGAAAGTAATGTTTGACCAACGTATCCCATGGAAGATCCACGGGAAACATAAGAAAACCACTATGGCGATGGTATATCTTAACGGACGCCCACACACTCCTACTATACCCTAGTGGCAACCTCGGTATAAAGAACAACATCATCTGAAAATTCAAAATTGAGTAAAAAAGGGAAACAAAACGGTGAGATGGCACCCAGATGAAGGAACTGGCGCTGGTGTTTTCGGATCTCGCACTAAGTACTTTGAATCGCTAGAAAAATTTACCAATATCTTTCAGGCAGAAATCTATGCGAGAGATGTGCTCAATTGAATCTAAAAAGAGGTACAAGAACCAAAACATTGCCGCATTCTCTGATAGCTAGGCGGATATTAGAGCAGAAAGTTCACTTGTGATCAAGTTTAAACTGGTACTAAACCACCAAGAAATATTTAAAAAGATTACTCTACACAAGGTACCCTATTACGTGGGTATATCAGGAAACAAGTAAGAAGAGAAGCAAGTCGCTTCACTGGCCCAGAGCAATTCTGCGAACTTGAATCAGAAATAATGATAATCCTGGAAAAAGTGAAATGTTTTTCTGGGAGAACTATAAAGGCTTAATTTAAGGTAATTAATTGCTAGGCCCACACAATTATAGATCAGAAATTTGTAACGGATTCAAAAAGAACGAGCTAAGAATGGGCACTGCAGACTTAGAAGGTGATTGTCCAGCTTTGACCCTAGCCAGGCACAAGTATGTTGGCAATTGCCAAATGAAAGGAAGGTCGGTGCATGCACATAATCCTAAAAACCTTAAGACTTTCTTCAGGGCAGCAGAGCTGAATGAAGTTTAGGTAGACATAGAAATCATATTTTTGGCTCACGTTATATAGTTTCTTAAAAATTTAAAACATAGCGTTTGCGACAACCTGAAGGTGTTTATCCATCATTCATTATGACTAGATACCTTTGTTGTAAGCTCCTACGACACGACACGATCAAATTGCTTGACGTCAAATTTGTATACACTAGTCTACAGTTATACATGTTGAGACATGACATACAATAAAACAAATTGGTTTGGAATTTCACTTAAGCTTCGTTTATATGAAACAGTTCCACCAACACTAATTAATACATATATTGGTTTAACAATTTCACCAAGTGCTTGCCACATATAATACCCTTTTATTGGGTCTGAAAAAGTATGTGGCCCTTAGAAATATTTTCCCATTCACATAGAACTCTCACAAATAGCTTATTTAGTATTAACAAAACCAATTCATACAAATAAATAAAATATTTTGCAGTAATCAATTATTTTACTGAGTAAGTGACAAAACGAGTCTAGTTTTTCAATTTGACAGATATTTCATTGAAATTTATAGCTTTTCAATTTCTGCATAATTTTATGATTGGAATTCACATGAAATTGATATTCTCAATGTCAAGTGAGTTTAAACCGCAAAATTCAACTGAAAATGAATAATGAAACATTTGAACGACATTACTGTGGAATAATTTATTTATAGAGTACAATATAAACTATTCGCTACATCTTGAGTATATAAAATGTTTCTGTAGGCTATAAATGCTTCGGTTTTCTTAAAGCTAAAATGCCTCTTTTATTTCAGTGTATCTTTTTGTCTTCACTAAATATCTTGTCTGTCTGTCTGTACATCTTGTACTGCTTCATGCATTTTTAAGTCTAACAAGCTGTCTTTATATTATGTTGCAAGCTAACAATACGTCGTCATTTATTTATATAAAGTAGCAAACATTTTATACCTTTAGGCATCGCATTAAGAATTCACAATATTTTGCTATTTAAGGTTCACATATAATCGAAAGTATTTCGCCTATTAAATTTATATTTTGTGCAAAACTTGTGCATAACATGAAAAATAATTATCAAAGTTGTCAGATATGTTGGCGCATATTTGGCACATAATCTTAGTCTCACAAAATAAACTTATACGAAATATTATTATAAGTTGTTGTAGTAAATAGTTTGAGGCATTGCTTGGGGTGATTTTTCTTAGTGGTTATAAGGTGTGAATGTATATATACGACGAAGGTCAAGGTCAAGCTTGTTAGACAGCAAAGTCAAACTACACACAACCAACAGTCGCCGCCTGCAAGTAAGCGAGTAAGCCAACGAACCAAGCAGGAGCAGCCTAGTAAAAAAAATCGTTGTAAGCAGCAGTACACAATGGTTGTCTATAAACAGACTAACGCACATATATGTTGGTTTATATATAGAATAGTATATATTTTATGTAAGTACACAGAAAAAATAGTAATATAAATTTAATATAAATTATCAATATCAAAAATGATATGAAAACATTTCAAATTGTTATGAAAAAAATTTTAATTGCAACAACTTAGAACATTGAATATCAAGAGCAACTGAGACACGAGTTTCGAACTCCTCTATGAAATCTCATCAGTCCGTTTGGTTGTGTCAATGCAACATTTTGCTTATATAAATGTCATATTTGAAAAGCAACATACGAATCATATTATTTGGATGTATTTTAATATTAAATGTGTCCTATTTTCAAGCAATTTGCGATGAGCTGTTTGCATTACATTTTATTGTTGCATTACACTCCTAACAAATTATAGGTCGTCCAATTACAACACATTAACTTTTGAAACCACAAAATGTACAACCAATCGTATCTATGCACAATATATCAGCCTATTAGATGGTGAATAGTAAAAGAGAAAAAAACAGAAACATCAGATATATCAGCAAACAAAAAAGTAGCGAAAATATATAGAACAACCGCCTTCAACCAATTATAATAATATAGGAATTATATTCCGATTGGAATCCATGTCAAATATTTTATGTACAAAGACGATTGGTACACCTAACTTGGCGTTACTAGCTAAATTAAGAACAATAACCACAGAAAAATTTATACAAAAAATCATGGTGCAAAAAAATATTACGTCTACCTCTTTCAATGGGGATTGTAGGTTCGTCTAATACATTTTCTTTGAGGTGAAAATACTTGAATGTTCTATCTATTATCACCTTCAAGATTTCGTTGTTGAAAAAAATAAAATAACAAAAACAAATGTTTTTCATACAAAAAATTCAAAAAAAAAAAAAAAAAGGATTTTATGGAAGACTAATCTAGAGGCTATACTTCAAAAACTAATATTTTTACCTTTCATAAACTCAGAAAGTAGGCCCCAAAGATAAGGGTTGGCACGTTCATTAAAATCTGGTTATCTGAAGAGGGAATAGGAGAAATATAATATCAAAACTTGAAGCATCTATCTTTTATAGGCTCCTATCGATATGTTGTAAAGTGGCTACCCTTTTAAGTGTTCCGAAATTGTCCTTTTAGGAATTTTTTATTAGGATTTGCGTAAAATATATCCAACTTAGTGTTCCTAGCCAAATTAACTATTACAACCCAATTTTTTTCATTAAAAGAAAGTTAGATCAATTTACATGGGAGATACCACTTCTAGTGGTCCGATCTAAAGCTACATGGAATAATTTTATAAAATGTAACAGATTTGGCGTTTCTAGCTTAATTAACAAAAATATATTTTCCATTTGCACAAACTTACTATAACCTTTTACCCTATGGTGGGTACTGGGTGTAAGTGTAATATGTGTAGTAAAGTTAGCTACATAACAAATAATATGCAGGAACCGCATGGGTCAGTGTACCTTGTTGTTGTTATTGCCAATTTTTATATATGTGCAGGGTGAGCATACGTTAGTCTTCGTTGCTGGTACCCAATGCAGTTAAAAACTTCGGACTCCTACTAATAAGTATTAATATGTTTCTCATCAAAGCTTCGTGAGTATTCACTACTCACACATTCTTTATTGTTTCACATATTTATTTTATGAGTATTTTTCATTCTTATGCTTATAAATTTTGCAAACGGTCACAACATACACAAAGCACTGGTCTCGCTTTGTAAATACCACAAAATCAAAAGATACATAGATATTATAGCGAAGCTATTTGCCGTTGAAGAGAGAAATAAAAAGCAAAGGAGCATCTGTCATAATAGCAAACAGTGAATCGCAAGCAGGTATACAAAAATAACAACATTCTTTCACTCTTTGTTTCTCTCTATATACATATAAATCTGCCCTTTCTTGCTCGATCACTGGCTTTTTCTCCCTCGCTGTTTGAAAAAGCCATAGCTACATAAAAAACTAATAACGCTAGGTAGGTGCAGCATGATTCACTTCCCGATATTGTTGTTGCTACTATAAATATTTTTTTCTACAATAAAAATATTTAGTATATATCACTTCAAAAAAATACGGTTATTTTATTCTACTCTTTGTTAAATCACTGTTATTTTCTGTTTGTATTAACAGTGATTTAACAGAAAAAGCAGTAATTTAACAGAAAATGTCAATATTATTATACTCTTCAAATGAAAGTGAATAGTTATTATATTTTTGTCACGGGGTTTACAACGGATGAAAGAAATCAAGAAAGATGAAAGCATTGGTTATACATAAACTATAAATTATATTCTTGATCTGCTGGGCGAGTAAAATCGGTCCAACCATGTTCGTCTGTCAGTTTCCTGTCTATTGTTTCAATCTGAACTAGTCTTCTTTGTCACAGTCAGTCTATACCAAACATGACATTCAATAAGCTGGTTTCTTACGTTCTGTAGCGCATTAAAGTTTCGATTCAACCGATGTTAATGTTTTCTTTTTATTTTTTTTAACTGCTTTATTATATCTTCCTACTGCTGTTATAACTGACCACACTGAAAACATTTACTCAATAATTAATAGCAATAAGTTTTTGCCATTTACTTTGTCCGTCTGCTTGCTGCCTGTATGTTGCAACTTTAGTATTAAATTATCTGCCTGCCACCGATGTGTCATATGAGCTCGACGATTGCTGCTGTTGTACAAATAAAATTTTATACATTTAATTGCTTTGCTGTGTATACTGAGCTGACATGACTGCCATGTAAACGTAATAGTGTTTGGCATATAATTAGGCACTAATTGTTTATTGGCTGCTCTTAATGTAATTTAATGCGCTATTTTGGTGCTAATAATTTCGTGAATAAGCCATCAATTGTATGAAAATTTTATATAAAATATTGATTTATTTTATTTCAGCTTGAAATTTAAATTTACCAAATGATTTTTGATGATTGGTAGTTGTTAAAATTTATTAAAATAATTGAGTGAGTTGTATAGTTTCGCAAAGTATTTTCTCAAGCGTTAATATCGCTGCGTCCATTAGGAAAAAAACAGGGTTCATATATCCAAAAGGGTTCATATGTACAAAAATAATGCTGCTGTAAAATGGCGTTCCAAGTTGATAAATTTTCGAAGCATATTTCGTATATCAACAGAAAATGTTTCTGAGCAGAGAATTGCTGAATATTGATGCTGCATAACCAGATAAAGGTGGAAATTTTGAGGTAAAATTGTTGTATATAATTGGTGATAGACAAGATCCTTGTGGGCATAAAGCATTAATATACAAGGTCGCTGATTTCGCTCTACTTAAATGAACATGAAAGGTTCGATTTGAGAAGTTCTTCCGGTTGTTTTACAATATTAATCTATCACGCTAGACAGAGCCAATTGCGGCTTTTATGCCTAGCAAGACCAAGTCAGTGGACCTCGACTGATTAATTTTTTGAGTGCATTAAGCCCGTCGAACTCCAAATTTATGAGTAGGAAGTCAGTCTGTATCTTTCAAAAATCTAGTCAGCTTTTCTAACTGATGATAAAATGCTTATAGAGCGATAGGAGTTGGCTTATATAAGGTTTCCTTACACTTAATACAACTAATATGTATATAACACAGAACGTAGACGAAATGTGTGTGTTTGAGCGCGCATCCTGTAAAAGCTATCCTTTGGATGCAAAATCGAATTACCCAAAGATAAATAAGCTTTATTGTCAGTAATATTTAGCGTTTATTACATCAAAATCTTTACAGTCAAAAGATATTAATTTTTCTAATTAATTTAGAAACATCAAATTCAAGAAAAAGGTCAATTTAATCGATGATTGTGTATATTGTGCATAGGTGATTGTATATGCTTTCGATGTGATGTTTTTCAGTGATAATTTTAGACAGATATTGTCAGTAATGCATCAAGGAACGAGTGCTGATGAAATTGAAACATGTCTTAAGAGCTCGATGAGCTATGGCGAAAGTTTGTACAAATGCATTTAAATATGCGATGCAATTCTGACTGCAAGCAACGATCAGGCCGCAATAATTAATGGTAGAATATTGACGGGGGAATTTTTGCCGACACCTCCTTGCTAAGCTTTTAAATGAAAAAAATTGTATATTACTTGTTGTTTCCGCCAAATAAGGTGTATCTTCAATTCTAATAAAATCTATACATGTAAATAAAATTGGAATGTGAATGTGTTCCTTCTATAACATATACCAAAAATTGAATTTTAAAATTGATGTCTGTTTGTACGAAATGTTTATTCTGGCTAATCTCCGAAACGGTTTAACCGATTTGAACGGTATCACTGTCTGATTGCTGTTGTTCTAATGAGTAATTAAGGCTAAATTTTGTGGTGCACCACCCGCCATATAAGCTTTAAACAAAATGAGTCAAATCTTTGCATCCATTTGAGGTACAGGGATGATATTTGGTGTACATGTTATTGACATTAAGAGAATTCATTGGAAATGTGGGGATGGTTTAGCTGTCTATAGGAAACATACACATACAACATTTATTTTGACAAAAGTTTTTACGGAGCGAACCGTGCCGGATACAGCTTGTATTCAATATATATGGATATATCAGACTACTGGAAGTCATAGCACCCATAAAAATTCGTCCACCTTCCTGGGTTTTTGTTAGAAAAAACTTTTAGTTATGGTTTAATTGAGCTTCAAAAATTATTCCATTAAAATATCTTGCTCGAATTGAGATAGAAAATATCTAGTATATAAATTAAAGTTTTAATAGATGTACAACGTATCTCAAATTCAAGCACACTCGACTACAGCGTTCTTACTTGTTTTTCATATATGTTAGCAAACTATTTGCTTTATATTATAGCCTACAAATCTAGATGCTAGAGTGCACTCAATCGTTTAACTTGTAAAACTCTCATTTCTCAACAAACTTTTACACATAGGTGTTTCTATATGTAAACAAATTTTAAGAAGTAGATTATAACTTTCTACTTCATGTTTTATGCAACATGTGGCTTCAGTGTATGCCACAGGAGTGCGTAACTCAACACATTAACACAGCACTTTTAACAGCTCATGACACTTCGATGAATGTCATGTGGGAGGGCAATTCAACTTAAAACAACTTCAACCAGCCAACACATTTGTTACAGAAACTGCCTGCTAGGCATGTCCTGAAGCAACTTGGCTGGCAACTTCCTTTGCATTATTAATAACTTCCTACGAGTTTTGCGTAGACACTTTTCTCCACACTCCTTGTCAGTCATTTAAATTTACTGTGCAAAGCGCTCTATATTGTCTTCGCTATGTCAATTTTCAGGCTCATGTGCTATTTGAAGTTTAGGCAGCAGCCTGCGGGTAATCACATGATTTGATTAAAGCGGCTGTCAACTACTGCACGGCTGTGTTAAATAAAAAAAAATTAACAATTTAGTTGCTTTTTTTTTTCTTTTAAACGCTTTATGTTATATAAGCTATCTAAAGGTTATTTTTATTCTAAATGGCTATTAAAAATCAATATTCAATTTCTGCTGCTATGCATTGTAATTGAGTCTCGTATTTTATTTTATTTTTTTTTTTTTTATACTTCCAACATATTTTTGTGTACATTTTTATTTGCCATTAAGTTTGTTATTTTTTTGTATTCGTATTGACCTGTGCGCCTGCTGCTATGCTATTAAAATTTATTGCTCTATCATTTTACCATTTCTTTCTCGGTTGACTTTATTTTTTCTATGTATTTGCCCTTTGACTTCTTAATCTTTACTGTCCTTTGCTAATTGCTGCTCGGTGACCTATCGACTTACAACTCAAACAAGACGTCTGCTCTGTCATAATAACCATCCTTCTATATTGTATACATGTACCCCACTTTGCCGACTCAATGCTGTGCTATGTACTTTATTATGAGTCAAAAACGTACAATGAATACACAGAGTGTATTGAGTAGTACATTGAATACCTATATTCGGCCGCTTCATAAAAACTCAGTTTATGTCAGTCGGACATTTGTCAACCCACAACTGTGTCTGCATAATTCGGTTCGATAAATTCGATTTCTCTGGCTGACGTTAATAAAGTTAATAAACGTTCGTTCGGTGCTTTCTTTCATTTTTCATTGGTTTTTCATAGACTGACCACTTATATTCACTTCAGAAATTTCGTTTTTCATGTTTTGTATTTGTATTTCCGTAGGTCATTTTCAGCTTTGAGTCCATATTATTGCGTATCTGCTGCTGCTTGTTTTATTGTAGATAATTGGGAACTGCAGTTCTGGCCTTGTATGAGTATTTTTAGTCTCTTTTTGATATGCGTAAAAACTGAAAAACAATTGAATTATTTCGTGGCATATTTTATGTTCATTCATTGCAGCAAGGATACTCAATTGTTATTAATTTGATTGAATATGTGAATATTTCACTCTCCTCAGTAAGTAGCACTCTGCCATCGAGCATAAGTATGTCTTCAGAGCGTTATTCTGATCTCTTTGCATACTTTTAGGGGTTACTCTGTATAAAGCCATACAGTTTGAGTGCTGCAGTGCATATTTTATTTTTCAGAGGAAATTAAGTGCACAAATGAGGAATAGCGTTGTCAGTCGGCAGGTGTTCGTTTGAGCCAAGTATATAACGCAATTATTTCCCTTTATCCCTGCAGTTGCAATTAATAGGTTTATGAAAAGTCTCGAGGAGAATCTTTCAATGAAATCATATATGTTAAAAATTATATGTGGCATTATCGCGAGTAGAATGGGCAATACGTCAAATAACGATTACAGAATTATATCATAAACGGAGGGCATCGACAACTTTAGACACTCTACAGAAAGAATTACGTATGCCCTATCTCAACAAGTTTGCAACGATTGATGAATAATTGCTGGATTTTATCATTAACCACAGAGGATTATCAATATTCTCATTCAATGGTCGGAGATAAAGTTGTCAACAATTCCAAATTTCTACTCCTTTAAGAACATATAGTAATGCCTAATATTGATTGGCGTAATGCAGTTTAAACGTTCTGTTGTGAGAAATGGTGGTCTATAATAATTCATCAATAACTCAAGACCACAAGGTGAAACTGTGGACATGTTCTATGGCTAGGTGACCTTTATGTTGATGTTGATCAGCAAAAAAAAACCATATTTCGAAATATTTATGACCTCCAATTGACCTTGAAAGGTTAATTCATGCAAAAGGTCAAAACGTATTCGGACGTAAAATGTTCAGCTGCTTTCGACCTTGACATGAAGCCCTGAGCCACTATTGATGCTGTATTTTCCAGTTATTTTAAGATCAATTAAAGTCGACTGTAGACGTATAATATTTCAACTTTCACTAACCAATAACATTATTTGAAAGTCTCGAGGAAACTGAAATGAATGTAAAAATCGCAAACTATCTTTGGATTAACTTCAGCCTCTTAAAAATATTGCACATTAATCTTGATTTTTAATATATAAGTCATCCTTTCACACCTAAAGATGTTTGACTTCAGTCTTGCATGGTCTCCACGCACCTGCTTAATTAAATAATATTCTAGAAATATTATCCGGCGACTGCCTTCAACAATTTACTCAATACTCACGACCAGCTTTAAGACTATTAATGCCATCCTAAGCTTCTTAGACTATGTAGTAATGGAAGTTGATGACTTGAGGTTGTGCAAGCATTCAATAATTTTAATATATATTCCCACATATAATTCTGGAACAAATCAAATCTCAACTCTTTCGCCCGAGCATAAAATAGTAGCTCAAGAGCCCCAATTTTGAACTAATATACCAGCTTTGACAGCATAAACCATATTAAAGCGGTTTAATGCGTTTTATTGCTTATCCATCATCGAAAGTGCTTCTCGAAATGTCGATAATAAAAAAACAATTAGCTTAGTCGGGAAGATCTTCATTAACATTTGAGCTTATAGGAACATAATAAGTGCTCAAAATTTTTTTATAAGTTGTATTTCAATCAATTCAAATAGGCTTTTGATTATTAAGTGCATCACTGAGATAAAAATGGTGATGATTCGGTAGTAAGAAAATTTGGATGTAAAGGACCTGGACCTGACTACAATTTCATTGTCAAGTCTCTGAAATTTTTGAAAAAGTTAGCACTTCCTCATACGTCTGGGACAATTAGGTATATCATTTTTTTTTTAAATCTCGCTCGTGGACTTTCTTATTATCCTAATCAGTTTCGAAGTTAATTTTAAAGGCGTTCAGATAAATTTAAAGTGTCTCGCCGTGGCTGTAGATCCCCCCATTTGTATATTTTAATTCAAATATAAAGTATTGGGAAACATTTTAGGGCGATTGTTTTTAAGATAATATTTTAAACAATTTTTGTTTACTTCTTTCCAGTAGTTTTAGTGATTGGAAATTACAAATTTTTAATTTTTTTCACCATACTAAGCTTTTAACCATGTAGCTGTAAATATCCTAAAAGTGGTTCCATTTTCACATACGAAAGCGTTCTGCACTAAATTTTTTTCCGTCAGACTCGCTTTGAGTTCAAAAAGTGTTCCATTTAAACGTGTCGCACTTTGCTTTTAAATAAAGCGAAAGCAGACATAATTTGTTCAAATATTTCATTGCGTTCGAAAGGTCATACAGAGAAAATTGTTTCTAGTTATAATTACTTTGGATCTTCAGAATGATTGTGCAAGAAGAAACATGTTTTTTTTCCTGAAAAATACCATCTTTACGGTTGAGGCCTTGACTTGTAATTGACTCAAAATTCACAAAACTCGGCGTTTCTTGATAAATTAAAAAAAATAAAATACCTGGAACCTGGAAAGGTGGGACGTATTTAAATACGGTCAATCCTGTCTAGTGGTCCGATCTTGACCTATATAGATTATTTTATAAGGTATAACGTTAGCGAATAGTGTTTAGGAATTTTTATGCTAAGAATTTTAATTTATATTTTAAAATTAATATCTTTTGACTCTGCAGATCGATTTTGAATAAATAAATGATAAATGTTACTCACAATAATGCTTGTTATTTTTCAGTAATTTGATATTGAATGCAATGTATTTCTTTTATGTGATGCGCGCACAAACAAACAGACAAAAATTACGATTTTATTATATTTATAGATTAGTTTCAACTTTTTTTTACTTCGTTTTAAGTAATTCTATTTAAATTGTATTATTTTCTAACTAATATGCCTTTTATTCTTTCTATATTTTAGGTAAGTGCCACAGACTAATCGACATATAATAAATAATTGATGAATGGCTTAGAAGAGTTCTTAAAGTATATAAAATTATGCATTGCTTGAGTAAGTAATTCCAATAACTATTATACATGAAGAGTTATAAGTTTGCCAATAAAATCTATAAGGTACACTTTGAGATGTCAAAGTATCCCTTCGATAGTAACTACTGGCGGCTTTTTGTCTTAACAGATTAAGAGAATTTGTCGTTTTCCGAATCAGAAAAAACAATTTTTTTGAAATAGGTTTCGATAAAATTTGCTGCTTTGCATTTTCAGCAGGAAATTACGAGTTAAATTTATTTGGAATTGACAAAGTTCAATATAAAATGAAGTGAAATTAGATCTGGTTATCGAAATAATTTACGAAATTGTTTCTCGAATTTGGAAATCGGAACAAAGATGTGTAGCTGTTGCTTTAAATTAGTTAATGCATTGTGCAAAAAAAAAAAAAAAACAGAACAAAAGTGAATTAACTCACATTTAATAAAAATTTTTTTTTTATACCTTAAGTATATCATAGTTCTTAACCCAATTAAAAAGTTATTCATATAATTGACATGAATATATACCATATAAATTTGCTATTATCAACGCGTTAAAAAACAATTAATACAATTTTGTTAAAATATTGTTCACCCTTCTTTTGTATGTTTTTTGTAACATTTGTTATACGCCTACCTGGACACCTTTTCCTTGTTAATTTTGTTCGTATATGCATATATGTATCGGTTTTCTATATGATTATTTTACACCGTGCGCGGCCGTGTAATACAAAGTAATAAAAATCCAATGCAAACACTGTCGGACACTTGTTGTAAATTTTAATGAGGTGTGATGCTGTGATTTTAATATATTTTTTGCCGCCAAGGTAAATGTCATTTTATGCAAATTTAGCTCTTGTGAAATGAGTTTATTTACATGTTACATGTGTGCGCGCTCGCTATTTATGCAGCCAAGGGAAATTGGGTATTAAAAAATATATTAAACAAAGTTTACTACTCAGCGTTAGACGGGATTTCAATGTAGAAATTTCAAAGTAGCTATTCCGAACTAAACACATTGGAGCAATATGCAATAGCAAAAGCAGTACCTCTACTTCAAACTGATACTTTCATCTCCTGAAATAAAATAATTGGAATTTTTGGGTATGAAGACATTTTTTCCCACAGGAGTTTCATTACAAAAGATTGTTTCATAATTTTCGACTGCATTTTCTTTACAATCCTTTTAGTTCCATTACAAAGGTTGGGTGTGTTTTAGGTACTTCAAATACTCTCTCGCGTGACCAGCTCTGATTTGAATTATTTCCTTGAGAATTGGATCAAAATTAGGAGTGCATCAACCAATAAATTCACATCGTATAAAATTATTGGCAATGATTCGAAAACACAAAAATTGTGTTCCAAATGAACTGATGTCCAGAAACATTAAACGTAATTTTTTCATATGTGAATGAATTACTGCTTGCCAGCCATAAAGGAGAGTCAGAGAGATGCCAGTAGTGGCAAGAGATATACAATTATTCTTTGGTAATAAAGGACAAATTTTTTGTTAAAACATGAAAGAGCGTTGCTGTTGAATGTGTATACTTCGACATACTAGCTACTTGATCTTGCCATGTGGAATTTTCTGTGGATTGGGATTTGTAAGTTACGCAAAATTTGTCGCTAAACTGAACCTTAACAAAATAGGTTTATTACAAAACCTAAAGAGGAATATGTTCATTAAAAAACTGAATAGGAGGACCAGGTTTTTATGATTACAATACCTTAGCGAAGGGTTTACAGGTATACTAAATAAGACGCGATTCTCCACAAACACTGTAACCCAGAAATATTGAATTTTCTTTTTGGAAAATAGTCCCTGTCAAGAGCTTGTGATCTATTTCGAACTGATGCATCCAAACTAATTTGATTCAGTACATTCTTACTGATTTAAATGTATCTATTCATAACGTTTGAGAAGGCATTGGTCGATTTTTTATACATCTTCCAAAGACTTTGTAGAATTCAAAATTAATCAAAAAAAAAAAATATAAACAATAATTCCAAGTCCCTAAAAGCTTCCAGAAAAATTCATCTATTGTTGATCTTCTTCAAGCAAACCAAATTTAAAGCGTTCTACTCCAAAATATTTACATAATTCTTCGAGAAATTTGTGTATGTTCGACATCCGCCAATAAAACTATTCTGAAGGACTTAGTGATATTATATAAAAGCGTTTTCAAATGAACAAAACATATTCCGGTACTAAGGTGCACTGTTTCGTTTTACAGAAGATTTTTCTGGAAGTATTTAAAATGGTAATTTTTTATTTTTGAAACACCCTGTTTACATGGAAAAACAGTCACAACTGCTTTTGCAGTTTTAAAACTCCAAGTGGCATCTTTTAAGACACCTTGAACTTTTTTCATAAAGACATTGCTTTGGCGAAGAAATATTTGCGTTTCAAATAGAATCTCCGGTTTCGTTCCAAGAGCAATGCTATTGTGTATCTTCTAGTTTTTCATCGCCCAAATCGTAGAAGATTGACTGATTGAGAACGGTTTTAAAGAACGGATCAAAGTATTAGTGTAGAAATAGTAATACTTTGATCGGCTAAACTTGTTTTTATCATGTTGGGAGACAGAAAATTCTACTGGTTAACCATGCATTAAAATTCAGAACCAGTTCAGAAGACGATTTTTTTTAATCAAATTTTAGTTTTTTTTAAAAAACTTTTTTTTACACAGAATTCAAATTTATTTTTATTCTACAAGTTGTGAGAGCGGTTAATCCTCTGGTTAACCTTTCATTAGGATTCAGTTGAGGAAAGCAATTGTTTACATAGATTCTAAATCTTTGTGTTGCTTCCATATTTCTATCTGCCTTCGTATCTCCAGTAATACATCGATCTACCAAATTGTATTTTATACAAAAAAATTGGGAGTGAGGCAATTTTTTTTGTATTGAACTTAAAAGCCTTGAAAGACTTTTTTAACTCAGGATCAAATTGTATTCTTATTCTGAAAGCTGGGGGAGGGGCAACAATACTAGGGATCTTTTCATTAGAAGCCAGGACTAGTTCAGAAAAGGAAATTTTACCTAATTTGTGCAGAAGGAACCTTTAACACATCCCTGGTTGCTAGGTAAGGCCTAGAAAATAAAATAACCGTGTACTGACGTACAGAGACTCTGTTTAATTTTAATAAATATAAATTCTATTTCTTTTTTTTTTTTTAATTTATCTTTTGGCAGCTAACATAATAAACCAATTGACTATATATCTAATTATTCATTCTATTATTCGATAGCAAATTCCGCTTGAATACAAACATTCAATAAATAGGCTTCAAAAAAGTTTTTATTTGTTTTTTAAAGTCACTTCTTCTGGTTTGTAATTTTCAGCATGCTTTCAGGCAGCACACTTAGCGAGTTTAACCATGAAATTTGCTTTGATTAGCACTTCATTAAAAGCTTATTTGCATACTTTTCACTTTGCTTAGTGATTTGTTGCCACTGTTACTTGCTGCTGCTGTTATTTATAAATTTCCTTCAGCTTATTTCTCGATTTATTAATAACTTAAAACAACAAATAAACACACACACTCACTTTCTAGCTCACTGCGCGACTTATCAATCAAGGCGTCCTGAATATTATTTTGCCATTAAATTATAATCTGGTTTGTTGCCGGAAAAAATATGCTAATCAGTTTGATATGCTGTCGATATTTTGGTAACTAAAATAAAGTCAAAATTTGTATTGTGTGTTCTTCATGCTTGTAGCTAAAAAATAAAAACAAAAATTCCGGGAAACTTTCTCGCACATGCACTCAAACAAAAGCACTATGTATGTTTTTTTTTTAAGCGGAAGAAGCTGCAGCATGTGTCCTTGTTCATGGCTTCAATTTCATCAGTTGTTGCATACGTTGCCTATGCGTTATACATATTTTAACCAGAAACACTTTGGTTCTCTCCTTTAAGGTTTTTCCGTTCTCTTTTATTGAGAATTCATAACTCTTCAGTTTTTTGTACGCTCTTTGGCAGCATATTTCCACGAAAACTTTTCTGCTATTTTGACGCTTCGTACATATCATTCCCTCGTATATCAAGTTGCCAGCGGCTGCAGACTTATGTTTATGCAGTAAAAGGGTATATTAACTTTGTGCAAATGTATGTAAGGAGGAAGCAAGTCAGATGCAATAAAGTATATGCATATATATTCTTGAACAACATCAAAAATCCAAAATATATAAGCATGTCCGTCTGTCTGACTGTCCACATGAACATTGAGAACTTGAAACTTTAAGTTATAGATCTCTAAAGATTGAATATTTATTCTTTTTTAAAATAAAGCTTAATTCACACAGTCCCAGTTATCTGGCAGTAATAACCATTTCCGTTACTGTCACATTTAGGTTAAGTTTGAATAAATTTTAAACTATTTTCAATGCATTGTGATGAAATGTTCAAATATAATCTACCGTCTGAACAATGCTTAACTTGTATACGAAGCACTAAAAATTAAGCTAAAAACGCCATCGTTAGTCTCCAAATAAATCTGGTTATCCTTTCTGTGCTAGAAACGCCAAATTTGGTGTATCTAAGAAAAAATACTATTAAAGTTCAAATCGGACCACTAAACAAAGGTAGTTCCTATACAAAAACTTGAGCCAATGTAGAAATATCCGTTTGTATGGCTGTCCATGTGAACATCCTTAATTTAGTCTCAAAATTAAAACTAAAACACAAAGTCTTCAAATTTGCATATTAAGACTATACTATTCTCTCCTCAAAGAACGCCCATTTTTGAGGTAAAGTAACTATGGAAACCCATTCCATCCATTCTGAGTTTTTGTATGCAACATTTTTGGTTTTCTCAAAAGTTTTAGCTAAAAATTATAATAAAATATTCTATTATAATAAAATATTCTATTCTATATGCCCATATTGTACCACTAGAAGGAATAGTTCCCATTCAAATATGTCCCTCTTTCTGAATTTTTGTAAGAAAAACATTTTAGCTTGAAACGACAAATTTGTTGTATTTAAAAATATTCCCAATAAAATATAATATAACACACCAACACAGTTAGGAATATTTTCTCTATACAAACTTAAGATTCAAACAGGGGATAAAAGTTTTTTTTTTTTCTTTTTTTTTAGAGCAAACAGATAGAGTATAAAATTTGTCTTACCTCGTAAACTGTGCTATATTGGTCCCTCCGCATTTTTCCAATTTTTTTTTTTTTTTTAAATTTACCGAAATAAAATATACAACAAAGACTCACATCAGGTCCTTATAACATATTGTTAATTATATGTAAAGCTATAATATATATATATTAATATTGGAAAAATTGGACAGTTGACAAGGGATTGAACAGCTAAAGGACATCTAGAAATGTATTTATTCTTAAAAGTACAATCGAACTAAAAAACCTAGTTCTGCTAGCTTTTTACTGAAATAAATTGACAGGATGACAAAATCTGTAAGCGCTAAGGATTATGACATGCACAGATAACATTTGTAGTGCGTGAAATATATAACAAAATATCCTTGAATCGGCTTCTTATGGGTTCGAATTTAAGTAGGTATTAATAAATAAAGAGCCTTGGAGTTTAAAGTATTTTGTTGAATAATCAAACTCCGCACAAATATAAAACTCACAACCTTCTTTTACTTGTGCATATCTAAGAGCAGCAGTACAGAGAAATCGAGCGAGCTATAATTTATTTTCAGTACTTGAAAAAATGTAAAGTTGATTCCAAATATTTTATCGAAATATCATCATATCTTTCAAACATAATATCTACTCTTTTTACACTTGGCTGCATAAAAGAGTATGGATTCTTTTGAAGAATGTCATAATCGCCAAGAATTTGTGTGTTCTAATACCTCTGTGGTACTGAATACCTTTGAGAATTGATGATAAATTATAAATACTATAAATAAGAATAATACCGAATCCACTAACTATATGAAACTTTCCAATTCTCAAAATGAAATTGTCAAATTCTGGATTTGTCCGTTGGAAATATTTAGGCCCTATACCGAAGGTATAAGAGCCTTTTGGTTTTGTGCTAATGTATGCAACAGCTCATTATGGTCAGGAGTGATAGAGGAGTCGATATAGCCATGTCCGTCTATCCGTCCGTAGGAACGAAATGTTCTCGGAAATGGTAATAGATAGAGACTTCGTGTTTTTTTCATTCGACTAGGACTGCTCCGGAATTTTAGAAGTTTATTTTAAAATTTTGCCCCTCCCCCTTCCCCATAAGTATGCAAGTGTAGGATTACGTCCCTCTAAGCCAAATTTTATAAGCAATTGAATTTTAACGACCTATGATGCTTCCGTCCTCCCTTTTCTTTTCATATTATTATTCGTACAGTGAGAAGTGAGAGAAGAAAAATACTTTTCGTCAGTACTATATTTCTTATTAATGCCCTCCCTTTTTAGGCCCTATACCGAAGGTACAAGAGCCTATTGGATTTGTGCAAATGTATGTAACAGGTAGAAATAATGGTCGTAGACCCCCCAAAGTTACCCCCATTATGGTCAGAAGTGATAGAGGAGTCGATATAGACATGTCCGTATGTACGTCCGTCCGACTATATGAACGAAAGGATCTCGGAAATGGTAATAGATAGAGACTTCGTGTTTTTTTCATTCGACTAGGACTGCTCCGGAATTTTACAAGTTTATTTTGAAATTTTGACACCTCCCCCCCCCCCCCCCCCCCTCTTTCCCATAAAATCACCCCCAAGGCTAAAAATTTCTTCGTCACAAAAAAATAGAGATAACGTCCCTCTAAACCAAAATCCAAAAAGTTCATCAAAATCGTATAATAAATGACGATTTTATAAGCAATTGAATTTGAACGACCCCCCTTTTCTTTTCATACACAAAAATATGTTTTATAAGGCACTTATTCGTGCAGTAGGAAGTGGTCATAAGCTCGGGAAACATTTAATGTGTTTGATAGTCGATTACGCCCGACTGTAATTTTCTTACTTGTTTTTTTTTTTTTTTTGACTGCTTGGTCATAAGCTAGGGAACTGTGATCGGTTACTGTGATTTTCTTACTTGTTTGAAGATGGCTATGTCGCATAAAAGTATTGATATTTTTTTTTTTTTTTACCGAGTGCAAGCGGTAAACACTGCGTCCTTGGAAGTCGGTGGCTGAGTTATGATCGAACTAAATCTATAGTTGAGTTATATGAAGTTTCAGAAGATTGTATTTGTTGAAATGGAGGCCATCCTGATATTCAGTTTGTAGATGGTAGGCAGATTATTTCCTAAAGTGTTTTGTAAATTTTTTTTTTTTTACTATTTTCAATTAGTTTCTGTCCCTATAATTCGGTATTCATGGAAATGAATTTCTTGAAAGTTTAAAAATCTTAAATCAAAACTGTTCTTTAGGCTTAACTTTGATAAAATTTACTTCATTATCAATGGGTTTCTTTTCGTGATATATCACTAATGCTGTAATATGGATCAAGTTTTTTCCAGTTAATATTTCTTCAATGAAACCATTGTTTATATATAGCTCCATGGACGAAGCAATTTTCTGTGAAAACCTCCACTGATGCAATGTCCAAATTTATTCAACATATTTTCTACTGACTATTACGAGCGCAGAGTGGGAGAATGGCGGGTAAAAGAGAAAGGGACCAGCATAGCTATTGTCAACCTTTTAGCATAATATTATATTAATATGATATTATTTCATAACAATATGAAAAATGTCATTAAAAAAGATCAATATAATATTTTCTATATAATATCATCTTAAATTTAAATATTTCATATAATTTTGACAATATAAAGGGTGATTGAAAACATTTCAATTTGATATAAAAAATATATTTATCTGAATTCTTATCTATCCACCATTTCGGAAGTAGGAAATCAAAAAAGAGGCTGAGACAATATAATGGTGCTTGAGAGATTGAATGTGGCGAATTTCAGGTTTTTTTTATTTTTTTTTTTATTTTGTACTTCTGTCCACAGTTAAGGACAATTATCGACTTGTATGAGCCATGTCGCTAATTAAAGTACATAATTCGTACGTGGTTCGACTTACAGTTTTTATGACCAATACACTGCAAAAAATGAAATAGAATTTTATGAAAATGGAACTCTAAACAAAACATAAAAGAATATATTTTTTTTAATCAAAATGATATGAAAAATGTCATATGTAAATTATATCACTGTGATATATTTTAAAGATTTTTTTAAATTTTTTCAAATTGTTAGATTGGTAGAAGTTACATCATATTTTAGACAGTATAAAAAATATATCATTTTTAAAAAAATAAATGTTTTACTTCCTATCTCGTAAGTATACAACACACATCCCTAAATTTTAATTCCTACAGCGTATTCAACTTTCGTTAAAGCCTAACCACTGTAACTTGTTTTTTTTTTTTTTGCTTTCCTTGAAAAGTATTTCATTAATTTGTCAAATGTATTATTATGCTCAGATGTATCCTTGTCGACTATGCTTGTAACTGTCTTTGTGTCTATATATATTGGCTTATACATTTTATGTGTGTGTGTCTGTGTGTGTATTTGCGAGTTAAAAATGCGTGCTTGGCATTTTTAAGTGTTTCATTGAGCAAATGAAATGAAGTTGAAATTTAATTTTGTGCGCACACGCCCTCACACACTTCTACTGCTCTGCCTGCCGCACATTTTTGTGTCAGTTAAGCGCTAAATGGCTGCTAGCATTTTTAATTATGTTATTTTAATTAGTTATACAAGTTAATTAGAGACAGTTGAAAATTAATAAATTAAAATAATTATATTAAATAACAAATATTTTATTTATTTCTTATTTTCGCCAACTGCAAAGTTTCTTATGCAATTTGAATTCACAAAATAAAACTTTCTTTGCATTTTCTTCTTGCTATTTACTTGGCACAATAGTGTTTTTCGTCCTTCAGTAATACATATTTACGCAGTTTTTTATGACTTTTATCAACAGTTTTTCTTTCATATACCACCCACTTAAGCATATTTTCAAGGGTTTATGCTATTGTATTGCAGTACTTCTTCTATATATATATATATTATATAGTAATTTTCTGATTTATTTTCTTTTGTAATTGTGTGTTAATTGCAAGCATTGCATATTTTATGTGGAAAATTGTTTGTTTGACTCTTAACTTCTTATTGTCAACTGCCGCAAAAGTTTTATTTAGAAAGACAAATCGTCTATTAGAACTGTCAAAGTTTTAAGTTTTTTTTTTGCAGCATACTCTGCTTCTTAATGTCCATGAAAGAAAGTTTTTAATTATATTTAAACAATTTGTATAGTTTATAAGTAACACCTGTTAATTTTCACTGTGGCTGGCCTCGAGTTTTAAAGTTAGTTTTAAGTAAGGTGTTGTATAAAATAAAAATACTTAAAATTTTTATAATAAGTTTGCAGTCCAGTGACTTGATTTGCCTTTTGCTCTATTTTAAAATGAGATACAATTGCTAATTGTCCATTATATGGCTTTATAACACATAATACGAAACTTTTTAATCTTCAGAAGAAGTTCACTGTGTTTTTTTTTTTTTTTTGTTGTTCCATTTTTCACTTTCTTATGAGTTATAGAGTTAATAAGCTTTCTTTCGTAAATGGGTCAAAGCTTTAGACGAAGTCATGAAGTCCACTGATACTCTTAGGCTTATGACCTTTCCTTCAATTTTTTGTTTGTTGCATCATGTTTCACGGGACTAACTTCTAAAAAGGTACGAAGCAATGTCATTTTAGAAGCTAATGTTACTTTTTCATGTGTAGCTGATGAATGTACATAAAAAAGAGGAAATCTTATTGGAAAAAATTACATTTTCCGTAAATCCCAAGAAAATATTTCCTTAATAATTTCTGTATATAGCCGATATACTAGGTGTTCATACTTAATTAATTAGGTAATTCCTTATGCACCATATTTTGCTCTATTTTTCATGGGAAATTTTGTGAATGTAATGAAAATAGATCGTGCTTGATATAATATTCAGAAAACAAAAAAAAATTTGATGTGTCCACACAGCAGAAGTGAAACTTTTTGAGGGATCCTCTGATATTGAAAACTTAGAAACCCAGAAACATTCTTATGAGGCTGTATGACAAAAGTACCCGTGATGCGCACAGACAATTCACTCTCAATATCCAATATCAACATAACCGTTGCAACACAAGTTTTGGAATATCGTGACGATTTTTTATTTTACTACTCCCGCTAATGAAGTTTCACTTCGAATATAATTGCTAAGACAAAAGGATTAAAAAGCTATAAAAGCTATTTGTGTTCGTCAATCAATACATACAAACACAATTCTCCATTTCCCACTATTCACCTACCTCTCATAAAATTTATAGGTCAAAACTAAGAAACTTTTTAATAAAGCTATAAAGCTCAAATGGTTTAGAAATATTACCCAAATTTTGCATTAAACCTAGGGATTGAACATTCAAAAATATGTCATCAAAAGACTTTCTTGTAAATCTAGCATAATTTCAGAGTTGACTGAATCCTCACCATAATTTTTTTTCTGATTAGTTTTTAAAGGCACAAAACTTTTTGGCTTTAGGAGATAAAATCTCAAGAGGACCAGAACATAAACGGAGAAATCCACCTGAACTGCGACACACAGAAATTTCTATGCCAATTTTTTTGACGGAACCACTTGAGGTAGCCTCCATGGAAAGCGAACCGATTAAGTATGCTTGTATAAAAAACTACTTTATTGATGTCAAAAACTTTATATGGTAGTTTTTTATGAGAGACGCTTTACATAGATATACTAATCAATGGACGTTCAACCCAGTTTTTTGATAAAATTCTAAATAACCCGTATGTGAGCTACCTAAACGTTTAAGTTTAAAAAAGATTAAATTTTTAAGTTATATAACTTATATACATAGGTTCTGAAGCCTCCGTTGCATGTTACTAGCGCTTCGGTTCAACGGAACCTAAAGTTTTATCTTATCTAATTTTTTGTAGCATTAAATTTTTCACAGTTTTGGTATGCAACAGGTTTGCACACCGGAAAATCTCGCAATAAGCAATTATTTAAATAGTTTATTTATCGATATTTCAAACAGCCGCAAATCAAAAACCCCCATTACCAGATACAACGGTTGCGTGAATTACACTAAACCAATACTTAATTACACAGTTAAGCGCAATTTAATAGGGTTTTTATAGTTTTATAAAGTAGTGCAATCAGCAGTAAATCAAAATGTTCGAATTGATTATACGCTGCGCTCAAACCATTATAATAGGCATGGATTTTTGTCCAATTTTTTTTTCTACAAACTTCTTTACAAAACAAAATAATTTTTGAAGTTAGTGCGGCATCTAGAAATTCTATAACTTAAGCTTGGATGTTCTGTCTTATGCAAGTCAGATAAATTTTCTCTCACACAGATTTTATTTTTCAGAAACATCAAGACAAATTACAATAAATATCTCAACATATATTTAAATTGGATCTGTAACCATGCTACACCTCGAGAGTTTATACCGTGAGCTTAGATTAGATGCTCTTATTATAGTCAGAGAAATTTTGTCCAAAACAGATTTACGGGCATACAGAAAGGTGCACAGACGGATATGGTTACATCAACTAGTCTTAGCTTGCTGCTCACGAATATGTAAACTTCAAGGGGACTCCCATATCTCCTCGCCTATGTTACATATATTTTAATAGTTCAACAAATACAATGTACCAAGCTTATTTTTGTGATAGGTATACAAATCAGACGAATGGACATGAGTCATGCGTTTAGTCAGTTTGTGAGCAACACAAACAACGCCAGCACGCTTCCATTCTGAATATACTGTATATATACGAGGTGTGCTTAAAGAAAGGTGGCTTTTCTCATTCGATTTTCGATATTTTTTTTATGTTACCACACATTTATTGACTTCCTGCATTATGCATTTTTAGTTTGATTTAAAAAAAAAAAAAGATTCGATTAGAACAAAATGGTTTACAATTGGTGCAAGCTCTTCACATCAGGCCGAGAAGATCTAAATGACGATGGTCGCCCAGCACGCCCCAGTACATCAACAAACGTTGAAAACTGCAGCAATGAAGAAATTTGTTATGAAGAATTACTATTAGAGAAATGATTGAGGATGTCGGCACATCGGTTCATGCCATACCCATTTTTTGGGCGTGAGACGTATAATGCTTACAGAACAATCTCTTTTATCTGAGTTAATAAGTGAAAGAGGTACCTCCGATAAACTCAAACTCGTTCATTCAAGTCAATGTGGGGAAAAGATACCTCAGATAAGCGAAAGCTCAGTTACCCCGGAAGGAATAAATAATTCTAAAATTTCAATCATTTCCTATGTTTTTTTGATGGAGAAACGAAATTTATTCATACAAATATATACATATAATCGGCTCTATCGGATCGAATAATCGAAGGCCGGATGAACGAAATTGTACTGTACACTATGGTGACAAATATATTCGTTTCCTTTTTTTTTATTTAAATTTTTCCGCATTATTGGAGAGACGGATACCCTAGATAACGCCGAGTTTCGGATAATCGAAGGCCGGATAAACGAAAATGTACGGTACGTTATGGTGATAAGTAGAATTCGGCTCCATCAGTCTTATCTGAGTTTTTCAATATTATCCGAGCCAGTTCTGTACACCAGATAACGCGGAATGTGGAATAATCGAAGGCCGGATTACAAGCTTATACTATACACTATACTGAGAAGTTTATTCGATTCCATCCGTCTTATTCAAATTTGTTCGTATTATCCGAGCCAGTGCGTTACCCTGGATTACGCGGAGGGTCGGATAATCGAAGGCCGCATAAATTAGGTGGTACTGTATTACAAAATTGTTAAAACTTAACCAAAAGAATCGTGGCATAAGCACCGTTCAACAGTTGTTTAACTCAAGGGCGGCAAGGGCGCCCCAGATTTGTTCATAATTGGTGACGATACCTTGATATATGGTTATGATATGGAAAGAAAAGCAAAATCATCTCAATGGTTGCGGACAGAAGTGTCAAGATTGGAAAAAACACACCAAGTTCTATAAAATGTAAAAATTTTACTCACTTTTTCCTTCTATTACACTGGCGTAGAGCAATGTGTGTTCTTGCCAGAAGTTCGCATTTTCAATAAGGAATAATACTTTAAAGTAATAAAAAGATATCGCTCCAGAAAGTCGCATTTTCAATAAGGAATAATACTTTGAAATAATATAGAGATATCGCCCCGAATGGTCGCATTTTCAATAAGGAATGTTACCTTGAAGTAATATGGAGATGCCGCCCCGAATGGTAGCAAAATAATTTATGGCTTTTGTATCACGCGTTGGGTTTAATGAAGTCTCAGCCAGCGCATTCACTGAACTTGAACCTTGCGACATTTTTCTCTTCCCACAACCGAATGCAGGCGTTTAGCCATGATTAAGGAGGTACAAATCGGTTCACTGGAAGAACTAAAAACCATACCAAATAAATCAAATCAGTATTAAATCTGCAGCGAATATTAATTAAATATTGTTCTAGAAGAATAGTCATCACTTTTCTTAAACACATCTCGCAAATAGTTGTTGGCAAAACAAGTTCTGCTGTTAGTATTTCCCAAAAGCGCTAGAAAACGCGCGAGATTCACTCAAACGTAACAAAATCGCAAATAAATTGTCAGTTTGCGAATGCAAGCGAGAAAAAAAAATACACGAATTTGGGGAGCATTTATATCTAAATGCACGTTTAGAGTATAGGGCATATATGCTATTTTTTTCATCATATGCGCTCTTCACATATAATATGCAAAGTATGAATATTTTGCTACTAGCTATGTCTGTGCTATAAAACATCTGTTTGGAATATGGTATGGAGATGATTTTCGCCGAAACAGCAGAACCGATTTCGAAGGGCCTTTCTTTAGTAGAAAGAGATAATTTATTATATTGAAGTAGTTGAATATTTGATTGCTACAATATATAAGATGTATAGGGTACTTACAGAACTTACCAAGTTTTTCATTAGTTTAGCTCGAATGAATACAAATGTAAACAGTGTTTCAACTTGGTTAGCCGCCAAAGCTTCTTTTTATTTATATTTTCCCTCCTTTTAATAAAAGTTCGACGTAACAATTTACGCCAATAAATACTTTCCTCCTGGTGAGACTGTCTGCCAAACGATCCGTCTGTCTGTCATACTGTCTAAGTTTGCCACAGAAATGCAGCGCATCTTGTCTTGTTTATCTGTATACCCACGTGAAAACTTTATAAGCGACACATTAAGTTTATTTTCTTGCTATTTTCGCAGTTTACTCAAAAACTTGCACACTAGTGTATATATGTATCTACACACACACATATGTACTAAGTATGTATTTTTGTATGAATTTGTAGCTAGACATAGTTAACTTTTTTTTATATGTTGGTGCATGTATGTATCTACCAAATATATATATATATATAGTACGCTATATAAACTCTAAGCACACTTACTGCTGACCTTGAAATTTGTGTATCTAAACTTTTTTTTCGTTTTTTTTTTTAATACCCGTACAGAGACTTTGATGCTCTTGGTATCTTTTAAAAATGTAGCACATTTAAGCATGATTGTGGCTGCTTTATATAGACAGACGACGACTGCTTAGTTAGAGTTGTTAACTATCAGCTGTATCCGTTCTGTGTGAATTATTTGGGGAATTTCTTACCTAAAGCGCAACCATGCATCTACACATTTATGTCCTACGAGTATATACTACACGTTCAGTAAGCAGACCATGGCATTGGATTTTAAGCTGTCATAATATAGGAAAATGTAAAGTAAACTAGTAAATACATCACGTTCAGAGCTTTAGCTAAAGTGTGTTTATATTTGTTCTTTTTTTTTTCGTTTTTTTTTCTTTCAACTTCCTTGCATTTGTGTACTTCCTTTCGCATGTATAAGTAAAGATACAAACTGTATCTGCATTATAGGTATTTATTATAGTAAGAGGCTATTTTCACATACACAACTTTATTAAATGGATAGCATATTTGCTGCTATCTTCTGTAACTAGCTATCTACAATATACGTAGAATTGTTTTATTTATAAATACTTATGCAGTACACAGCACATCAGTTAATTGGATTTTTCTGTGTATTTAAAAGAAGTTCTCTTTAATAATTTATTGCTAAGACAAGCTATTGTGCTTCGACGATATTTTGTAGCATTCACATATGTAATTTTATTATGTTTATATTTTTTTATCAGCTCATTGAGCGCGAATAGAAGTAAATCTTTTTTTTCGTTATCTTACCATGAGCATGCTTGATGCGCTTAGCGACATGTCATCGATGGTGTCTTGTACCTTGACTTACTTGATGACATATCAAATAGCTCGAATAGCTTTACAAAATGGAATCAAACAATGAAATATAATTTCAATTTTAAAGATTTCCTACTAGAACGCATTACATTTTGAGCATGTCCTGCAAAGGATCATATATTTAGACGTGCAAGATAGTTACTGCAGTTAATACCTGTTAATTTAGCTTTGCAAAAAATATAAAAATGCATACATATTCTAGCGGGGCTCTTTGTGATTAAGAGAAGAAGTAGAAAAAAAGACATCAGACATAACAACCAGCAGTAAAACCCAAGTAGAAAGCGAAAAAAATCGGAAATACAAGCTATATTCTATAGGTATTATAGCGAGGCTATTTATTGGTTGAGAGAAAAGGGAAAAAATTTATTCAGACTTAGAAACCAGCAGCAAAAGCCAAGCAGAAATCGAAAAAATACAAGTAAGATCTATAGTCGTAAAAGCTACACACACCATATTTGTTAAAAATGGACTTAAATCAGCTCAAACTTATGTACAGTGTATCAAACTGTTTTACGAAAACTGCTAAGGCAACAAAACAATTTTTGAAGCAATCGGCATAATTATTTTGACAAAAATTTATAGAATTATTTGTGCGTTGTCCCTTCAACACCGACGCCTAAGAAAATTTAAAAAAAATATTTATCTAAAGACTTAATCTACTGCAGATCAATGGAATAAGTCTCAAGAATCCAATCAGAGAGTGTTCTACTGTTCGGTGACGTTTGAAAGGAGAAAATTTTGAGACACACAAAGCAAAAGAAATAACCTACATACCAAAGCTGATGAAGCTCAAAAGATTGGCTTTCGTAAAGGAGCTTCTGCACAAGCCAAAAGAGTTTTTGAGAATAGTTCTATTTTTTTCCGGTTTGACTCTTATGTTTTGGAGATGCATTGCGTTGGGTGACTTGATTGCTATAGCCGGCTTTTTGAACCAAAAATAATACTTGAGTATCCTAAGCGATAACGCATATACTTTCGCAAACAAGCTGATTAGATAATCATTTATACTGCCTCAAAAGTAGGATGATAACCAAATGTCTGAAGGATTGTTGGTGTAAGTACTCTGAACATCAAAAACTAGAATTGAATGTTATTGAAAAAATGTGGGCTCTTATGAAACGTAAAAGAATTGCATTTTTGCATAAAACCAGAAAAGAGAGAATTTCCTAGAATACTTCCTCTTGGAACGATAAGTCCTTTGCAAATGTTGTAGAGTCACTTTTAAGGCTTCTGCGAAAAGTTATTGAAGCCAAATCGAGCTATTCATTTTATTAACATTTTATCACATTTATTTACACTTGTTAAGTATTAAGATTTGTTTCTTTAATAATAATCACTTGTCAAAATACTTATGCCAACACATGAAAATTGCTTTAATTCATTAGTTCTTTTTTTTTCAACTTTGTATTAATAATATGTAAAAAGGAAAAGTTGTTAATTTCTATAAGCCCAACTTAAAAGTTGAATACAAAAATACATAATTTTGTTTTTGTCAAAATTATTATGCCGACCAGTGTAAGTCTTACTAATAAGATTATTCTAGGAGACTAAATATAGAGCTGCCGAACTTCGATTTTTTTATATTAGTCTGATTCATGCCTAAAGTGTAGGAAATCCTTGGGAGACTACGTCCATTATACGCCATTGAGTTCTGGGTTTCTGCTTCTATTTCAAGAAATTGGCTGCCAACTCGCAGCGCTTTATCAGAAACAATGTGCATATTCAAAGACCGCAATTTGGACCTAAATGAATTTAGCATCTTATGAACGTAGACGATGCCTTATGAATTGAATTAAATAATACGCAGATGGAACGAAATCTTGTTCGCCAGACAAAAACGAAAGTCGTTTCTGCATCGATTGGAACACGTCAAGATTGGTCCGAAACGAGTTGGAGCCACTCAACTGGAAGATGCTTCCCCATGCCGCTTCTTCACCAGATCGGACTGCTTCCAACTACCACCTGTTTTTGTCGATGGGACACGCGCTCGCGCAGCAGCATTCTTACCAAAATTTCGGAAACTGGCTTGAAGAATTGATTGTCTCGAAATGGAAAGAATTATTTTGGCGTGGTATTCACAAATTGCCAGATTGATGAGAAAAATGTATAGCTAGCGAGGGTCAGGGCTTTAAATAAATTATTTTTTCGCTTCAGCGAATTTAAAATTGTAAACCTGGTATATATATTCCTGATCAGCATCAAAAGTAGACTCGTTATAGACATTTTAGTATTTCTGGCTGTCCGTATGAATAGAGCCTTAAACCAAACACTAGAAAGAGTAGCCCCCATACAAATCGGTACCCCTTATCTGGGTTTTTGTATGAAAAATTTGTGGTTTTAGTTTAGCAAATTTTGTATAGCTTATATACATTAAAAAAAAAATTCAGCACGGTAGAAAAGAATAAATTTCATGTACTTTATGTTAATCCTTATAAAATGTGCATATTTTTCTTCCTTTCTGTGGGTTTGTAAAGATTTGTTATGATTGGACTCTTCATTTATTTTTAATAGGCATCTCCCTTCCACTAAACATGGCTGCTCACATAGACCGTCCACCACTTTCAGTGTTTATATAAAGAACTACTAGCTATCAGTCAATGTCAAAACAAATTTTCCAGTATGAATCATTTTATATAAAGATGCTTCCTATTAATTAAACTAATTATCTACTTATTTTCTTAATGCGTTGTATATCAATCTGTAATAAGTGTCCTTGAAGTTCATATTTCTCTAGTTGCATTGTTCAATATTCTCGTTCATTTTAATGAAGTCTGTTTATAGTATTTTTTGTTTAATAATATTAACTCATCTTGCACTGCTAATGATTTGATTTTATTTTCTTATCTTTGATAAAAGAAACTTTTCTCCAGTGCTAAGTTTCGCACGTTTCCTACGTTTGTAATTATTTTCCTTATTTGACATTGTATTTCATTTTATGTTTGCGTATCTCATTTTTCGTTTGATACACTTTTTTCTGCACTGCGCTGTTGTGCCACAGTAAAAAGATTCTCATCATTCTAAAACGTATGTGCTGATGTATCTCAACTCTCAGTGTGCGCTTACTAAGCTGCATGCTTTTACGTAAGTAAGTGTATCTTTTTTTTCTATGAAATTTTTCAACAAACTTTTGCAATGTACATGTTATGTACATAGAAAGCCGATAATGCGTGCTTTTAACCACTAGAATCTTTTACTAGGAATATTGTATTTTACTGAAAATGCGACTAGAGTTAAAATCAATTTTTGCATATTTTCTGGTCTCACATAGAAAATTCTTATGAATTGTCGTTTGGTCATTGCGTAATATACAAATCGTCAAAATCGCAAACATATATATAGATATGATATAATAGATAGATATTTTCAGTTAAAACGTTGATATATATCAAAGGAGAAAAGTTTAAACTGAAAGAGTTATAACATAACTTTATTTTAGGTCAGAGAAACTTCTTTTTGCAACACAAAAAAAAGTCTTGAATATTATTCAAATCAGTTTATTCTTTTAACTTTTGCACATTCTTATAATTCCTAATTAGTTTAAACATTTAAACTACGTCGAATGCAGCTTTGTAGTCGACAAAAAGTTGGTGGCTGTCTTTATTGTTTTCGCGGGTATTTTCTACGATTTGGCGTAAAGTAAACATTTGAACACTGTTCGACCTTTTCGGTCTGATTTTGATCGTGACTTTTCGCCGAGAATGAAAGATGTTATATTATAATATAAGTGGAAAGATTTTAAGCCAATTGAGTTGTGTACAGTTTTAGTAACACATATTTCATAGGTTTGCAAAAGCGCTAACAAACAGTTTGAATAGCATTTAGCAAAATTTTATTTTTAATATTTTTTTAATAACATTAATATTTTTTGAGTCTGCAGCTCGATTTGGATAAAATAAACGCTAAAATTTACTCACAATAAAGCTTCTTATTGTGCAATAATTTGATATTGAATGCAATGAATGGATATCATGTGATGCGCGCACAAACACAAATTTCTTCTACGATTTTATTATATATGTAGAGATTAGTTTCTACATTTGTTTTACTTCGTTTTAAGCTATTCTATTTGCAATTGTATTATTTTCTAACTAATATTCCTTTTATTCTTTCTGTATTTTAGGTAAGTGCCATAGACTAATCGACTTATACCAATTGATGAGTAGATAAGAAAAGTCCTCAAGGTATTTCAAATTATGCATTGCCTGAGTAAGTAATATTAAGCTTCCAATATATAGTTTCCCTCGTGCAAGAAGTACGAATAGCTTAGTAATAGTAGATATAATTATATGTACTACGTTTATACGAAACATTTTATGAATTAACAAAATTATCGTTTAAACGCCATTTACAATTACATGAATTAAACTAAGAGTTGCCACTGTTAAACGAGGTGGCAACATATATAAGTAGAAATAAAAAGCAAAATTGGTCAATTTAATTTATAAATAAATATGAAATACTCTTATATAATGCAGAGGAATACAAAAAAGATTGAAAAAGTAAAACAAAATAAATTCAGCTCAAATTGAAATTTGGCGCCAAGAGAGTGTCATACAATTCATGTTTGCCACACAACATCATAACTAAAAGGTGGCAACAACGGAAGAAATACATGAAATATAAAAGTATTTGGGAAATTTTTTCATGATAAGCTAGATGATTTTTTTTTTGACTACTGATAAAATATTTCCATTAATAACGTCATCGTATAAACGTACTAATAGTAAGATTCGTATTTTCGTGCTCACTTGTTTGCACTGATTTCACTTAATCTTTTGTTTATTTTGAATGCCAAATAAGTTTCGAATCAGTTGTGGGGTCAGAATTTAAGTGATATCACATATAATGGCTTATCTTCTAGTGCTCAGTGTTTTTCCCAAGCTCTCTATCTATTTTGTGGTTCATTCACAAGTACACATAAACAGAACGCACCAAGCTCAAATGGGAGAGCGATTACAAAAAACTGTAAATGTTTATATTTCTATATCGCAATGTAGGGTACTTTGATGTGATTTAAGTGTGTCACCTTTGATAGATTCATTATAGCAACTGACTTAACATTATTAAACGCCTATAATTAAAAATTTATAATATATAATTTCTGGATACCTTTTTTTTTATTTGTTGAGTATGTTTTAAAATATTTATATAGTTAATTAATTAATATCATTAAATTATTTAAACAAATAATAATTAAAGCCTACCGTGTTGTAAAAATTCTAGAAGTTTTTCATATATCACAGCAACAAGAAATGTATTAAAAGTTATTTGTAAGAGTCAATGATATTTTATTAAATGTGTGCTCCAGAAACGACTTAAACAAACACGGAGACCAATAATACGCTTTCAAGCAAAATTTGGCGGGTTAATTTTTCATGTCTTTGGAATATCAATTAAAATTTATTTTAGGTTATTTACTCGGTTAGTATTTCTTGTCACAAAAAATCGTTGGGCTTTGTAACTGTTGTTGGGATGCGTTCAAATTGTTGTTCAATTTAATTTATTTCTCAAAATGCAACAGTACACATGTAATTAATGTTGGCAACATGTGGCATGCAACAATGTTTAGGAACTGTTTTTTTTTTTTTTTTGAAAACACGGAATTTTATTTTTTTAATACTTTTTTTTATAATACTGTCTTTTTGAAGTATTGGAAGTAATACGCGCTTTTTTTGCACTTTAAAATAATTTCTGTTGTTTTTTTTTTTTAGTTTGGCATTTGATTTTCTTCAGTGTGGCATTAAAAAATAATTTCAATTAAACGCGCTGCTTATATGCTGCTGCTGCAGGATATTTCTCAACAGCTAAATCACTTTTTAAGTATTTTTCGCGTTCAGCAGCAGCTTTTGCGGCAGCATAAAGTGCCTCTTGACGTGCTATAGCCGCAGCCTGTGCGTATGCTACGCTTTTCGTTGTTGTTTGTGTCGTAGTTGCGTTCGCTGTTGCAGCATCTGGAACAGCTGCTGTTGCTGCTGCGGACTTAGCTGCACGCGCTGTTGCTGCTGCTAGTGCTGCCGTTCTAGTTGCCTCATTAGCTGCGGCTATTTTGGCTGCCTTTGCGGCAGCAGCTGCCTCTGCTTCAACACGTGCACGTCGTCGTCGATTCCACGACCAGATAATCATAACGCGTTATAACCCGTAATCTGTTTGGAATTTATATGCCGCCAACAAATTGATGTTGCTTCATCATCACGCGCGCTGTATATAGTAATTAGTTCCGACTATAGCGCTCGAACTGGCAAGTTAAACACAAAACTAGAAATAGCTTGCAGCAATTATGTCTAATTACAGATTCAATTTTGGAAAAGTTTTGCAAAGTGAATTAAACATATTGTTTATATTTAGTTTTTCATTGGTGTTTTTTTTTTTTTTTTTTTTAACTAAGCAAAAGCAGAAAGTTTTTCACACACAAAACAAATAAAACAAAAACAAAAAAAATAAAACTAACTAAAACGAAAACGAAAAATCAGCACTAAACGCTGACCTTAGATAATGTCTTCTAGTAAACCGATTTAGAAAATTTTGTTCGAAGCGCGTTTGTCACAATTTTCCACAATTTTCACACGTTCGCGCTGTTCGAGAGTTCGTTGCCAAATGCGAGCGTGTATCTGACGCTGAAAGCCAGCTGTAGGTCGTCGCCTATGAAAGTGAAAACGCGAATGCTACGAGAGCGCACGAAAAGTTTTTGCACGAGAGAGAGAGAAAGCTTTTCAACAGTTGCATTAACTGTTGTTGCTCTTCAATTCGTTTGCAACTGTGTGTGTGTGTGCGTGTGTTACTCTGACTCCCGCACAATAGCGAGGTCTCAACAGTGGCTGGCTGCATATAAGCTGCTGACTGACTAACTGTGTCTATGTGTGTTTGTTGCTTTTGTTTTTACCTTTTTCAGAGTCAATGTCAGCGTCGCTTGCCGCCACTCTTGCGCTTACTTTATTCCTGGCTGTTGTGCTTTATCTTTGCCATACACAACACACAAAGCTAATTTGGTTAAATTGACGCAAAAGAAACTCGGCTGTGCATTCCTTGTAAACCAATTCGATTCAATGAAATGCTACAGTTTTGATTTCTATCATTATTGCTGCTGCTTCATTTGTTCGACCTGAGAATATTAGCTAGCTTTGATCTTATTGGTATGGAGCACTGGTTTCTGTAAATATCTTCATAATCAAACATGCATTTATGATGAAGAGATGGTCGAGGTTTGGTTGAAAACATATCGGACTAGTTAAGAAAACACAATATTTGTTCTGTTTTTGTATGAAATAAAATATGTTAAAAAGTTTTAGTTAAATGATTTTATTGTATAGACAGATAAATAATTTGTTAGATCCTAGGCACCAGTCAACACTTCACTCTAGCCATCAATCTAGCCTAAATCGTTATATGCATGAAATTTCTATCAACAGTCAACCGTTCTTACCATTAGAAATGTTATTTACTTAAGTTGTGCTAGTCCCATCTATTCTATTTTTGCGTCAGATCAAGGTCCTACATTGATGATTTGTAATTTGATTTGATATCCATATTGAGACGGTCAAACAAAATTAGTCCGCCAACTTGAATTTGATTTTTCTATGGTGTACTATGTTCTACCAGTCAAGCCATTTCATTTGATAACCACATTGAGGGTGTTTAAAAAAATGTAATCCATCTTGGAAAATGTGGTGAGGCCATCTTGGATTTGCGTCAATCGCAATCAGACAATCTCTACAAATCGATATACAGACATGCCCTGTCTGTCCGTCCATATGCACCAAAGGATCTCGGAAACGGTAATAGATAGAGACTTCATTATTTTTTCATTCGACAAGCACTTCGCCAGAATTTTACGAGTTTATTTTAAAATTTTGCCTCTACCCCATAAAATTCCCATCAAGGGTAAAAATCTTCTTTGGGACAAAAATTATAGAGAAAACGTCTCTCTAAGCAAAAAACCCAAAACTTCATCCAAATCGGATAGTAAATGATGATTTTATAAGCAATTGAATTTGAACGAACTATTATACTTCCGTCCTCCCTTTTTTTTTTGCATACATAAAAAAATGTTTTATAAGGGACTTATTCGTGGAGTGAGAAGTGGAAGAAAACAAAGTACTTTTCGTTAAGACCCTTTTTTCTTATTAATTTCCTACCTTTTTGTTTTGCACTGCTTGGTCATAAGCTAGGGAAACATTTGTGTTTGCTAGACGACTAGTACTGTTACAGGACCCTATAGTCGGCTATGCCCGATTGTAATTTTCTTGCTTGTTTTTAACTGATTTTCATCTAAAAATTTAATAAGTTTGACGATCTTCTTTGAGCAAACAATCTTTAAATTGTATTAAAAGTATTAAAGTCAATTTAAGAAGTTTTTGATTTAGTTTATTTTTTCTCCAACAAAAGGCGCTGAATTTCTCGGTGCACTGTATAAATGGTGATTATTTTTCAACGAACCCTCGTGGATATGCCATCGTAAATTTGTTTTCATTTTGCCAGTAACTCCTGCGTATGTTTATGTCTTTGATTATGGCACAAGGTTCCTTTTTCTCTTATTTCAGTGTTCATTTTCTTCTATGCAAGTATGCACAAGCCTTATTAGTAGAAAAATGTTTGATTTTAACTGTAGTAGGAAAACTTTGTTACAATGCAGTCATAATAATTTGATATCCTTAATAATTTGATATCGGAGGTCGCTAATTAAGCATATTGAATGTATAAGCTACAAACGAAGGACAACTTAGGATATTTTTTTTCATTTAATGACATCTTTTTGTTTAATCTAATATATTTTAATATATTAATCTAACATATTTTGTTAAAATGAAACATAATTCTTTCAAATATTTTGTTCGTTAAAATGTCCTATTACAGAGGCGAAAAATTTACAGATTTTTCTGTTTATTAATTTTTTGTTTATATTTTTACCAATAAATTAAAAAAAAAAAAACAGAAAACAGACTTAAGGGCTGTCCTATTCAAGTGACGAGGAGTGTATATGTATATTTAATATTTTCATGTTGCTGTATATAGCTCAGCATTATTTTTGACCTTAAGCGTTACTGCGGCTGCTGCTGCTACAGCCTGCACAGCCTCTCAGTTGTCTTTGCCTTCAGTTACTGTCTTTATTCTATGCCACTCTATGTATTCTGGCGAAGTACTACAAAGCCACAAATGCCTTGCAATCTTCTTGTCAAATGCTATTTTAAGTTGTTATTTTCGTTCTGTGTCGGTTATTGTATATTACGGCTGATCTTTAACGATTTAAGTCTTATACATGCTTAGTGCTGGATTATATGTCGTGTGCACACATATCAACAACTTGTTTGATTTGATTTATATTAAATAACAAGAAAATTGGTTAAGTGGTCTGGGTAATTATTTATTTAACGTCTGACTAAACTTTTTTGCATGCATACTACACTCTTTTTTATGCTACCAGACAACGCACAAAAGTAAATAAACAAAAATCACACACATATTAGTTCGCTTTAGGGGTGAGAACGCCTCAAATTAGGCAACAAAGTTACACATAAACTAATTGTATTTCTATTTGTTTTAGCATTTAAGCAATTACTGTTCTGTTTGTTTGGCAACCAAATCGAGGGCTTTCACTTTTTTCTTCTCAAAGAATGCCTCACGCAATTGATTTTATTTTACTTTTGATCTCTTACTTTCTTTTTGCCGTAAAAGTTTGGTAAAAAGTTTGTTGCAGAGCATATGCGACCTTATATGAGTTATAACTTCTTAAATAGAATTCGTCCTCTGGTCGATATTTGAACATTGGCAATTGAGAGTATAAAAAAGTTCAGTTTCATTCACTAAAAGGGTATTATTTAAAATGTTGTGTAATATTTAGTGAGAGGCTAAACTACAGTATTTCGCACTTGTGAATTAGATATGCGTGTGTCCTTGAACCATATAAAGTCGATATTAATGGAATAGAAAAAATAAATTCAAATTATGCTGACGCAAATTATCCTGATTCGTCTGATTTTTTTCCACATTTTTTTTTAATACCCTTTAATTTTCCGGACTAATAGTGGTGTATAATGGTAAGTGCATTGTGCTGACCTTGCAATCATTAATTGTTAAGGTGACCTGAATGTCCACTGTGAAATGGTGTAGTGACCAGTCCGATCGCCGGTGACATGATTCAGGTGAAAATGTGACAACGTCTGAATTATTATAATACCAAAAAAGTAGGAGATAATTATTTAAAAATTAGTCAACCACTACGATTTCTAACGACCTTTAATATTTCAACAGCCGATTCTGGTGTCGGAAAACTTTGAACTTACAATATATTTTTGATTTTCTGGAACAAAAAGAAGTCACTAGGTGCCAAATTAGGGCTGTACGACAGATGACCTAATAATTGTGTGTTTTGAGTGTCCAAATACACTGTTTTTCGTATCGATGTATAGGACATTGTCGTGATGAAGGACAATTCGTCTTCGGGAATTGCACTTTCTTAAATCCCTGAAAACTTCTGGCAAACAAATGGTTGTAAAGCATTCAGAATAAACCACCTTATGGTGCTCGAGCGTGAAACAGTGGCCGCATGGCAAGTTTTTTCAAAGAAAAATGCCGTGTGACAGTTTATTTGCTGTGTTTGCGAATAACAATTGTTGTGTTTGGCTCTGTTTGGAACACCCGTCCTGTTGATTGGTGTTTTGTTTCGGGCTAATATGCATAAATCCAGAATTCGTCACCTTTTACGATATCATTAACGTGTTTAGAGTCTTCTTCAACATTTCTTGGCATCAGCTTTTATATTCCTTTTTTTGAAACTATGAAACAAATTTGAATGTATTCCTCTGATGATGACTCTATCTAATGGTATGCCGATCTTTCTTTATCAATTCTCTCACAGCAATTGTTGTTTCTGTTCGTTTTTTGACAATCTTCACGGATTTCATGGAGTGAAATCTTTTTAACAGTGGTTAAACTTGGTCCTTCATCTCCAAAAGTCGAAGTAAGTTGATCAAAGCTTTCCTGCCTTAAAAAAATGTATAAAAAAACGTGTCACAAAAATGTTTGTTTTTCTGCCGAGTGGAAGTGTTACGACCGTACAATGACAAGTTCTATATGGGCTTATGCCAAAAAATACCAAACTTTTAAATGGAATTGGCAATTGGAACCTAATAAAGCTTAAAGTTGACCTAGTATAGATATATAAAAGGCATTCATCGTAATTTGCTAGTTTTTGGGTGAACATAAGTCATATTTCTCATGGCTGGAAAAATCTATTGTTTGTTATCCAACTGTGGTATATGCGGAGAAAAAGATCCCCTTAATGTTTTAAATAAAAGCCTCTTTATGCGCCCAAATAGTGGATGGATGTATGGGGCTGTATCTTAAGTTCTTATCTTATACAAAAATACGCATATTGTAGCGAAGCTAACTGTAGCCTTGTGTAATGTGAGTAAAGTGATTATTTTTTATCCAAACCTGTTTGTGTGCGCCATTGTTGACCACCACTAAAGGAAAATACTGAGCGAATGTTCATTGAATTTGTGTACTATTTGTCTACACAGCGGTTACGCTCTTCTTCTGATAAGCGCTCACGGCGCTCCATTATGATTGATGCTGGTCTATATAGTGAGCTGCAATATTACGGTCGCCCATAGATTTGATGGCAAATCTTCACCATTTTATAGTATTTATCACTTTTGTAAGTATTTCTCACAAAAGCATTGGATTCCAAAAAACTTCGTAGAAATGAATAGTGTCATCCGGAGAATAGATGGAATCAGAGGTTCTCCTTGACATTATCAGCCACATTTGGCATAAAAAAATTGTTCATCGTATCACACTAATAGTCCTCACTTCGAGGAAGAAAAAGTATGGTTCGATGAGTCTTTTTTAGGTTTCGTGTGAATTTTTTGAAAGTTTTCAATGCCTTAAATCCAAAATGTGTTGTTTTTTTTTCTCGAAAAATGAGACTCAACGCTAATAATCATTTTTCCTGTTTTCATATTCTTGTCGAAAGTTTCATATTTGAAGCGACATAATATATCGGTTGACAAAAGTCTGCTGCTGCGAGGCATACTTAGCTGAGCAAAATCCATTTGGTGATATATCCAAATACGTGTTGTGCGATATTTAAAATAGTTTAAAATTAGTTAAGATTGGTTACACGTGGTGGCAACTCTTAACAGCTTAAAAAAGATATCAAATAAAACAAGCTAAAAAAAAACCTATATAAAATGCGAAAAAAATTATATTGATCCTGCTCGATCCATTTCCCCACTTCGGTGTTATATTTTCCAAAATCGAGAAACACGTCTTTAATTATTGGTATGAAAACTTTGTTTAAAAATGATCGGATGGATTAAAAATGTCCCATAATAACATTTCGCCCATTGATTATAGCTTGGGATGAATTTTTTCAAAATTCGTGGATCAAGTATTTTTTTTATTGCTGGTATATAGTATAAAAACTGAGTTTGAAGATGTTCGAATGAAAAAAATATTTCCCAAAATCCAAACTTATTGAGCAATTTTATCTCAAAGGTCTCGGCTATTAGTTGATCATGAATGCCTAATTGTTGAAGTACTGTTTTGTATATTAATGGGTCCAAACGAATTTTTGTCCTACTAAGTTAAGATGACCTATCCAAATATGGATGCATCCATCGTCGAAATATTATCCCAAGATCTAACCATTTATGTTACTCTTCGGTAACGATTATTTGATGGTAATTTCTAGTTACAGCTTTACATGTCGAGAGGGTATGAATAGGAATCTCTTTTCCATGGTCACAAAAGCTACAACAGAGAAGTTTTAAAACCCATTATACACATGATTCCTGTCTAGTTGGAGCATGTTTTGTTACCCTGCCTGAGTCGTAATCACTACTAGGAAGTAGTGTATTTGCTTGGGTCAGTTTTTGGCTCATGGCAGCTTGGTGTTTAAGGAAGAATGTCTCCCAATGATATAGAATGGCTATTGTCCAATCAAGTGCGATTCTGTTGCTTTTCTTGACTTGACGTCATTCGATTTATATTCGAATAATTAGTCACTAGTCTGAGTAATTTTTATATATAATTTTTTTTTTTTTTTTTTTTGTACAGAGCAAACCATGACTCCTCGTAAAACATTTTGCTTGTATAAACTTAGTAACAGTTTACAAAAAGTGTGTACAAGCTTCGGTTCTGCAGGATTAAAACTTTCACCGATTTTCCTTTTCGCATGTTTCTAGCACTTTTATTTAGGTTTTCTTTTTTTTTTTTTTTTTTTTTTGTATCCGCAAACAGCCTAAATGATTTGTGGTTGTCGCATTTAAAACTTTAATTTTCAAAACAGAACAGAAACTTGTAGCTATTAAATGTAATACAAGTTGTTGTATATGCTACGCGCTGCGGCTTGTCAGTCAATCAAACTTTGTAGCACAGCTTGACCTAAATGACACTAGCAGAGCAAGGCGGCAGGCAAGCAGGCAGGCATACTGCTGCACACTGTCAAGATCATACACTGACTCACTTACTTCTAAGGATATACTGACTCATTTGTTCATTGTTGCGAATAAGCATTTGCTGGCTGCTTGCTTCATGCAATCAATCAGATTTTTTTTCTCTTTTGTTGTTGGCGCTGCTGCTCATGATTTAATTTTTGTTAAGTTTTTTTTTTCTTGACTTGTGAATTTGTGGCAAAATTAATTCCAAAATGTGCTTCACACCGTGGCGCTTAGAAGTCAGAAGACAACCGTCAGTCAGTCTACAGTCAAGCGGTGCCGCTGCCTGTTGTTATGCTATAAATATTTAATGTACTCGGCGACGGTGACGCTGAATATTTGAATTTTTCGATCGAGTTGGGGCTCTACCAATTGCTGCTTACACTTTTTTTTCTCAACTTTTTCATTCATCATTTTGCTGTGTAAATAGCGCCGCGCTTTATCCTGTTTTCAATTCTTGAAGATATTTTTCTTTTTATTCGTTTGCTCTTATTTTAAGGAGCTTGAATGTTGATTAAAAATTTATGTGAGAAAAAAAATATGCAAATTTAATGAGGAATTTTGAAATTGAAAACGATTGAAGCCGAACAGTTTATGAATTCTATTTCAATACTTGAAATTATGCAACAGAATTTAAAGGAATTTATTACTTTAATTCTTGCAAGAATAATTCGTGACCTCAGCAACTTAATTAATTTACGGAATACAGAAAGTGCTAGTTGACTCATGTGCTGCTGATCCTGTCAACTGGTTTTCCTATTGCTGCCAACATTTTCTGTCATGGATTGAATTATCATCTACTTGAAAATCTCATCCGTTGCTATTCATATTGCCACAAATTTTCCAAGTACAGATTCTATAAAATTAATTCTATTAGCAATGTGAGACATTTAAATTAAATTTTTATTCTTTACCACAAATTCTAAGAAATTTTGTTATCTTTGCTTTTATAATCTACGGTCAATGTTGTTCCATCGAAAAGAAGATTTTTTAAATTATTATGTTGAGCTGTCAATTGTCAATTGAGGCAGCAAATAATTGACTAAAAGACAGCAAACTATAAATTGTACTTAATTAGTTACACGTGCAAAGCAAACTTTTATGCTTTTGTGCTAAAAGGGAGAAACTATACAAAATTTCCCTGGAAAAAGAGAAAACTCAACAGTATGAAACAAAAAAATAACTGAGCAATTAAAACTCTTCTATAGAAATGTACAATTAAATTGCATAGTTTCACTTATTACTGGCTCTCCGTTTGTCTTCAATTAAAAAAAGAAAAAACACACACATTTTTAAATTTCAGACTGCATCTTTAGCAAGTGTTTAATTGGTGCAAGAGCATCGCTAGTTTAAGTTTATTCGAAAATGTTGTTGGTTGCTCGAAAAAAAAATTGAATTAAATAAGTATTAGATTTATAAGTTTATTCCGAGATAAAATAACTAAAAAATCGCTATAACGAACATAAGTAAATACGTTTCCGTTAAGGAGTAGACTTGGTTTTCGAATCATTTTGGATATGTCTATAAACAAACGCTCAACAGGTCCATAACTGAATTTATATCATTTCAATATTCTAAGTCACAATCTGGAAGGAATGTATTGAAAATGGTCAACACGATTTCGAAAATAAGTTTTATTGCTATAATATTAAAAATGAGCTTGACCTTATTGGAAAAACCTGGGATTGATTGAAACAAAATAATTTTAAAAACGAGGGTGGGTTTTATTCTTTCTCTTTATGGTGGAGTATTTACTTCAGGAATATAGCTTAAATAAATAAAGTTGTAAATTATTCATTTATCAGATCAGATCACAACCTCCCGCCTCCCCGTAAAAGTAAATACAGTACACTCGCGATGAAGTGAAATAATTTAAAACCAAGGGTGTTCACTTTTGCGGATTGTTCACATTTTGAAATAGTGAAATTTAGGGAAAATATTTTTATAATTTTTGTCATTTGACACTGTCTGGTGGTTATGAAATCGAAACATATTTTTAGGAACAAACAAATGACTACAGAATTTATTAAACAAGATCTTTTAATGAATTCCAATGGTTGAAATTTAAGTATATACTTATGTATTTATGTATAAGTTATATGAAAAATTTTACATTTTTAATTGAACTTAGTTTTAAACTTATAAATAATAAGCAACATTAAATTATGTATTTAAAAAATTGTTAATCTTTTTCTGCCGCTTTTTATTTTCTAATAATTGGAAAACTGCTTTCACCCTTAGGCGCCGAAGTACATTTACATCACTCTGATCAACGCCTTCATCTCCAGCCCATTCCAATGCTTTATTAAATATTTCAATTGTATCACTGGCATTAATTCTTTTTGATGGCGCTTCAATAATGAAGTCATCGCTGTCGGTGGCTTCCACTGGTTCATTTTCCTAGTTTTTAAATAAGCAATCGACAAATTGATCTTCATTCCAATCTCGAACTGTTGATAATGTGCACCCAATCTATAAACAAATATTAATACATTCGATATTTATAAAAAATTACCTTTGCGTTTGAAAATACAAACCTGAGGATCCAAACTTCGAAGCAGTTCAACTGTAGCTTCCAAAACAGAATTTATTTCCTCATTCCACCTTTCTTTTAGGATATTAAATATAATATTATCTTCAGGATCTTCTTCATTTCCCACAAGGCTCAAGATATTATTCCAGCATTTAGCTAAATTGTCTCTGCCTACTCTATTCCATGCGGCTTCCAAAATAGTAATAGCGTTGTATAATTTCTTTATGGATTCAAGCAAAGTTGCCTTTTGTACCGCAATCGTAGCTAAAAGACTGTTGCTGTAATACATTTTTGTAATTTTGATAGCATTCTGAACCATTGGTTGTATGAGCGGAGTCACGTTTGGTGGCATGAACATAGCCATTATGTTTCTATATTCTGATTTTAGCTCCAACTCACTTGGATGAGATGAGGCATTGTCTATTAAAAGGAGCGCTTTCAATGGCAACCTATTGTTTTCGAGAAACGCTTTAACCTAAATTTAGCAACATTTGTAATTTGACTGCATTATTACCTGTGGAACAAACGATTAATGAAACCAATCCTTGAAAATGCTAGACGTCATCCAGGCGGTTTTGGAGCTTTTATAATCAGTCGGGCAGTTAAAATTTTTAAAGCAACGAGGTTTCTTAGCTTTTCCAATTATCAACAGCTTCAGCCTATGCGATCCTGTTGCGTTTGCGCAACACAAAAAAGTGATTCGCTGCTTCTCTGTCTTTACGCCCGGAGTAGATTTTTCAAACGATGACACATAAGTTTTTTCTGGCAACAGTTTCCAGAATAAACCAAACTCATCAGCATTATATAACTGATCATTGCACAAACCTAATTCGTAAATTTTTTTCTTTCAGTTTTAACTTAAATGGATCTACCAATTCTGGCTGCGATGACAATTTTTCTCCAGATATTGCGAGAAGGCGAACACCGTATCTTTTTTTAAAACGCTGCAGCCACCCATCACTCGCATTGAATCCAGTTTCATTCGCTTTGGTTTTTAAGTGTAATTCTCAAATTCAGCATTAATCCACTCACAGGGAAGTTCTTATTTCGCATTCGGGTGAACCAAAGGTAGAGGCATTTTTCCATTTTAGGTAGCTCTGACGCCCTCATCGTCTTCCTTTTTCCTGGTCCACAAAATGTGCTGTTGACGCACTTGAAAATTGCTTCTTCCTTCTTTCGAATTCCACATATGGTAGATTTAGAAACACTGTATTGTTTGGTCAAGATCGTCACAGTTTGTCCCTTTTTAAGTTGGTTCAAAATCAGCTTTCAAAAAGGCTTTTCTAGCTACGTTCTCGTCCTTGGTACAAATACTTCTATTTGCGTTGGGTTTATCATCTTATTTTATTTATTTATTTATTGATATTAGCAACTAATTAGCAAAACAGCCGCTAGAAACTATTTGAAACAATATATATTAATTTAAAGTTATATAGTAATTTAAAGTTACTAAAGAAGGAAAGTTGCGACCACTCAGACCCGCTTGAAGAATTTTGTAGGGCCGCCTTGTGGACCGACTGTGCCCTTACTTTTAAGAAAATAAAAGTTACAAAATGGTTGGATAGTGATTTGTTAGTACAGCAGAATTTAAAGACGAATGAAAAGAGAAAAAGGATAGAATTTATTTTAGTTAGAACAGAGAGCTCGTTATTGAGAGCCTTTGTACAGACCAGAAATATTAGTCGCGCTTTTACGGCGTTTCTTCCATGCGCAATTTTTTCATTTCCAAAATAGACCAGTCTCATCTGCATTGTATATTTGATCATGTTTCAAATTGTGTTTTGCTTCTATACAATAGAATTCTTTTTTAAAAGGTTCAACATATTCCGGATTGGATGACAGTTTTTCCCCGGATATTTTTAAAAGTCTTAGACCAAATCGTTGCTTGCAATTTTATTGGCACAAAATGGCGAGTTGGTCGAAAGCGGATATTTATTGAAATTGATTAAAGCAAGTAAGGGTAATCAATTTCACCAATAAGAATTTTGTAGAGAAAACCCACAGAGAGCATAGATCTGCGTGATAAAAGGGTTGGAAGTTTAATTAATTTTAATCGGTCATTATAAGATAGAAGAATTAAATGGCTATCCCAATTAAGACTGTGAAGAGCAAAAAGAAGAAACTGTTTTTGAACTGATTCAATACGGTCTTGGTGAATACTAAAATAAAAATTCAATACACAGGATCCAAATTCTAAAATTGGACGGACAAGTCAGGTATAGAGAAGTTTAGTGGTATAAGGATCATTAAACTCCTTGGACCAACTTTTAACAATGTCAAGAAAAGATTTAGCTTTGTTTACCTTTAATCCAATGTGTTTATTATAAATAAGTTTGGGTTCCATAAGGATACACAATTCATCAAAACAATATTCTCTGCCGAGGATATTGTTATTTAAAGAATAATCTACTATAAATGGTTTTCTACGATCAAATGTCATACATTTACATTTCGAGAAATTTTAGTTAAGATAATTACGACTACACCATGTAGTATATGTAGTGAGTTCAAATCAGCCTGCAGTAAACTGTGTGGGTTGACATAAGAATTTGACATCATTTGCATACATAACTGTACGACCATGTTTAATAGCAATGGAAAGATCATTAATAAAAATATTAAACAATATAGGACCAAGGTGGAACACCAAAAGATACAACAATAGTTTTAGCTAAATAATTGTTGAATAATATTTTTTGTGTCCTACCGAATAAGTATGACTCAATCCAAGAACAAAGAGAGGGTGGGAAGCCTATAGTTTTCAAATTAAACAAAAGGTGTTTGTGGCACACAATATTAAAAGCTTTACTGAAGTCTGTGTATATGACATCAGTTTGGCAGCCAGACTCCAAACCTTTATTCATAATAGAAGAAAATTTCAACAGATTTGTGCAAATGGTTTGTCCTCTAAGGAAACCATGTTGGTAAGGACTAACAACATACTTTAACGACTGTTGCAATTGGTCTGTAATGCTTTTTTCAAACAAATTTTGGTATAGCACTCAGCTTAGCAATGCCTTTATAATTCGATTTATCAGATTTTCTGCCTTTTTTATGAAGTGGAATTATGAAAGACTAGCTTTTACCCGCGACTTCGTCCGCGGATCTTCCGATAACAAGTAACATATTTCTCTAATTCTCTAATTTTGACGAAACTTAACCCGTGTTACTTCTCATGATCCTCTTAACATGTAAACCAAATTTTATTTCTGTACCTTAAATGAATGCAAAGATATGACAAATTTTCATTTTTGTACCTTAAATGGATGCAAAGATATGACAAATTTTGATTGTCGCTTATATGGGGGGAGGGGCAACGCCCCCTCCGTTTTTGTCAAAACGTAGCGTTCTTTTCCCTTTTATCTCTATTCCAAAATTCAGACGAATTGGTTGAGTGGTTTAGCCGTAAGAGAGGAACATACATACATACATCCATACAAACTTTCGCATTTTTAATATTAGTAGGATTCTCTCCAAAAAGATGGAAGCTTGCATAACCTTAAAGATAGATTGAAAAGAATCAATAAAGGGAAACAAATGGTGCTAGAACACTGTTTTAGTATTATACTGCTGGGAATATTGTTAGGTCTAGGTAGGAACGAAAATTTTATGGTTAAGACCCATGTTAAAATAGTTCGAATAGAGATAAAAGGAGGAGATATGAAGTCATATGATGTAATATTGTAAGGAAAAAGTCAGCAAACAATTAGGATATTAGCGAGTCAGACGATACATATATATATGATAATTGATATGGGTACGCTGCAGTACCGCGTTTCGTTTTCACTAAGTTAAAGAAAGATTTTGGATTGCGACGCATGTTTTTTTTTAACTTAAAATCAAAGTTTATGGAATACTATTTCGCATCTTCATATACAATATATATAATTTGCAATGAACTCAATTTTAATAGGTCTGCAAAATCGAGCAGACTGCGGAGCGGGATTCATCCAAATAACTCGACATTTCGATGCAACTATAGCGGGATTAGGGTTGTTACAAACAAAGATGTGTCTGATGAATATTTGAAATTTTGCTTGTAGAGGCTTTGGTTAGTCGAACCGTCAAGGCCATAGCTGGCAAAAATCCAAGGCTTCCTCTGAAGTAAAAGGAACGGTTTAGTCTTTCTGTTTGGATTTTCCAAGGTTTTTTAAAAGCACTTGTATTATTGTCATTCCAATAGTCTGGTCTGATATGGGCATATATGTATATTATGAATATTTTATTAGAAGTATTTAGACAATAGACCAATACTTTTTCTTACAAAAACATAATAAGGATGAAAAGTTTATTATAGGTTTTATGGTTTGGCATGTTTGGAGAATACCAGCTATCTGAAGAGAGCATATGAAAGACTAATTATACAAATGCTCTATTTTTTATAGTTTCCAAAGTCTCGACAGACAGACGTACAAGTTGTAGTGGTACAATTTAGATCTTTATGGAATATTTTATTAGGATTGATTGAAAATACGGCAAATTTGGCATTTCTAGCTTTCAAAAACTGCAAAAAAATATTCATACAAAATGCAGAAAGAGGTGAATTAAAATATTGCTCTATTTTTTAAAGTCTCCAAGTTCTTGTTTTTTAGCCAAAAAGAGGGACAGATTGATATACGGACAGATAGATCCACTCAACTTTCGATGATGAACAAGAATATATGCACTTTACGGAGTCTGCGTCGCCTCCTTCTGCCTGTTACACATATTGACAGAAACTTGATATACCCTATTGCTTTATGGGTATAGGCTATAAAAACATATCAAACCGTAATTAATTTTTGCAACTTATTTTCGGCAAGCGAGCTACTGATTTGAAGGCCATTTCTTTTTTTTTTTTTTATAAGCGCAGGAAGCGCGCAAGTTTATATTAAATAGCAAAACTTTTCGAGTCGCCGCAAAGTTAATAATACACTCAAACAAAGAAAATTGTTATGGAGAATCTTCAAATCAGTATTAGAGCAGTTGCTAAGAATGTCGGCATATCGCTTGGCTCGTATACATAATTAATATAGTTTAGCTTTGTCATAAATTAAATCAACGTTTCGCAGCTGTTTAGTAGCCATGACAGACATATTGCAATGTAAAAAATGCGCATTTTAGTGCTTAATTGACGAAAAGTTTTGTTTTTGTTATTAATTAATATTCGAAAATAATATTGTGTCTATATTTTTTATGTATTACTAGTATACTCGATTTGGTTAAATATTCATTCAACCAAACTGAGAATGCTTTAAACAAGTAAAATGCAGACTACGTGTGCAGGCAGTATTTAATTTAAATTGAAATTAATCGGATTGCTTTCAAGATAATAGCTTATAGAACAAAGGACTTGTACGCACAAGTAGCTATTCATAGCGTATTGTTCGATATTTAACTATTTACATGGTTTCCTTTGCAGGCTTTGTAGTGGTCAGACAGACAGTGCCGTGCCGTGCAAGTAATAGGCAGCTTACTTGGAGCAGTTCTATTATCAGTTTAACTGCACTCACGGACGTGGTTTAGTATTTATAATAACTTTTTGTTATACATTATGGAATAAATTTAATTAGAAAATGTGTTGTATATGAATGATGAAGCTTATTTCAAACTAGAACAGATAGCTATGCATGCTTGTGTTTTATAGGAACAATGGATTAACCTTAACTGAAGCTGTCAAACCATAAATCTCAGGCATGGATTTATTTTGTATTTATTTACTGAAATTGTGATGTATTTAAAGTAAACGACTCCTTTCACTAAGGTTAATTTCAATATTACTTCCATTTAAAAACTGAGACTTATAATATTACCAGTGATAGAAATAATATTTCAAATATAGTTTGTAATAGTCTCTTCGTCAATTTTTTATTGTCAAAACGGAAACAAATATGCAACAGGCAAAATTTCTACGCAAATATTTTATAAATTGAATAAAGCAAAACGAAATTGCTTCCTACTCAACTGAATTGAATTCAAAATATCCTTGAAATAGTAGTTTCAACATGCATAGCAAGCAAGACGACTGCTGCCTAGTTTTCAAATCGCATTCCAATGACTGCGCCTACCAACTGCTTTGCTTCTATATTTAATTTTATATCTGTTGATGCTTTCGCTGCAAAGAAAAAAGCCTTTCCTGCTTGATATCGATTTATAATTTATGTACGAAGAAATTCTTTTGAGCACAAGATTTATTACTTAAAGTCTGCGAAGTAATATGTCATGCCAGTAAAACTCATTTTCCCGCTCAAATGTTTGTCTTTGAATGTGTGTCAAGTCAAGGTTGCTGCTGTATACTAAATCCGGTACGCAGTGAACCATGCGCTGATGTATGTCGGTGTCTATAGAAATCGAGCATTTCGATAAATGCTTTCATCTTGTTGTGTGTGCATTGATTTGACAATTTTTGGCTGCTATTTCCGTTTGTTACTTCAGGGCAAACAAACTTGTATCTCTTCATATTCCATGAAATATTGCCATAATTTTGATTTTTGATTTTCCTGTAGCAGTCAACGTGAACCAATCTGTTTGTGATTTTTTGGTCTTTATTTCTGCGACCATATATGAAATTTTTCATTTTATCTCCTGTTTTTTGTATTTTGGATTTTATTTGACTTGTACAATATAAGCTTGCGCAATATTACTCGGTACAGTACACAAATAGTATAAGCTTTACATATAATAAAAATCGTATAAGAAATTTTTCTCTATTTGTGCATACATCACTACAAAGCCACTCATTTGATGTGAAATCAAATAACTGAAAAGTACGATGCTTTATTGTGAGTAACATTTAGCGTTTATTTCATTAAAATCGACTTGCAGTGTCAAAAGATATTAATGTTAAAGTATAAATTAAATTTGTAAGCCTAAAATTTGATAAGAATTCATACTTGAAATACGAAATATACAAAATTTTACACTGTTTAAAGATTTCATTAGACATTATGTTTTTTGTCTTGGAACTAGTCTTAGGTTCTGCGTATTACTTATTCTGGAGTTCTGCTTACTAACGATGCTATTTATTTCATTCATCAAACTGTGGACAAAATCGAAATTTAGATCTGCTTTTTGTTGCAATACATATTCAATTCTATTCCGGTATAACTGCAAATGTGGTTGGCATTTGTGAGCAGTATAGAAAGGTACTTAGATGACTTTCAACCGTCGTTTAGTGAAGTCCACAATCAGGAAGGTGCACCAGCTGCTGTAGTCTTGCCAAGTATGCTGGGATCTCTCCATAACCGGTTATTCCAACGCGTGCCCGGTCGTCTTATAATTAAATTTGATATATTCGCAAGCATGATTCTTCGCCTGATCTCCAGGTTGACGTTGTTTTTGCTGGTCATTTCGCATCCAAGATAGACGAAGCTTTCAACAAAATTGACGTTGAAATTCTCCATCGTCACTGACCGTTCAAGACGGCGTGCTAGAAGACACCAAGTACTTCATCTTGTCCTCATTCACAACTAGACCCATGGGCCGAGTCTGTCCGAGCATCACCTTAGAAAGATCGGGCCAGACGTACTCTGAATGTACGGGCACTGGCGTAGGATCAGCAGTTTGAAAAAATTGCAGCGCATTGCCCTGCGTGAAACCTTTCTTGGTATCAAAGGGTTCGTAGAGGTTCTTTCCTACACTGACAACGCTTTGTGTGTATGATAGCGTCATCATGCAAAGACTATCTTTGCCGGAATACCTTGTTTAGACAGGGCGTCAAATAACTTCGTTCGTATCGGCGTCTCGAAAGCGGCCTTGTAATCGACAAATAGGTGGTGTGTGTCTTTGTTATTAAACTCACGGAACTTTTTTAAGATTTGGCGTAATGTGAATATTTGGTCAGTGGTCGACCTTTTTGGTCTGAAGCCACACTGATAAGGGTTCAGCCTCTAACACAATACACACGACAGAAACTTGTATCCGATAGAAAGAAGACTAATTCCGCGGTAGTTGACGCGGGGTCATCTTTCTTAAAAAAAAGACAAAGAACACTGAGATTCCTGTCATTGGGTTTGGGTTCATCGAACCATATCTTGCTGGTGCATACTCCTAACCAACTCTTCGCCACCGGTCTTGAATAACTCTGCTAGCATCCCATCAGAGTCTGCCGCTTTGTTATTTTTCAGCTTTTTAAAACACGATCATTAACTGGTGGTTCCGGAGTCCTTTTTCTATTGAAGGTATTGTGCGCTACATCGCCTCCAAGTAGTTTAGAAAAATGACTTCTTCACAATCTCAGGGATTCCTGTGCATCTTTAACCAGATTTCCACTTTCGACTTTACAGAAATTTACCTTCAGTCAGATAAAATTTTCGAGCTTCATTTCTGTCACATAACCTCTCAACATTCTCAATTCTTGCCCCTTTTACTGCCCTCTCCTCTCTACGTTTCGCTCGATATCGCTTTCTAACAGCTTGCGTTGCTCCCGACTGCAGAGTTCGCTGATAGGAAGCGTTCTTTATTGCAGTAGCATTGCGACACTCCTCGGCGTACCAAGAATTAGATACTTATTTTGTATAACCAATGAGCTCCTTGGAAGTCCTACCCATGGGTGGTATGTTTCAACTGCTAACATGCATCTTGAGAAGACGGAGAGGTTTCCCGGAGCAGTCGGGAGAATGTGTTTGAAAAAGCTGCAGCGGTCTGTTCTGATTGCAGCTTGCCGTCGCTAGACGTCGTTGCATGATCGAACGTGCGGCGTGCACTACGCTGAGCCTAGTGCGACATCTTGTTTAGTACAGCAGTCGTATAGAAATTCCAAGCGCTCGCACAAATCAGGCTTATATTTTCCAAGCTGCGTATCGCGGCTAACCGCTCGTCAACACGCATGAATCTGGAGACGAGGCTTCGTAGTTTCCTACTAACCACGAAACCGCATCCAAATTCGTGCTTTCTCTCATGGCTTTTATAGTAGATGTCACATGACGCTTTTTTAGAGCAACCCTGTTCTTCTATCCATCAGATTTCTTGGATTGCGGTGCGGACATACAAGTACATATCCGTAAATCGTGGTTCTTATATCGATTGCGGGGATCGTCATCATAGGGTTCTATCCGACGCTATTGGGGTGTTGATGGAGCACGGTTTCACTCAAATTAGGAATACCCATAAGCTTTGTCTGCTTGTACCAAATTCGACGCAATCTCAAGGCATATTATAAACGAATATGTATGGTGTGTAGAGGGCATAAAATAGAGAAACACCTCGACTATAGAACTTACCTTTTTTACTCCTTTAAATTCATGGATTTCTAAAGTTTTCTTTCATACTTGTATGCATAATTAATTAATTTAAAATTTCTTCTTTTCGCAGGAAAAAGATCAATACGGCAATGAAGTACAGCGCCTGGCTCGTCCGTTGCCTGTCGAGTATCTGCTGGTTGATGTACCAGCTTCAACGCCGTTGCAGCCGCAGTATACGTTCACAAAGTACGACAAAAAACAACCATTCCCCGTAGAGAATCGTTATCTCGACGGTCATTTGCAAGATTTCAATGCGTTGAGCACGTATTTGTCGGGCTGGCAGGACGAAGAATTTCTTGAGGCTATCTCTGATTTCCATTTGCTTGTGTATCTGTACAAAATGGACATGTTGCCGATGCGAGAACACATGGAAACACTTTTTGAGGCGGTGCGCACAAAGAATCCAAATAATGCGGCTAACTTTAAAAAGGAAGAGGTTTGGAAGCTATTGGAAATGTTGATACAGGCCAGTTCAAGCGGCAGTGGGTAAGTTGTGTGTCATAGAATAAAATAAAATTTTACATTGGCAAAGCATGAATGATAGCAATTCGAAAAAAATAGGTACTAAAAGAAGTTTAATTTAATATATATTCAAGTGGCACTACAAGATATCCTGGCGGCGTTGCAGCAACTCCCGGTTCCAGCGCTACTTCACTCAATGCAGGCATGAATGCTGCAAGCGGCATGGATGTGGATGTCGGTACTTGGACCTGTGCACACTGCACTTTCATCAATCGCTCGGAGCTGCAGTCGTGCGAGATTTGCTCGTTGCCGAGATAAACGGAATGGTGGAATATGGAAACTACTGGCGAAGACAGCCACTAAAGCTTCACTCTAATTGGAGAAAACTAAAAAAGAAAGGAGACATACAGGCATGTGTGTGACAACATTCAACTTAAAATTTAATATATCAGACATATGAAAATTTTACATTTTGCGGAAAAAATTCAAGTAAATAGATTTGTGTGTGGCTACGTGCGCTGAACTAAATTAAAAAAAAAAAATAGAAATTCATTCAATACAACAAAAAAATATTAATATAAATTATCATAAAATAATCTTATGTGTCTGTCTATAACAAATTGTGTAAGGATTTCTTAATTTATTTTTAAATAAATTTAAACTGTTGAAGAAAATAAAAATTGCAAGCAAAAAACTAAACAAAACGAGTGATAAAAAACACTGGGAAAAAGAAATTTAATAAATTAGTGTGACACTAAAAAAAATCAACTTTCATTCAGAAGCTTCAATGCAAAATGAGCGCCATTTAAACTCAGGAGTCAAATAAATGAAGCTTCTATAGTTCAATGTTGATTAGTGATTTCGCTTTCACTTGACTTAATCAACTTTACACTTGCCTGCACTAGTCTGCAACAATATGATCAGATAAACCACATCGGTACTAATTAATTAAACCAGCGCATGTGTCATCTTATCGGTTGTGTGTGTGTGTGTGTTTGTATTTACGCTTGACAAGGTGTAAATGCTGCTCTAATGCGCTGTCATATGCCATATTCGTGGCGACATATATATTGTATGCAATGCCACTGATTTACCAGTAATGTGACGCACGAGCCATATCGCTCGAGTGCATGCGGTAATGTAGCTCCAGCTTAAATTCAATTAGTGGTCGCAAAACCAATTGGAAGAATAGCGGCAGCATTTGCGCTTCAGTTATTGTACTTAACAGCATCAGCTACTGCTGCAAGGCACAACGGCTTGAACTATTCATGCATCAAACAGTTAATAAAATTATAGACAAATGGAAGAAATGTTGCGACGCATGCGGCAACATAGTAGGTAACATTTAAATTAATTTGCGGACCAGTTTGTTTTATTTTTTGTTGTTGGCCGCTTTGCCATACTGACCTTTAGCTGTTAGAGTCTATAAATCTGTAAACATAAAAAAGGACGAACACACAAGTCGTGTGTACTCCACTGCCAAATACTCTGTACATAATGCATAATAAACAAAATATCTGTATTATTTGCCACTCTTAATGGCTTATGCACTAATTGTAGTAAACGGTAGCAAGAGCATTCTTGAATATTTGATTTAAAAATTCCTTTTAAAATCGGACCGCCTTATATGTGTGCTTTTAATTGCTAATGGCTCAAATGTGTGTGAGAACAGAGACATCTCGCAAAATATGGCATTAAAAACTGTCGAGCAGGAAGCGGTATTGTGTCTTAGCGTAGCTCAAAATACATAGATCAAAATACACAAGCATTAAAAAAATGAAATGGGATCGTTCTACGTGGGGTGAAAAGTAACCTCCTTGGGAATGAAAACATGTTTCTTAAATTTTTTTTTTTATTTAAATTAATGTAGTCCCCATTTATTCCACCGATTTTTCAACTTTCTGATCACGTCCGAAAAGTAATGTTCCGGAAGGTTTGCAAAATACTCATACGCGACATCAATGACCTGCACGCGCGAGCTGAATTTTTTATTGTTGAGCCATTTTTAGAGGAAATCGGGCGCATAAGGTGGATGAGGAAGCAATTGGAATCTTAAATCGTTAATTATAGCCATGGTTGCAATGCTCTTGTGTGCCGGCGCATTGTTTTGCAAAAACAAAATTTTTTTTTCGTTTCATGTAAGGCCGTTTCGCAACGATTTCGGCCTACAATCGCTCTAATAATGCGCAGTAGTACTCGCTGTTGATGGGTTTTCCTTTTGTTTAGTAGTCCACGAAGTGTATGCCAAGACAATCGCAGAAAATGAAGCCTCCCTCGGCCGCTTTGAAGCACACGTGCTGGCTTCAGTCCGTTGCCGGACACTCATACTGTTCTCTGACATGTAATAGTGGATCCAGATTTCATGAACAGTTACCAATCGACGCCAAAAGTCCACCCGACTCCTCATTAGCAAGGTCAAACACTTTTGAAGTGTTCGCGTTCGTATTTTTGGACCGGAGTCAGCATGCGCGACACCCAGCGGAAGGATAATTTTTTCATATGCAGATTCTCGCCTAAAATGTGGCTTATGCGCTCAGTACTTTTCATGTTTTTTAGGCCCTGTACCGAAGATACAAGAGCCTATTGGTTTTGTGCAAATGTATGTAACAGATAGAAATAATGGTCGGAGACCCCCCAAAGTTACCCCCATTATGGTCAGGAGTGATAGAGGAGTCGATATAGACATGTCCGTCCGTATGAACGAAAGGATCTCGGAAACGGTAATAGATAGAGACTTCTTGTTTTTTGCATTCGACCAGGACTGCTCCGGAATTTTACAAGTTCATTTTAAAATTTTGCCCCTCCTCCCCCTACCCCATAAAATCACCCCCAAGGCTAAAAAATTCTTCGGCACAAAAAAAAGTATACCAGTATAAAGATGTCCTCCCTCTAAGCAAAAATCCAAAAAGTTCAAAATCGGATAATATATGACGATTTTATAAGCAATTGAATTTGAACGACCCCCCTTTTCTTTTCATTCATATTCGCGCAGTGAGAAGTGGTCATGTGTTTGGTCATAAGCTCGGGAAACATTTAATGTGTTTGTTAGGCGACCTGAACTGGTACAGGGCCTCTTACAGTCGGTTACGCCCGACTGAAATTTCCTTACTTGTTTTTTTTTTGACATTGTTGTTGTTGACATCGGAAGGCCTGCCGCTGCGGACTTGGTCGACAGTGGATTTTCGGCCACCACGAAATTCTCGAAACCCCCATAATATTTATCCAATTTTTCTTTTGTTTCCTTCGCTGTTTTGCCTCACAAAAAATAATATTTTATGAGAGAACGAAAATCATTTTTTTTCCTATAGTCATCATGATGTCAAACACATCCACAAACATCAGCAGTTAAAAACAAAACTAAAGACTGCATCACGCTGAAATTTGACATGTCTGCCTAACTATGAATGGACTATAAGACAACATAATCTTTTTTTTCGTGAAAATCGCACGCATATGAATGCAGAAAAAAATATAGGAGAAGAAAAAAAAAAAAAGAGAGCGTTTGTACGCTTCTTGTTCAACTTTTACAGACAACAAAATAAAAGGCCCCGGTCTTGTATTTCGCGATCTTTTTTCAATTAGGTAAACCGTTCTGGTGTGGAGGATGTGAAAGATGAACCATGCTCCGGAAGTCCTGCCGATGAAGTCGATAAAATCAAGAAAGTGATCGAGATAGACCGCCATAGTAGCAGCCGTACCATCGCACAGGAACTTAATATCAGTCCTATGAGCGTTCAAAGGCATTTGAAGAAGCTTGGCTACACAAATTAACACAAAAAAACCTCATGCACCGAATTTCCATCTGCGAATCGCTGCTGAATCGCAACAAAATCGAACGATTTCTGAAGCGAATGGAGACTGGCGATGAAAAGTGGGTCACTTACGACCACGTAAAGTGCAAATGGTTGTGGGTGAAGGGTCGCGAAGCGGCTCAAACGGTTGCTAAGCCCGGATTGAAGGTTTTGCTGTGTGTTTAGTGGGATTAGCAATGAATTATCTACTATGAGCTGCTCCCCTATAGCCAAACGCTTAATTCGGTCCTTTACTTTGAACAACTTTGACATACATATTCTGCGCCGATATTAAAATTTACAGCCTCCAAAAACTGCTTATGGTGGCGTAGAAGAAATGAAATTGAGAACAGATTAGGTACGTTTTAGCTACTTTTTTTTCGTGACAGACCTCAACAAACTGATTTTTTTAAAATTTAGTAATTTTAATTAAGAAAAATTTTAAGATGTGTTAAAATATGCCAAGCCTGCATAAGATTATATAAATAAAGAGACAAGTTATAAGGAAGTTAAGAACTCGCAACTGCAGCATTCGTACTTGTTTCCAAACCACTAGCACCTCTCTTTGATTTTCAAAGAACTGTTCAGCCTGTATGTATTGCAACCATTGTGGATATGTTTTATATAAACCCGATATCGATCTATGTGAAATTTATTAGGAAATGCTTGTTTTAATGTAAATATGACAGCTTTATAATTGCATTGGAAGTGCTTTGGTTTGTAAATTATGCACTTTTTAGTAAGCTCTTTTTTAACAAATGATTTTAAGAACAGGTTTTTAAACAGTAGTTTAGTCATCCAAGTAATTTTGTGTTGATGTATTCTAGGAGACTGGTTAAATTTTTCAGCCAGAAATTCAGCACATAATAATATTTTGTTTTCTTTTACAACATCCCATGATATTGGTGCATTGCCTTGTCTTCTACTTATAAACTAATGGTGCAAGCGCTTTTCCATTAGTTGGTATTCAGCAGATTGCATAGTTTTGCGTTTGCCCATGCCGGTTGCAATGTAACTACATAAAAAGCACAAATAATTTCGCAATCCTATCTAACAATCTTTAATGCATATTATTTTATGACGAACAATTTTGATTTTTGTACAGTATATACTCTGTTGCCACTTCATTTTTTTCCATTGAATTTCTTTTTTCTTATTAAACCTTAAGAATTTATGTATTTTAAGTAGCTATGCATTTTCTTATTTATTGTTTAACGATAAAGGTCATGTATTAGTGCCACAAACGGCTCTAATACATGACCTTCATTGTTGAATATAATTTTTCGTTAGAATTAGTGATTATCTTCAATGTTTTGCAGAGCGTAATCAAAGAAGTTTCAGCGCTTCAAATAATCAAGATGCTTCAGGACTTCAAATAATTTCATCTTATTAGGATGTAGGCAATGATCTTTATGCAATGTGACCGTAGAAATTCCTAATTCATGAAAACTGCGTGGAATCAACATATTTATTTGGCTCAAATACTTTCGGCTGCGACATTTGCTGTGTAGTTGCAGCGTAGTATTCAAAAAGTGTAATTAAGTTGTTCTGTAATTTAATATCTATTAAATCAATTACACAATACTTAATATGAATTTATGATTATTGAAAATGTATAACTATTTCTGATAGATCATTGTACTACTGATAATTAGAAACTAGCTTTAAATATAATAAAACTTATCTCTGGCATAACAATGACAAACTTTCTAACGAAACATTCTTAGGAAGTATACAATAGACTTTTGTTTTTGCTATTTAAAATTATTTCATCTAGTGCACTCCAGTGTGCGGAACCAAAATAACCAATACCAAAGACACTAGCACTATCGCTTCTTATACGAGGTTTGTTAAAAAATGTAACATTTTTACACTTCTCGAAAAAAATTTATTCATTAACATTTGTTCAAGTTGATTTTCCTTATGCGACCTCCTGCAAGAACTCACAATGCCGCACGACATTTTAATCAAAGAAAAAAGTCAGGAAAAATTTCTAAATTGATTATTGTTGGCGTGCCAAGAAGGCTCTTCTGGTCCATTTCATTGGGATTATTAAACTTTGGTTTCGACGTCCTAAGCATATACACATGTTACGTCACCATCTATGACTGTAACAGCTCCTATAACAGCTATAACAGCTCCTGCCACACATTACATATCCCAAACATCCGAAAAAATGCATTTCAGAACCATATAGAGAATCGTCGAATCATTATTAGCGAAGTTGGTGAGAATGTCACCAATTTTTTAATAGCGACTCTCGCTGCCGACGTAAGCTGGAGCATTTAACCTCCTCGTATGTGACACGCTTGTTTTTTCCTATTATAGAGCAAGAAAGAGAAAGTTGATTCAATATGGAATTAATATGATCAGTTGGAGCCTAATGAAAAGGCTTAAACCGGTTTTGCAGATTATCAACGACTGTTTCAGCTTTCTCCTTAATAAAACGACTCTAGGTTTAATTCTCCACTTGATCAGATATGTTATATAAGTTATAGAATGTTA